>OZ030011.1:123237247-123729747 GCA_964023405.1 Apodemus agrarius | reverse complement strand
ATCTTGCAAACTTTCTACCTTGCAGTTCTGCAATGTTCCCAGAGCCTTAGGTGCAGGACTGTGTTCTAGATGAATCCACTGGAACTAGATTCCACAATTATTCACTTTGCTGGTGGTTTTCTGTGGTAGTCTGTTGTTGCATAGGGAAGTTTATGTTTCATAAACACTGTAATGGAAGATGAGAAAGCCTGATGGTACTCTGGGGAAGGAGAGTAGGGATGAGGGAAGGGTAAGTGGATATCCCAATGTTAGGCTCTCAAAACAGTGTAAGAGTTGTCCTGTCTAGGTGGCAGAAAGTGGGTAAGATCTGAAGGCGAAATTAGGACAGTGATGGCAGGCCTAAGCTTTGGCTTTACTTGAATGGCATGAGAGCTACTATAGTGTTTTGAGCAGAATACTGATAACCTGTCTGTGAGGGGGAAAACTCTGGCTGTCATGTTGGGCACAGAGCATAATACATAATGGTAAAGACAGATGAACTGGTTAATAGCCTCAGCATATGCACCAGGCCAGCCTGAATGAAATTTATTGGTAGTATAGCTATAGCCATTGTACTATAGATTTAACTGTGTCAAAGCACAACAACTTTCTTGACTTACAGAAACCAATTGGCACTGAACTCTGAAAGACTGGCTTACTCATTTTCCACAGCAGAGAACTATGGTTAGGATTGTTCTCGTCATAGTTAACCAGGCAGGTTTTAGTTCACTGTGACTTGATCTGTAAGACAATGTCCTTCTAATACACTTATACATCCAGGATTGACTTATCTATATTCTAGGCTGTAAGATAAATAAACAACTATTTCTAGAAAGCTTTATTTTTGAGAGTGGAGAAATGTATTAATATCTCTGCATGAAATACTATATTATGCTGGTAATTTGAGGGTAGAGTTTGAGAGAACAGGACTTAGAGGGAAGTTTGTGTTGGTTGGAGGGAGGAGATAGACTCATAAGGTTGACTTGAGGGAAGTTCTATGTAATGAAGCCCTAGGTAAGGCACGGATGCTAGAGAGGATAAGTGGAACAAGTTAAAGGAAACTGTCATTCACTTTCAATTCTAGGACATTTATACACTGCAGATACTACAGAAAACTGTGTGCTAGAAAAGACTAGAAGACTGTATGTTGAGATCTGGTAATGGTTTTGTAATTGTCTATGCTTTGCGCATTTTCTTCACTGGGGGGACTTGTAGCTGACTTCATCGGATCCATTCTGTAGGATCAATGCGGACATTCAAGTGGAAAACAACATTAGTTTTTTATTTGGAAAGGAAAGGGTCTTCTGAAAACAGCAGTGCTTAAACTTTGATAATTGTACTGAAGAGATCAGGCAGCAGAGGTGGAAGGAAAAGAGAGTTTGCATGAGTGAAACTGAAGTTCAAAGGCTTATGGCAAAAATAAATGCCAGGTATTGAGGCCAAAAGAACTTGGAATGTCATCACAATGTAGGTGACCTGAAATTAAAATTTTACCTTCTTGTTGTTTGTCTTATGTCCCTATGCATTACTACTTTGAAAAGGTCTCTGATTTTATATTTGCATATGAGATAATGCATGCTTTAAAAATTTATTTAATATGTATTGGAAAATTCTAGGTATATCCATTATAAATAGCATATGCCACAACCAAAGTTGGGAGAAGAAAATAAATATTAAATATTAGAGCAAAAATAGAGACTAGAGAAACCATACTGAAACTAACAATACTAGGATTTACTTATCATTGAAAACTCAAGTGTATGAATAAAAATGATGATGTAAATACATAAAATCAGAGATGAAATAGTAGACATTACAGGTCATACCACAGACAGACAGTATCATGGCATATAATAATGAACAAATGTGCACAAAAATCAAATAATCTGGAAAATATGAATAAATCTCTAAACATACAGCCAATGAATACTAAATTAGAAAGTCAGAACCGACTAATTATGAGAGAAGCCATTGGTGAATTATCTAAACGATCCTGAGGCAGAAAATTTGAAGACTTAAAACCTCACTGCTTAGATCCACCAGAGAGCTAGAGAAGAACTTATAGAAAACAAGTTCTTGTAAAAACTTTATAAATATGAAAGGAGAAACTACCTCCAAACTCCTTTTTACAAGACAAACATTATCCTTATTCTAAATATATACAAGGACATTTGTGAAAAAAAATACCAGTAAGGACAGTAGAGGAAAAAATCCTCAATAAAATACCAACTACTAAACATTTTAGCATAATTCACTGTAATCAAGTAAAACTTATATCTGAGATGCAATTTTGAATGCATATGTATAGGTGGATAAGTGTGGTATATCACACTAACAGTGTAGAGGACAAACATCAATCACTTCACAAGATAAAGATGCATTTGCAAAGTTCAGAATGTTTCATAATAAAAACTCCCAAAGAGTTAAAAGGAACATTTCTCAAAACAAGAAAAGCTATATACTTACAGCTAATATCATTCATATTGAGAAAATATCCAGAAGCATTTCCGCTAAGGTACAAACAGAAAAATTCCTATGTTCACCACGTGTCATTTTCCTACAAGCAATCATTGAATGCAGAATGAAAGGGAGAAATAAGATTGTGTGGGTAGGGTATATACTCTCCCAGATGGACTGTTACGTGGACCTGTCATTCAGGGATCCACTGAGGATCTCACACAACAGTTGACAAGTACTTGGTATTTGAGCAAATGAACCTTTAGATGGGCCTTTCCACTGGGATGATTCATTGAGTAATTCAAGCAGATATCAAGTGGAGCAGAAATGAGTTGACCCTGTCAGGTTTTGTCAAAATTGGACATTTCTAGAAAATAAATATTTGTTTAAGCCAATAAGTTTTTATAGTTCTTTTAAAATACCAGAAAATTGTCATAGGAAGAAAAGCTTTTGTACTCAAAAGAAGAGATTGTAGTCTACCTCACAGGAAGAGTTACCTTCTAAGAAGCAATAATGGCACATGCAGACATATAAGAGTAGAGACAATTTCTTTGTCCCTTATTACTAATTTTCTTGCCATATTTTTAAGAAAATGTCTTGAATTTAACTTATTGGATAAAAGGAACTGTTAAATATTTAAGTATTTAAATATTTAAATAGTACTATTTCTTTAAAGTTAATTCTATCATCTATCCATCTACCTGTTTGTCTATCTATCTATCTATCTATCTATCTATCTATCTATCATATATCTATCATCTGTCTACTATTATCTATTATCTATATACCTTCCTATCTAAATTTACTTTAATTTTCAATAAACATTAAGCATTAAGATTATGGCTTTCTTTGGCAATCTTATAATCTGCACTCCTTGTGGTTAGCGAAAGACTTTGGTTTCTTCCCTTTTTTCCCATGAGGCAGTCAAAACTGAGACTCAGAAACAAATGAGATTATTGTGTACCTTCAAAATAGCAAGAAGCTTTAGTTGGTGTAACTCAGGATTACTGCTTACATTTTGTTTTGGATCTTCCAAGATAAAACTTTAATTCTTATGTAGTAAAATACAACTCTTTAAAACATCATGGTATGCACTCACTGATAAGTGGATATTAGCATAGAATCTTAGAACACCAAAGACACAATCCATATACCAAATGATGTCCAACAAGAAGGAAGGAGTGGACCTTGGTGCTGGAAAGGCTCAAAGCATCAGTGTAGGGGAATACCAGAACAGGGAAGTGGGAAGGGGTGGATGGGGGAACAGGGAGAGGGAAAAGGGCATGTGGGACCTTTGGGGGTCAGGGAACCAGGAAAAGGGAAATGAAATGTAAACATAGAATATATCCTATAAAAATTAAAAATAACAATTCCAAAAAAATCATTATGCAATTATTAATTATTAATTTAACCATTTTTATTAATTGAAACTATTCTTTGTTTTTGATTAATTATTTAATGAATGGGTATTTTGCATGTTTCTTTGTGTACACCATGGAATCCAAGTGCGTAGAGAAGGTAGAAGATATTGTGGGATTACCTTGAACTTGAAGAGCAGATGGTTGTGAGCCATATTGGTTCTAAAAATCAATCCTAGCTCCTCTGGAAAAGCAACTAGTGCTTTCATCCACTAAGCTATCTCTTCGGCCTCTTACAACTTTTTCTTAGCCCAGAATTTATAGATATTTTAGTTGGAAGGTTGATTTTCAAGGTAGATTGTTTTTTTTTGTGTGTGTGTGTATGTGCATGTGCTAGTTATGAAGATTGGAAATCTTATTTTAAAGTACCTTTTAATGTTGAGAAATATCTATCTTTCTATTTGTATTCACCTTACATCATATTTGTATTATGCTAATTTTCAAGTTCCTTACCAGAGGATAAATGCTCATGTGAAAGTCAAAGCTTGAACTCTATCCTGTAGGTAATTTTCTCAAATGGTTTGGAGGAAGAAAAACAGATCTTTACTCTTCTCTCTCCAGTTTCTTTAAGCAGATAAACGTATGGTCACAAATTGCCCTTCACTCAGCCTTCTTTGGAGGTTTAGGGGGGTGTCAAACTATTGAAGTTGATCCAGTTTTTCTTTTTATGGCTATATGTAATTCTCAGTGTCATGAAAATACCCTGAGGAGTAAATTGGATTTTATTTTACTTTGTAACTGAAATCAGATACTTGAGGAATAATTTTATGGCCTTCAAAGTCCAAAGAATAAAAATGTGCAGAAACATACTGGTTTAGAATTCAATTTCCTGGACAGTCTTGTGACCATTGCTTGGGTCTTCCATACATAGTGTTGCTTCAATACTTCCATTAGAAAACAACTCCCCTTGTGTATGTAGTTGTCTCCCAATAAAAAATTGCTTTACTTAACTGTCCCTTGCTGTGAAAAAAATACCTGATAGGAGAAAATTACACAGGGGAGACAATGATTTTGGTCTATAATTTTAGAAGTTTCATTCCATGGTGACTTGTCTGTGTCTGTGCCTGGGCCTGGAGAAGCACATCATTGTGAGCACAAGTATAGAGGAAGTCTCTTTACATAAAGATATTTGAAAAATAGGATCCAGGTGAGGGTTCAGGATTCCAACATCCCTTTCAAGATCAATCCTATACAGATGTTGCATCCTTCTACATAGCTGTTACTTCCTTCTTCACAAATATTGCTTGCTTCCACACAGATATTGTTCCCTTCCACTACATGTTATCTTCCAAATCTTATACCTTTTAAGAATAGTGCCACAAGTTGGTAGCCAAAACTTTATCCCATATAATTCCCTATAAAGACTGAAGGAGAATGTGGTGGTGTGAGGGTTTGCATATGCTTGTCCCAGGGAGTAGCACTATGAGGATATGTGGCCTTGTTGGAATAGCTGTGTCACTGTGAGTGTGGACTTTAAGACCCTTATACTAGATTCTGGAAAGCCAGTATTCTGCTAGCAGCCTTCAGATGAAGATGTAGAACTCTCAGCAACCCCTGCACTGTGTCTACCTAGAAGCTGCTATGCTCTTGACTTGATGATAATGGACTGAACCTCTAAGCCTGTAAGCCAGCCCCAATTAAATGTTGTCCTTATAAGAGTTACCTTGGTCATGGTGTATTTTCACAGCAATAAAACCCTAACTAAGACAGAAGTTGGTACCAGGAGTGCAGTATTGCTGTGATATGCCTGACCATGCTTTTGTTAAAAAAGGTGCATTTTGGGACATTGCATTTGGAAAGCAGTGGAATGCTTTAACTGGGGATTAATGGTCATCCTAGCAAGAATATGGAAATCATTGTTGCTGAGAGTGTTTTGAAATGTGCAGACCTATCTCAAAACGCTTCAGTGGAGAATTTCAGTACATGGCCAACATTTTGATGAAGAATATGGCTGGGTTTTGCTCTTGTCTGAAGTGTCTACCTGAGGCTAAGGTAAAGTGATTTATATTAATTGCACTGATAAAGGAAGTCTCAAAAAGGCCAAGCAGAAACATTGTTCTCTAGTTAAGTCTCATGAAGAGGGTTTTGAAAAAGCATAGCAAGCTTAGAAAGGAAAATCATAAAATATATTGTTTAAATATTAAAGGAGTACCAGGAAGTATAATGGAACTGAATCCTATGTTTTAGGAGATAAAAGATTAAGGTAGAGGGACTTTGGGGTAAGATCCTACCCTGATAAGTTTAGATCCAGGTATGGTGGTATGCACCTTTAATACCAGGAGACAAAGCCAAACAGATCTCTGAGTTCAAGGCCAGCCTGGGACAACACAGGTTCTAGGTAAAGAAAAGCTTAAATCCAGGCATGGTGGTACATGTCTTAATCTAGCATTACAGGAGACAGAACCAAGCAGATCTCTGAGTTCAAGGTCAATTTACAGAGAAAGTTCCAGGAAAATAAAGCTTAGGCAGAGAGGGAGTTAGAAAACAGAAAGCTAGTTATAGAATAAGGGAGGCTATGTTCCAGTCCCAGCAAGCAGCAGAACATGGCAGCTTCAGCCATATGGTCCTGGCTTTAGAGTGAAAAATAAAAGGGAATACTGGAACAACTGATGTTGGTTAGTTGGAGATCTGAAGACCAGTTTGACGTCAGACATGGAGATTCAGAGTTTGACCTGGTTTTCTGTCTTGCTTTGGATGAATCTCTGAAGAGACCTTGAACTTTGGACTCTTAACATTGTTGAGACTGCTATAGACTATGGGAACTTTGGAAGTTGGACTAAATGAATTTTGCATTATGGTATGTTTAGGTATGGCCTCCATAAACTCTGTGCTTGAATAAGTCTATGAGAGCCAGTGAGTAGAATGTGATGTTTGTATATGCTTGGCCCAGGGAGTAGCACTATTAGAAGGTGTGGCTGTTTTGGAATAGATGTGTCACTGTGGGTATGGGCTTTAGGACCCTCTTCCTAGCTGCCAGGAAGCCAGCAATCTGATAGCAGCCTTCAGATGAAAATGTAGAACTTTCAGCTCCTCCTGCACCATGTCTGCCTGGAAGCTGCTATGCTCCTGCCTTGATGATAATGGACTGAACCTCTGAGCCTGTAAGCCAGCCCCAATTAAATAAGAGTTGCCTTGGTCATGGTGTCTGTTCACAGCAATAAAACCCCAATTAAGCAAGTGGTATTCATTGTAACAAGTGCAAAAATGAGCAAATTAGTACATTGTCCAGTTTTCCTAAAATGGGTCTTCATTTAAATAAAAACTTCTGCCTATCGGTATTGCACAGCCCCATCCTAATAGCACTAAACTACTGAATGAATTGAATGCAAATTAGTAAAGTTCCTAAACTAGGATGAATCTTAGTACCCTAGAATTAAGCTCTATAACATACGAATGTAAACAATATTTGAAAGCAATGCACCTCAAATACTTCATCAATTAGAACTTGACACAATGAGGATGTCCAATAGTAATGTTTTTAGGTAGATAACATTAGATCATTAAAGCAAAGAGAAACTGAGCTGTACATTAGCTGTCTAAACATTTTGGTAACTTCAACCATTTTCTATCCATAGCTATAGAGAAATAAGCCAGGAATGCCATCTCAGCCAAGAAACTTCAAATTTAAGTACTTGGGCAAATTGTTAATTAAACTATATACTTTAAGTCTGTACCTTTGACCAGAAAGGGAGAAAATAATAAGGGTTAAAATGGTAAAAGAAAATAAAATGACTTTTTATTTTTAACTTTAACCTTGCATTCCCCCCCCCCCACACCCCAGGCTTTCAAACAGAATTAAAGGAATCAAATAAATGGAACCACTCCCTTACAAAGACTTTCAGGATTGGCAATTTTGTATTCATGATTATTTGTGATGCATTTATTCATTCAATGAACATATTTTTCAGAAACTATACAGGTAACAGAACCACCACGATGAAAACAGCAATGATGAGGAAGGCGTAGAGTCAGGTTAGGGTGCTAGGTTCTGCACTAACTCAGATAATCACAGAGGGCCTCATCAAATACAGTAGGCAAGTTCTTGAATTCCTGGGGTAGACAGGTCCAAGTCAGCTGTCTGCAAATCCCAAGCTCTGGATCATGCCATTCAAAGTCACAGGTCCAGGCTCATGAGTATCAACGGTAAGCTGAAGAAAGTACCCTTTAAATACAGTACTTTGTAACAATGGCACTCTGGAGGAACGGCATTCAAGTGACTGTAGGGACTAGGGACTATTGGGTGGCTATCCATAACCCACTTGCTTACCTCTCTTAAGTCTTGTACTGGTCTATAATCATTAGTTATGCGCTTCTTGACTGGCAGGAGGGGTTGTTCCAGGTTGATTGATATGGTCACAGGATCACATTTAATAGCCTCCTAATTTGTGGGGTTATACATTCTCTAGCAATCAGGGGTCTGGGATACTGTCGGGATGGTACAGGCTCAACCCCTGGCTTGATCTCACTCTACATTGGGGTCCAACATTTAGCCATCTCATTGCCTCCTGTCTCTGCTCAAGGCTTGGGTCAGCCATCTATCCAAGTAGTAATTTTTTCCTCTCAGATCGGGAGAGGCTCTTCAGCTAGAGTAGTAGTCAGGACATGAATAGGCTTTCCCTCTGAATCTAATGTTTTGGTTCCATTTGGGAAAAAATGTAGTTATGACCTCATTTTTGTCAACAAATCGCTTCCCAGTAGAGGGTTGGGGAATTCAGGTACTATAAGGAATGAGTGGGTTATCCTGCCAACTACTAAGTCCACTGTTATCAAGGAGTCCTTGAGTATTGTTAAATTCCTGTTGCCCCTTGGACCTAGGATTTCCTTGAAGAAACTTTACCTTCAGGCTTCAGTGAGACAGAATATTGAGCTCCACTATCTGCAAGGAAACTAATGGGTTTTCTCTCTACTTTTAAGGTTACCCTGGACTTGGAAAGGGGATCCTAACCCTATTCCCCTATTCCTCATCTTTAGT
The DNA here is from genome assembly GCA_964023405.1 of Apodemus agrarius. Lineage (NCBI taxonomy): Eukaryota > Metazoa > Chordata > Mammalia > Rodentia > Muridae > Apodemus > Apodemus agrarius. The sequence continues at coordinate 123,720,921 of OZ030011.1, read as the reverse complement.
TTCATCTTCTAAGGCCAGGCTTTGAATAAGCTTTTGCTTGGAACATTCCCTGGCCCAGTAGCCCTCTTCTTTACAATAAGCACATTGGTTCTTTCTCAAGTGTGGACAATCTTGATTGTTAACTGCTTCCCCTCATCTCCTTCTTCACAAGCTATCTGTTTTAGGTGTCTCCTATGGTCTTGTGGTTTGACTATAGCTGCCAACTGAATCTTTGCCAGGATTCCTTCATTTGCTTCTCTGCCTTCATCTGTTTCTCCTCTGCACTTCCTTTCTTATTAAACATTTTCTCTTTTTATGCTGCCAAGTCTCTCAGACTCTTTTCTCCTAAGCTCTCAATCATCTGGAGCTTTCTCTTGATATCTGGTGCTGTTTCATTAAAAAAGGCTAGAGCTACTCATGATTTTTCTTCTGGTAATTCCAGGTTCATGGGAGTATATTGTCAGAATGCCTCCATGACCCTCTCTAAGAAAACTTCAGGGCTCTCATTATCTCCTTAACTAATGTCATACACCTTGGCCAGGTAAAGTGGGCCATCATACGGCTACTTTGAGACCCATCAACAGAGCCTAAGGGTAAGCCAAGCTCTTCCCCTTACCTACAGCAGTGTTAAAATCCCAATCTGGATGGGTTAAGGGAAAGCCAGCATCAGTAACTGTTTGGTTAGTGGGACAAGGAACCAGCTTCTTGACCTCTGTCAGGATTCTCTCCCTCTCTTCTGTAGTGAAGAGAACCTGCAAAAATTGTTGGCAGTCATTCCAAGTGGGCTGGTGGGTGAAGAGGATTGTTTCTAAGAGATTAATTAAATTTCCAGGGTTGTCTGAAAAGGGGGAGTTCTGAGTTCTCCAGTTATAAAGGTCACTTACTGGTTGCAAAGGGCCAATAGTGATGAGGTTGGTTTCCTTGATCATTGATTGGCTCCGCTACACTGGTACAGGAGGCAGCCCCCTTTGGCTTTGTGTCTCTTCTGAAATAAAAGTATATACTCAGACAACCTAGAAAACTACAGAAAAGTAAACTTTTATTTCAAAAGATGCATGTTTAATGCTTTAAAAATAGCCTCCAAGTCACCAGGATGATCTGATGTCATATAGAGGAAAGAAATCAAAGCATTTTTGTTGTTGTTGTTGTTGTTGTTGTTTGTTCGAGACAGTGTTTCTCTGTGTAGCTCTGGCTGTCATGGAACTCACTCTGTGGACCAGGCTGGCCTCAAACTCAGAAATCCACCTGCCTCTGCTTCCCAAGTGCTGGGATTAAAGGCATGTGCCACCACTGCCCAGCTCTCAAAGCATGTTTCTTGTAATAGTTTAACCAAGAGAAAACCAAAAGTCTGAATTCTCCACCTCCACCTTTACTCCCTACAAACTGTCTTCTGTAGGTCTATAGCTTCTGGTCTATATGGCCTGTCCATTGGATGAGTATGAATCTGTGCCTGCTTGGATACTGTCTAGTGAATCTGTGCCTGATTGAATGCAGTTTCATGAATCTGTCCCTAAAAAGATCTTTGGTCTTATTGAACAGAACAGAAAGCATCCTATGGGGGTTGAATGTGGGACACTTTACTAAATCTTTAACAAAGTTTTACAAGTGATTGAAATGTTCCTGACTTCAAAGAACCCAAAAGCACTCAGAAAAGCAAACGTAACAAGATCTATTATCCTATAATCTATATGTTGCTTTAGCATTTATGGTAGATGTTTATTTTGTAATGCTAATGTTGACTTGTTTCTGTTTTCAGTAAATGAGTATCATGAACACAAATACAAACACACATATATTATTCTCTAGGTCAGGGCCAGAGAAAAGTACATAACTCAAGATTAAAGCTTTATATTAGCTTAGGTTGTAAAAGCTAACTACATGGGAAGTCCAAGATAAGTGCAATTGGTAGTTATTTTGTTTTCTTTATATATATATTTTTTTTATTGGATATATTCTATATTTACAATTAATTTCCCTTTTTCTGGTTCCCCACCCCCAAAGGTCCCACATGCCCTTTTCCCTCCCCCTGCTCCCTCATCTATCCCCTCCCACCTCCCTGTTCTTGTACTCCCCCACAATGATGTTTTGGTCCATTCTAGCACCAGTGTCCACTCCTTTCTTCTTGTCAGATATCACTTGGTATGTGATTTGTGTCTTTGGTGTTCCAAGATTCTAGGCTAATATCCACTTATCAGTGACTGCATACCATGGGTATTCTTTTAAGACTGGGTCACCTCACTTAGTATGACGTTCTCCAGCTCCATCCATTTCTCTAAGAATTTCATGAATTCATTGTTTCTAATGGCTGAATAGTACTCCATTGTGTATATATACCACATTTTTTGGTATCCATTCCTCCATTGAGGGACATCTGGGTTCTTTCCAGCTTCTGGCTATTATATACCCCAGAAAACCAAATAACCCTAGCCAAAAATGGGGTACAGAGCTAAACAGAGACTTTTCACCTGAAGAAATTCAGATGGCTGAGAATTCCCATGCTTGGGAATCTTCTGGGTATATTCCCAGGAGTGGTATGGCTGGGTCCTCCAGAAGTATCACGTCCAGTTCTCTGAGGAACCGCCAGACTGATTTCCAGAGTGGTTGTTCCAGTTTGCATTCCCACCAGCTGTTGAGGAGTGTTCCTCTTTCTTCAGGTGAAAAGTCTCTGTTTAGCTCTGTACCCCATTTTTGGCTAGGGTTATTTGGTTTTCTGGGGTATATAATAGCCAGAAGCTGGAAAGAACCCAGATGTCCCTCAATGGAGGAATGGATACCAAAAAATGTGGTATATATACACAATGGAGTACTATTCAGAGGAACACCTTAAAAAATGTTCAGCATCATTAGTCATTAGGGAAATGCAAATCAAAACAACCCTGAGATTTCACCTCACACCAGTCAGAATGGTTAAGATTAAAAACTCAGAAGACATCAGGTATTGGCGAGGATCTGGAGAAAGAGGAACACTCCTCAACAGCTGGTGGGAATGCAAACTGGTACAACCACTCTGGAAATCAGTCTGGCGGTTCCTCAGAGAACTGGACGTGATACTTCTGGAGGACCCAGCCATACCACTCCTGGGAATATACCCAGAAGATTCCCAAGCATGCAAAAAGGATACATGCTCCACTATGTTCATAGTTATATTGTTTTCTGAAGGGCAGGTTAATCAAACAGGGTGATTATATAACAGGCATCATCCCTAAGTCTTAAGTTGACTCAAGGTGTATTAGTATTGGTTTATTTTATTGGTGAGGTCCAATAAAAATTCTAGTTTCTTATAAAGCAAGATACTTTCATAATAACATATCAAATATGTGCCAAAACTTTTAGATTCCAAGCATTGTCCCTCTTTAAGTACATGTTTGAAAAAAAAAGTAGTATCCAAAATTGTCTGGAGGCTTCTGTTAAGTGACTGAGTGTGCCTCAGCTTTTGGAGCTGTTTGTCTTTGAGTGATGCAGATTCTCCAGGAAACAATGATGGCAAAGTAACTAGCATCAGGACAATCCTGGAGATCTAGGATCTTGAACTTCATTCTGATTCCCAATCTATGAACTCATGATAATCACTTCACTTCCCATCAATAAATATGTAAGCCCATCACAAATATATAAACAAAGAATGTGGTCACTGGGAAGGTGGCACAGGTCTTAAAGGAACCTGGGGACATGATTTCCATGCCACGGAATAAAGGAGAGAATTAACTGTTTTGCAGCTGGATATGTATACAGAAAAGCACATGCATAATGATAAATGCAATACAGTTTCTTAAATGAAAGAAAACATGATAGAATATGATTATGCAGAGAGGTAAATTACATTGATAAAGTAGCTAGAACATGCACACACATGATACACATATACATATATGCACACATATATGTATATAGAGAAAGAGAGAGGGAGAGAGAGAGAGACTCAGCTCTTAGACTTTAATGAGAAATCTAAAATATTTTATGAAGATCAACAAGAAGTTGGCCTCTTGGTTAGCAGTAGCATTGACATTTATTACATTCTAATTTTTATAGCAACTCAACCTGCAGTTATCACAAAAATGAGAGCCTAGGTGATTGATCAAAGAATAATTTTGCCTTTCTCCCACTAGACTGAAAATGGCAACAGAAGCACAAACCTTGGGGCATACTCAAATACTTGGATCCAGTTCATATCAAGAAATGTTTCTTTGCATATCATATGTTAAATATATGCATTTTGTCACTTTTTTATCTAATAGAGTTTAGTACCACATAACTTCAATCAACATTAAATTAATTAAAAATAATCATGTTTATTTTTACTTTCACATGCCACTTTGAAGCAAAATATTTCATAAAAGAATATGAAGAGGCTTATGTATTTGTGCAATGTGTTATATTTTAAAGTTGAGTTGAGAACAATTACTGTCAGTTTACAAAATAAAAATGAACCTATCTAACTATTGATAAGCCACCAATACAAGGGTATAATAAACACTGATTCTGCATTCTGAGATGATATTTATACAATGTTAACTCTTTTATACATTGCTTTAGCCTAAAGAAATGGATGGATATAGACTTAATTCTTTTCAATAAATGTCTCTTTTCTGAAATTTCACATTGCATTTTGATTTGAACACAGTTAGATTGAACAAATTCATGTTGGAATCTCCCATCCTGAACCCATTCCTGTTTCTAATGATAACTTCCTATAGTTGCTAGTAAACTCTATTTTCCCTTAGTCTTAGTGTAATTTTAAGGTCATATCTACCACTTAACCCCACACAGACTCAGCATCATGTGCCTTGTATTTTGCTCCTTCAAAAATCTCCCTATTTTCAGAATTATTGTAATTTTTCTTTAAGGTAACCACTCGTAGAATTTAGTCACTTGGGTGAATAGTTGTAGATGATTCATATCCCAGATTGGACAACAGAGAAAACAGTAAATTACAATCTTCATTTACAATGCATTGAGCTAATACTATTTAAAGGAAAGAAACAGTTCTCACATCAAAGGATAAATTGCAGAAAAGATGGGGATTTTTCTGGAGTCAAATGAATGACCTTGGCCCAGAAACTCATTTAGGACTCCCAAATATTCAGTACCAGTGAGTTAACAATTTCATGAAACTTTTACAGTAGCAGAACAAAGAAAGTCACAAATCAAGGCACATTTCAAATAATCTTGTTAGGGAGACATTTGAAACAAGATGGGGGAGAACTCTGCTGTAGGCCTTAGGTACTGTCTACAGCATTCTTAACTCTTTGATTGATGGAAAAGTTCAATAGGGTTTTATTGAGTTAATAATTCTGCAAGATTTTTACCTTTGTCAGGATTTTAGGTCGTACATCGAGTTTCTCAAGGAATGGTCATTTCGCACATAACATGACTCAGGTTAAACTAAAATGAGGTTCTAGATCTGTAATAATCACAACATTCCAACATCACTGAAGTTTTAATCAAGTAATCATCATTTACAAACAGCATCCTTCCACGAAGTTTCCTTCTGAACCAAGATCAATGGAAGATCAATACTCCTATGTGTGGAAACAAGAGATCTCTTTCAGGCATTAACACCTTGATACTTGAGGCAGAGATTTTCTGGGACCCATCATTCCATGGATAGGTTGGGCAAGGAAGCTGTGAGGACCTATTTAGTCTTTGATTCCCAGGTCAAACTTGGCTTTTTATGGATTGCTGGTGATGACAGGTCCTCATTCATGCTTACCTACATGGCAAGTTCTTTATGAATTGAGCTACCCATCTAACCCTGACTTATAAGTTTTTAATGTAGTTCAGATAGTGGTTTTAGAACCTGGAGGAATCAGAAAATTAGGCATAGTACTACCTGAGGACCCAGCTATATCACTCCTGTGCATATACCCAGATGATGCTCCTACATGTAATAAGGACAAGTGCTCCACTATGTTCATAGCTGCCTTATTTATAATAGCCAGAAGCTGGGAAGAACGCAGATGTCCTTCAATAGAGGAATGGGTACAAAAATTGTGGTATATATACAGAATGGAGTACTATTCAGCTATTAAATGCAATGAATTCATGACATTCTTAGGCAAATGGATGGAACTAGAAAGTGGCATCTTGGATGAATAACCCAATCACAAAATAACACACATGATATGCACTAACTGATAAGCAGATCTTAGCCCAAAACCTCAAAATAAACAAGTTACAATTCACAGACCACAGGAAGCTCAAGAAGAAGGAGGACTGAAGTGGGGGCACTTTGGTTCCTCTGAAAAAGGGAACAAAATAGTAACTTGAGCAGTAATGGAGATAAAGTGTAGAGCAGATATGAAAGAAAGGCCACCCAGAGGCTGCCCTACCTGGGGATTCATCATATAAACAGTCACCAAACCCTGAAACTACTATGGACAACAAGAAGTGCATACCAAAAGGAGCCTGTTATGGTTTTCTCCGTAAGGGCCCTGCCAGAGCCTTACACATCCAGAGGCATATGCTAGCAGCCAACCACTGGACTGGGCATGGGGTCCCCAATGGAGGAGTTGGATGAAGGGGCTGAAGGGGTTTACAGCACCATGGGAAGAACAATGAGGTTGGCCACCCAGACATCCCAGGACTCCCAGGGACTAAACCGTCAATCAAGGGGTACACAGGGTTCCAACCAAAAATGTGGCAGAGGAATGCTTTGTCAGGCATCCTTGGTCTTGTGAAGGTACAATAGATGCCTCAACAAAAGGAAATCGAGGTGGGGGTGGGAGTGAGTTGGGTAGAGGGGCATATACTTGGAGGGAGGGGATGGGAGGAGAGGTTGGGGGTTTTGGGGGAGGGGAAACAGGTAAAGGTTTTAGCATTTGAAATATAAATGAAGACTATATTCAATAAAAAAAGAACCTGGAGGAACAAACTATACATAGAAAATATTTGCCTATCTGATTTAAGAATATGTGAGAATATTTCTAAAAAGCTAGAAAAGTGTGAGTAGTATTAATCTATTGACTAATGCTGCTTGATAAATATTTAATAATGATATTTTGATTTTATGCTCCCATGTTCTCTGGTATATAAGACAGTATAATTATTCTCCTTAGGGATAACTTACTATAATTTTTTTCCACCATTAGATTGATGAAATGATACTTTGATGGTTTCTGTTCAATTGATCTTTTTTGCTTAATTGGCTTGTTATCTTTATTTTTTGAACACTCTGTGCTATGGAAAATAGGCAGAGTCCTATTTCAGAAATGGACCAAAGTTGCCTTAGGTCACTTCTAGCTTTAGATTTAGCAGTGTCCACAGTTAGAGCAACACAGGTCACCTTGTCATAACTGCTCATTAAGGAACAAGCACTCCACAGCTTAGGAGACTACTTCTTCCTGTGACTTGTCTAACATTAGTGTTTCTTTCTGTGTTATGAGTTTTATAGATCTTATTTTAACTGTTAAATATTTGTCATTTGCATAATTTATTCTACAATAATGAGACACTTTTTTTTCCAGGAGAATGATGCCACTTTCTCATATTTATAACTGTATTTTGTGTCTTAATCTTGTATTAAGCAGTATATTGTTTGTGTATAGATTTATAGAAAGCAAAACTTCTTCATGTTATTGAATTATGAATCAATTCATTTATGGGAAATTGGCAGTTGATGTGTTTTAGGTATTATAGATATTATAATGACTTCTTTAAGGATTTTTGTAAAATGTAAGTGATGCACAGTCATGCTTTATGTTCTTTGTTCATACGCATACACACATGTTTATGAAATCAATAAATAAAATGAAAAATGTCATGGAGTCAATGAAAATTTTTTAAATCTTGGCAATACCTGTAAATCTTGAAATTATTGTAAAATTCTTTGCATAATTCTACAAAATCCACAAATTTGTATAATAATATAGAATAGGTCAGAGATGTGAACTTATAGCATATAACATTTATTTGAATATGACATTTGTATTCTTTATAACAATCTCTATTTTAAACTTGCCACTTAAACATATATTGATATTTTCTGATTGTTCTCTATCTATCTATCTATCTATCTATCTATCTATCTATCTATCTTCCTTCCTTCCTTTCTAATCTAATCTAATCTAATCTAATCTAATCTAATCTAATCTAGTACCATTTAAACCTCACTCTTTAAGTATTTATTATGGAGCAGAAATTTTTGGTTTCTCTGGAGACTCAGATGTGTCATGTGATGTTTTTCTGGAAACTGTCTTATGTGACAATATATTTGCTGAAGCATACACATGGGAGTGTGTTTTGTGGAGAACAAACAAATGATGCTTTTCTGGAAGCTGCCTGAAAAAAAAGGGCATGTGATAGTTTTAAAGGCAGCACTTGAGAGAACACATAATATTTGGAAAGGATATAAATATAACCGAACAGATAGATGATGACCTGGTGTGGTATTGGTTCACCTTGCCACTTTTTGCTGATTATAATTTGTCATGACTTTGCAGAAAGAAACTGACCAAAGAACTTCTGGTGGTGCTCAGGAAGATTGAGTCTTGCTGATTCTGAGGGCCCATGTCAGTTGGGAGAGCCTCATTATTTCTTCTGCATTGAACTGTCTTTGCTCATTCATGAATGGTGTTTTCAAGTGGATCAAACTACTGCTGCTAATTCATGTGAACTGAACTGTTGATATCCTCACAAGGAAGATTGGATTCACTCCAAAAATTTGTTCCTAACCAGGTTCAAATCCTCTTTGCTCTATTCCCCTTTCCTTTCTCCCACCTCTGGTGGGTGCTGGGCTAGAAGGGAGGCTAAAGCTTGTAAGTATACTTATTAAAGTTGGTTTTGAAAAATACAAGCCTACACTATTGTACATCTACATTTCTATATTTGAGAAAATATAAATTTGCACAAATTTAATTAGGCACAATTTAATGAATTACTTTACTGTTTCCATCATTACTGTGCTATTAATACAGAAATGTATTCATATTCTAAATCATTATGAAACAACCGATTATGGTAAATCAGTCACTCGAGTTTTATGGCAATTACAAATCAAGATTTTTCTTTACTTTGTCAATATCTATATTTTCTGTAGATTTATTGTATCATCCCATAGCAACAATTTCTGATGGTGAATCTCCTTAGTCAGTAGAGCTATACAGATTCTTCTGGCTAAGGATTTTGAGAACATCTTTGCCTTCTTTATTCTGAAGGAAATCTAACTGGATATAAAATTAGAGGTTGTTCACTCTTTCATTTCCATAGTTTGAGACAAGAAGCCAATTAGAGTTCACATCCTTGTTCCTTTGAAGGCAATGCGTGCTCCCTGACTGTCTGGGTTTTCACGATTCTCTTTCTTTGTGCACTTTGCATGAGATATGCTCAAATGTGTAAGATTTTGGTATTTCACATTGATTTCCATAATTGCTTTACTAGTTCTTAATTTTTTTTATTTTCTATATTCTTTGTTTACATTCCAAAGGCTTCTTAATTTTTAGATACTTTTTCTGATATTCCACCTCCATCTATTCTGTACTTTTTAAGCTGATCACGTATGTCTTACAGATTCTTTCCTTTATTGTTATAATAATAATAATAATAATAATAATAATAATAATACTTTGGTTTTCTGTCAATATCATTTATTTTACTCATTTTCATTTGGGAATCTTACAAACCAATCTTCAGACTGACTGTGCTGTCTGTAGTCAACTAATGAGCCTGTTAGAAGCCCTTTTCACCTGTTTCACTGCCCTGTGTTTTAAGCATTTCTTGTTATATTCTCAGAGGCTTTCCAGTTCCATTCTTAAATTCTTTCTGTGATTTGAATGTTATCTTCTTTTTCTGTGGTCATCATTGATATACTGGAATTACTTAATCCTCTTGACTGATGATTTTAGATTTTTTTTATACTTAAGTTGGACTCTGATGCTCACTAAACCAGTGTTTTATCTTGCCTTTTGGTACACTTTTTCTTTCTTCGTTTCTCTTTATTTTCTCCTTCCCTTCCTTCCCAGTCTCCTCCTTCAATCCCTCTACTCTTTCCAATTCCACATTTGCTGTTCAGAACCATACATGATAAGTCAGACACTGGGAACTGAGGTAAAGGGATATTAGGATGAGTTTCAAATTTAGGAGTTATAAGGTGAAAGAAAGTACATATCACATAGTCTTTTGTGATTTTTTTGTTGCTATTTTAGTATTTCAGACATTATTCATATTGCAGTATAATCAATATTCATCCCATATCATTATCAATAATATATTATATACATGGAGCAGGCATTCTTTGTCCATTTATCTGATGATCAATATAGTCTTTGTACTTTTGGGATATTATTAACAATGTTATTATAACAATATTTTTATAACATTTTACATACATGTGTTCACATGTATTTTTGTATCAGTATATATTTTCATTTAGTGGAACACGAATTCAATGAATTTGTTATGTCATAAATTAACTATTAAATAAATGTTTGAGGAAACAAGTTATTTAAAAATACTAAGTGACAAACATTCATGCCTTGTGTCACTCGCATGCATGCACGTATGCATATGAAAATAAATAAAATAAAAATCTCATTATGAACTCATTGTAGATTTTTTTTTGTTTTTTTGAGACAGGGTTTCTCTATGTAGCCCTGGCTGTCCTGTCACTCACTCTGTAGACCAGGCTGGCCTCGAACTCAGAAATCTGCCTGCCTCTGCCTCCCAAGTGCTGGGATTACAGGCATGCACCACCACGCCCGGCTCTCATTGTAGATTTTAAATCAGAAAATTTTGAAAAATCATTCATTTCTATTACATGAAGCATGTTGATATTTGATGTTTATTATGCTTTTTACTGTTTAGCAATTTTTTTTACTTATTTTTATTTTATGTATGACTATTTGTCTGCACATTTGTATGAGCCTTGTGCATGCAGTACCAGGAGAAGCCAGAAGAGAGCATTGGGTCAGCTGGAATTTGGAGTCATAGATGGCTGTGAGATGCCATGTTGGTACCGGGAACTGAATCTTGGTCTTTAGCAAGAGAAACAACTGGCTTCTCAGCACCTATTCCAGCCCTAGCAAAGATTTTCATTTTGTGGTAATTGTAGTGTATAGGAGGAGAACCTCAAGTACAACAGGTGACAAAGCCCAGATAACCAACTAAGCAGAGCTCATAAGGGCTCACAGAAGACAGAAGCTGCACTCACGGAGTCTGCCTGGGTCTGTGTTAGGTTCTTGTATATATTTTATGCTTGTTAGCTTGGTATTCTTGTGGGACCCCAAACAGCAGGAGTGGGGATATCTCTGACTCTTTCATATGCCCTTGGGACCCTTTTACTGCTTCTGGGTTTCCACTTCCAGTCTTGATGTGAGAGTATGTGTCAAGTTTTATTGTAACTTTTTGTGCTGTGTTTGGTTAATATCCCCAGGAGGCTTGCACTTTTCTGAAGTGAAAGGAGGAAGAGTAGATCTGGGGGAGAAGGGAATTGGGGAGAAAGTGCTTTGAGAAGTGGAGTGAAGGGAGACTATAGTCAAAATATATTGTATGAGAGAATAATAATAATGGTAATAATAATAATAATAGTATACTTTTAAAACAGCATATCACTGAGGGGGCTGATGGTTTTGTTCACTTGATCTGGTCTTTGGTCATTTACATAGTTTTGTAGAGATGTCTACTAATATTTTTGTGGTTTTATTCTTTTCCCAGATTGTGGAACCTTTGGCACTATCAAAGATAACCAAGGTGGAGGAAGTTTCCTAGACAGTTGGAATTGCTTTCACTATGTCTTGCAGCCAAAATATATGGTCCTTTTATTTTTCAGTATAGGAGTCTTTCTATCTAGTTATGGGGTAGCTGGCAACAAACACCAATAAAAAAGCGTGTTTGGCTTAGGGGTTCTCTGGTGTTCTATGCCCAATAACTCAAGAAAGATAACCCATGTCTGAAACAGAAATTTTCATTGAACAGCCCATATAATCTAGGAATAGAATTGTCTACTCAAGCAAGCTACTTCTGGAATAGAGACTGAATCATCTACACTAATCAGTTCATAATAAGCCACAACAATTTATTTGAAACAGGGTTTCTTTACAAGCCATGGATGACCTGAAACTCATTCTGTAGACTTAGTTGGCCTTGAACTCAGAGATCTGCCTGCCTGTTTCCCGAGTGCTATGTTAAAGGCATATACCACCACCTGTTTATAAGCTCTAACTATTAATTTATATTTTCTTTTATCTCAGCATTTCTCAGATATGTTCATAGTCTAGCATAAATGGGCATGGGTATTAGTTTTTAGTGTAGTCAGAATATATTTGGTGTTTAAACCATAGAATGATATATAACTTAGTATGTTTCTTAGTCATTATCTCAGTTCCAAATCCCTTTCAAGCTGAAAATTTTAATGTATGTTGGTTGCTCAAACCTGAAGACTTTACTTTGATCTATATGCTTTATTTATTGATTGCTTTAAATTTATAGTAATATGTTACTGATTGAATTCTCACTATACGTTTAAATAGCTGCAGTCCATAGATTAAGAATGAATGTGACTTAGCTATAGAACATATTTAATAGAAGTTTGGGTAATCTGTTTTTCCATAATTCAGTAAAAATATCTCATCCTATTGAAGTGCAATACAAGCCACACCTATTTAGTTAGCTTTTTACAATTTGGCTATGAGCATCCTATTTCTGGGAGAACCTGAAAGCTCAGCATTTCTCTTATTCGCCAATTTTATACCTAATGTGTTTCCCTTAGCAACAGCAAGTATAGCTATTATTATGAATTTTATCTACAAATATATATCTTCTTAGAGACTGCCAGAAACAGCAATAACAACAACATACTATGGTTTTAGAACTCTGGAGCAAGAAACAAATATATATATTTATTTATTCATAAATGTTTAATGGTGGTTCAACTAATAATAGTTTAAAGTAGTGGTTCTCAAGCATCTTACTGCTACAACTCTTTAATATATTTCTCATGTTATGATGACCCCCAACCATAAAAGTATTTCATTGTTACTTTAATACTGTAATTTTGCTACTCTTATGAATCATAATGTAAGCATGATATGCAGGGTATCTGATCTGCAACATCTGTGAAAGGTTGATTCCACCCCCATGGGGGTCATGATCCACAGGTTGGGGACTACTGATCCAAAAAGCAGTGAATGAATGTCTACTTACTTCTCATAGAAACAGAACAATATAAATTTCTATAGAAATTCTTTCCTATCTATGAAATCATAAGAATAAGGAAATCCACGTGTTCTTACTTATTCTAAGAACTGTTGCATAATACTGTGAAATGAACCTGGTCCAGTGTTTTCTTATGGGTCATAACTGTTTGTCCCATAGGCTTTTAGACATCTGATGCTCATAGATGCTCTTGAGGAAGTTGAAGTTAAACATGTCTGATAGTAATCCTTCTATATGTACAGGTTCCTTCATGTGCAGTAGGCCTTTCATTGTGCCTAATGAATTAGAGCCTGACATTTATAAAATATGTCCCAAACTCCACCCTATCCACATTACTGATGGAACAAACTAAATAGATTTCATAATTATCTGCTGCTCACCACCACTGGCTTAATCCTTTCAACATTTTTCATTGGAATCTGTCAAGTAGCCTTAACTAATCACTGTGACTTACAGTGAAAACCTATGCAGTGTATTTTCCAAGTCTCTATTTTGCCTTAGGATAAAAGTCTAAGTGTTTCATATACAATCTGCCAGACTTTGCATGAGATGACATCATGGTGTGCTTTTTGGTTAGGTCTAGCCAGTTATTAAGACAATTGCAATATAATCTTTTCTGTCTCCCTACTTTGCATTTCCTAGTCTTGGGACTAATAATCTGTTTGTAATAGAACCCACTAACCCCACCCCTCCCAGGATCTCTTGTGGAATTCTGCCTTACAGTCACACTAAGACTGGGCTCTAACCCCACCTTGTCAGTTTTGCAGCATTATATCACCAGAGGGACTGTGGCTTGGTGCTCACTATCTCAAGAAGGGCATAGCCCCGTGAAATGAAGAGTTGTAGGCTTTTTGTTTGTTTTTTGTATTTTTATTTTATTTTTTAAATTATGTATATTCTTTAATTACACTTCAAATGTTGTCCCTTTCATGATTACCTCCTGCCCCGAAAATCCCATAAGCCATCTCCCCTTCCCCAACCAACCCACCCCCACTTTCCTGCCCTGGTATCCTCTACACTATGGCATCAAGTCTTTCCAGTACCAAGGGCCTCTCCCCCATTTGGTGTCCAAGAAGACCATCTTCTGCTGCCGATATGTCTGGGGCCATGGGTAAATCCAAGTGTACTCTTTGGTTGATGGTTTTATCCCTGGGAACTCTGGGACTACTTGGTGACTCATATGGTTCCTTCTATGGCTCTCCAAACCCCTTCAGCTTCTTTGGTCCTTTCTCTATCTCATCAATTGGGGACCCTGTGCTCAGTTCAATGGCTGGCTGAGAGAGTTCCCCTCTGTATTCGTCATGCACTAGCAGAGCCTCCCATGTGACAGCTATATCCTGCATCAAGTATTTTCACCAGTTCACTTCCCCAGTCCCATTTTGTTTATGTTAGTTTTTCTGATTGTCTTGTAAATAGCTAATCATTATCATTTTACTCAACAACTTGCAATAAATGTTGGTTGAAGTACTGGGCAAAATGACTCTTTGACTGTGAGTTCTGATTTGTATGATGTAGTGAACTTCCTGTCTGTACTGTTGCGATGGGAACAATGTACCGTTTTTATTGGTCCCAGCTTGTTCTTTCTCTCTCTGCCCAGGTTGTTTCTCCAGTTTCCAGGCATCTGTTCTCATCACACTCTAGCTTTATACCTGTTAATGCTGCCCCGAGTCTTTCCAGTGACTTTTCTTATAAGTGATTAGCAGGCAGTCACACTTAATACATTAGCCACTCTCAAGCTTTAAAATATTTCAGGGCTCTTAAAGTTGTTGCGAGTTTGTATGGAACTGTGAGTAATCGTTTTTTAACTTAGTCACCTCGGAATGATAGCTCCTCAGTAGATGCTATCTCACTTTCCCCAAACACATTGAGATAAAAATATTGTAAAAGTGTGACACTGAGATACTGTGATTCTGGAATGACACATGACTGTGATATAAACACCTGTGTCTAAGGAAAGGGGAAATGGCAGATGAAAAGTAAATGCTTCAAAGAACAGAGGGGTGTGTGAAGGAAGGTGGGGACTTGTCTGTGTGAAGCTTATAAAGGAATGTTGAGCTCTCCTGTGGGTTTAGGAGCCCGTTGAAATTAATGAAAGCTTTAAGTCAATAGCAAGAGCAAAGGTCTTTCCTTTTTATACTATAAAAATTGTATTGTCTCCTGAAAATTTATTCAAACATTCTAAGAAATAGGTCAGTTTTCTAAAAAAATAAAGTCACATTGTTTTAGCTTTTTAATTATACGGCTAAAAGCTCACTAATAAGTTTTGCTCTGGCAAACATACTGTAACTGCCATTCTGAGCTCTATGAATCCACTGTAAATTGAATATGTTTTAAAGAAAAATTTCTGCTCATCGTACCTAGAAGTTTCTCATAATTATAATTAGGGATTATCTTTGTATGCATATATTCTGGTTCTTGTTCAGTTAAAAAGGTAAAGGGATCGTTAAAACAAAGGTCACTTGAGGGGCTGTATGGAAACAGGCAGTAGAAGCTTCCTAAAATATATGCACATATGAAAGCATTCTGAATGAGATCACCAAATAATGGTGGAGATGCCATTAAGGCATGGACAGTAAATTGCTGCTAATCTTGTAAAGAATAATGTAATTGTTTGTTGGTTACCTGGGAAAGTCTGCCCTCATGGTGAAGAAACAGTCCCATCCGTGGAATCAGATGTAAGAGTCCACACACCAAAGTGAGAGTGAGAGGACTTTGGCTCCTTTTCTAGTCATCATGTGTCAACTTCTTTGTTTCCTCCTGCTTTGATTTTTCTCAAGTAAGCAAACTTGCTGTTTCTTCCAAAAAAGAGCACCATTCCTGAATATAGTCTAAAAATTGATGGAGCTGCTGGGTTTTTCCCCTATGACTGTGGTTTCTCAAAACATTCTTCAAAGCATTAATATATACCTCTCTGTAGGTTCGACCTGTCCCATATTATATACCTGCCACTTAGAAGTATGCTTCCCCTTCCTTTATCTCTACCCTTATCTTGTGTGCTTCTTTCATGGGGTTACACTCTGACTTCTTTGCATTCACACAGTCAGGTGCTTTAGTTCAGCTGCTGCCTGCTCTGCCCTGCACAACTTGTGAGTTCCCACAGTCATGTGGTCTAACTTACTGTGTCCTCCAGTGCTGTGTCCTGGAAACATAAATGGGTGATGTTTGAATGAAGAAATGACAGACACACATACAGAAAAGGACTGGGATTGGGAGGCTGTTCTCTCTCCAATGGAGGGCATCAACTGTGCAAAATACAGTGCTTTGAACATTCCAAGGATTACCAAATCCAAAAGTCATTCTTTTAGGAAACTAGTAAATTTGGATATATCTGTTAGAATTGATAAGGGGCAGTAGCCACAAACACCAGTAAGAATAATTAGTAAGTGGTTATTCTGACAAATGCATCAGTAGATATAGGATCACTAAATAATTTAAGATGATAAGAAATATATTATATTTTATATGCATAGTTAATATAATTAAATTAGAAATACAGATCGATAAACTTATAGAGAGATCCACACAGATGAACAATTACTAATATAAAAATAAATTGAGATTCTACTCCTTGAAATGTTTCATCTATCCTAATCTTTTAAATGCTAAGCACAATGCAGCTCTACTTAAAATTTCCCCATTAAATCCTGACTTATGACTTGCTGCCAAAAACCTTATAATTAAAATATATGATCATACAGAAACCAAATACTGATTAACCAATTTGAATTTATGAGTTGAGGCTAACTTTGAGAAATACGATAAACAGGTTAAAACCTATTTCAGTAGAAATCTAGGCCAAACATAATTTTTAAAAGGATAAAGCATTACAATTATATTAGATTGAGTCAGAGAATTCAAGATTGGCATTGTGGGCTAAGATTTTTATGTATGCCACATAAGATGAAGATGAATATGCCTGAATATATACAAAATAGGATTTGGTAAATTGAAAATATGGGGAAAATGTTAGCAAATTTAAAGCTGGGGAAATTCCCAAATCATGTCCATAAAGATATTCTGTAAATGAATAGTGAGAATAAAGAATAAATGTGCTGGGCTGCCCACAGCCGCAGGCTGCTACATATGCCTCCTTCAGACTCCAATCCTATTCAATGTCTATGTCTCCAGGCATTTGATGTCATGTTCTAAAGAAGGAGGATGCTGAAAAGAATGCTAAAAAAGACAAAATCAAATGAAGGGTGAGACACCGAGAGGACATACTGCCTATCTGCTGAATTTGGTCTTCCATCTCCACAGCCCCCTACCAAGAAGAGAGAGAAGGTTCCAAAACACAAGCAAGGAGATGCTGGTGCTAGTAACAGATGGAACAATGCTGCAGAAAATGGATATGCTAAAACAGACCATGGACAGAAAGTTACTAGTGCTGGACTTGCCCAAAAGGGTGTATACATTTTTTGATATCTGCACTTCTGGTGACTGTGAGATCTGAAATGCCTCTTTATATCAAGTTTTATAAAAATGTAGACTTTCCTTAAACAATTTTTTTAAAGATCAGTACACAGCTCATCAGTACACAGAACAATTCATTGTTCTGTGTCACTAAGGTGGACTGATGGGGGAAAACACCTTTATCTGTTAGTTTTGAGAGACACCTCTTGGCTCTCAGGAATTTCCTGAAGCTGAGGCATTTAGCTTCCTTAGTACAAAAGGCTGGACATACAGCTCTCTGATTTATATCTACAGTCTACCTCTGTCTGTCCACCACCATCAACTTATAGGTAACTCTCTTAAAATCCTAAGAGGCCTCCTGGGAGCTGTTTCATGAACACTGGTTTTTGCCTGTGTAGGAGATCTGAACTTTGCAGACACAGCACTGAGACCGCACTCCTCAACACAACAGTGGTTCCTTTTTTAAAAGAATGTGGATCTTCGGATTGACTTTTTTTGCCATTCTTATTTTACTTTTTGAAAGTCGGTTTGACTTCTGAAGAGTTGTCAAACAACATGCTTGTGGGAAATGTATGCCCTTGCTCTTACCATGCCCCCATCAGAGCACAACATGAAGACTTGTTTGGGATTTACATTGTAGTTCTGATTTTGGTAGTCTCTACACAAAATGTTCGTACGAACTCTGAATGATTGTCTACCCGTGTTCTGCCTGAAAGACTATGATTATTTATAATATGTGTTTCTAATAAAGCTAGGTGCAGTTTGACTTTGGTAAGAAATAGATATTCTATAATGAACTACAGCAAAATTATATTATCTGATGAGGTTAAGGAAACTTTCCCTTATGTTAATAAAAAATATATTTAGTTGTAATCAACAAAGAACGCAAAGAGAATTTTAACCTAAAATCTATAAATGTGTCATTTTTTTCTAGTGTTATGTGATTGTGAGTTTAAAAATTCAAAAGGACTCTGAATAATTGGAATTCAAAATTGAGCTGTTGAATATATAACAAATTGTAAAACTGAATTGCATTCTCTATAAGTCAGCAGTGGGTAGAGAATAAAACCTCACAATATTGAATTGTATACAAAACCTAGTGGTTAAGTCAGCAGTAGTTATGCTAATTTTTCTAATCTCAAATCATGTTGACTGCTATTTGGAGAAGTTAAAAAAAAAACTAAATCACTAGAAGGGTAAATCATATGTATCATGGATAGGAAAACACAGTATTGAAATATTTCATTTTGCCCAAATCTATCTCTGACTTCCATATACTCCTAATAAAAGCCTAAAACTAGAATTTTAAATATATTTATAAATTTTACAGAAATTGAAAATGTCAAGTACAATTACTTCCTACCTTCTTTAATATTACAAAAATGGAAAATGAACTAAATTTGATTGTAAGACTCATTATATGTTCCTATTACTTTAAAAGCACAGTGATGATTAATGGGTAGGCAAAAGCTAATGGGAAAGATGGAGCTCACAAATTGTGAGAATATGACACATCTATGAGCCAGATGACTTAGATCAATGAGGACAATTGTTAGACATCATATTCTTACTAATGCAAAATTTAAGAGTAAAATATGACAAAGAATGCAAATAACAGTAATGAATTATGTGCAATGTTCTAGTATATTTTTGGATGGGAAGTACATTAATTGTTCTATAAAACATATAGATCCTTATCATTCTAAATCTTTTTTTGTAGCAAAATATACATAACAAAGCTTATTTTTTAAATCATCTTAAGTATGAGATTTGGTGTTTGTAATATGTTATACAAATGTTTTAATTACCAACTTCAGCATGGTTTAATCTTCAACTACTTCTTTCTCATTTTCCTCTTAAGTTTTGGCACCATTCAACCCCAGTTCTTCATTATCCTTTCCCTACTTCATGGCAAATACCCTTCTTAGTTTTGTCCTCATGAATCTGACACGCACTACTATTTACAAATAAAATCATACAATATATATCATAGGTTACTTAAAGTTTGTTTGCAATATAGTATGTGTCAGGTCTCAGCAACTGTCTATGCGTGTACATCCACACTATGTCCACTCATTCTTCTTTCCATAGGATTTTAGGACACTGTCAATTTTGACTATTTTATATAAGTGCTGGCTCTAACTATTGATAAAGAGTTCCATTCATCTTACTATATACAATAACTGAAAATAAATATTTGATGTGATTAAAAAGTAGTAATATAAAACAAATGGAAAACTAAAGTTAACCATTTATCCTTTGCATATGCTGTGGGTTTTACCAATGACAACTGAGTATCTCAGGTTTTAAAGACATTTTAGAAACATGAAGTCCTAATTTATGCTTAGGAGACAGCATGTTTAGGGACTGAGATTTTCTGATTCCCAGGTCCTCCCCATTTACATTATAACACATCAAGCATCTTGCATGAAGACAGTTACAGCTTCACTGAAATGTTTTGCTATGTTTTGCTTAAGAAGATAAGAAAGAAAATTTGCTAACACCTTTTTGAAATATAACGAAGAAAAGACAAAGTAAAAAAAAAATAGAAAAAGAAAAAAAACAACTGTAAATATTTCCTATTAATTTGCAACGATCCCCAAAAGATAAATGTCATTTGTGGTCTTTGATATAAAAATACAAACATTTATGGAAAAATTAGTGTCTTATGTAAGTAAAACACAGAAAATATTCCTTAAAGGGTAAGGGCTAAATAGGAGAATCCACATTTCCATATTTAAATCATGTTTAATATTGAAAATTGAAAACTAATGGAAATACCCAAAGATAAATCACCATGGGAAAATATTCTATAGAAAATTGGAGCTATTAGTGATTAACTAGATTATCTAAACTATCTGAAGTATGTGAATACACACATTTAAAGTGAATGATTCAATTAAACACACAAAATAACACATGTTGTTTTGTTTTGTTTTTTATTTCTTTCTTGGTTTTTGTTGAGAGTTTCTCTGTGGAGCACTGGCTTTCCTACCACTTGCTCTATAGACCAGGCCAGCCTCAAACTCAGAGATTTACCTGCCTCTGCCTCCCAGATATTGATATTAAAAGCATGCATCACAACTATCCAGTTGATTACTCTTTATAAATAACAATATACATGTATACACATAAATAAGAGTATAAATATACATTATAATTTAAAAAGTTTTAAGTGTTAAAATTATAATTTTATAATTATAAAATTTATGACTTGAGTATTTAATTTGAATCATAACTTCTACAATGCTTAGTGACTATTGTATACATATTTATGTATCTATACATAAATACATGTACATCCATCCATCCACACACATACAAACACACACATGCACACACCCACTACTTATCTAAGCATTGTAGAAGAGATTATTCAATTTATACCAACAACTTAAAACATTAAATGGCAAGTAAGACTAAAAATGAATGGGAAAACGAGCTGGAGAAATGATCTAGCATTATTTTTACAAAAGAGATATCTTTGAAGTTAAGCTATAAACAGAAGAAAATGAAAATCTATCAAATAGTGACCAGAATTTCTAAAGATATAAGAATGGAGAATGAAAATAAGAAAATGTAGACAGTCCAGAGTGTTTTGTAACAGATGGATGACATAAACCTTTCCTTTTATAGAGCAAGTCAAATTAAAATTAAAACAGACATACAATATAAAAATACTAAGTAATTATCGATCTAGAAATGATTTTAGATAGTGGACAGGAGGAAATAATACTTTTAAATAAGAAAAAATCTAGATTTTTACATGCATTTAAATGATTATTTAAATTAATCAATCAATTAATTAATAATAATTAATAAATAATAAATAATTAATATGAATGCAAATTAAAAACATCAGAGACTAATAAAATGATTTACCATTAGCAAAATTCTGTGGCCCACACTTAAGGAATAAGGGAAGTGAAGTGGGGAGGATTCAGAAGTAAAACCATGAGATGAACACAGCAACTGGTTAGCCTTTATGTTAGTTAGTACAGATTACAATGAACATATTATCAATTTAGGGAATAAAAATAGAGAAAATTCTGGCTAAGAAATGTTGAAATATAGGGAGTTAGTTTGATTGCCATGAGATCTTGCAAATGAAACAAATAATATTTAGAAGAAACATTAAAATAAGGACACAAAAATTTATAATATGAAAATAAAATATATTGAGCTGAATAATAGTAATAATAATAAAGTAGAAAATTTTTACTACATTTAAAATTTTATAGTTAAAGTGAAAATAATTGCTAAGCATAAAATTCTCATGTGGCAAAAGCTTAAGTATAACTAAGCATCTATAAATCAGGTAAAATTGCTACTTAACTTCAGTCGGTTAAAAGACAAAGTAAAACTTACAAATGCAACCTTCTATGAAAATATTTAACGGAGTTAGCATTTCATAAATCAAGCAGGTAAACTTGAAATCATAGAGAAGTTTTATACAAGACACAGGGTAAATGTAACTCTTTCACAGATGAGAAGCGGGTACCCTCCCCCTTCTATATTCCTAATATACATTAAGAAAAACAAGAAGCGTTGGTTACATCTCCAACAATTTCTAACCATCAACAGCATATAGACGACAAATGACTAAAAACATATTGTAATTTAATAATGATCAGAAGCAATAACTCTATGTACCTTTGAAGGTAGGGAAATGAAAGATAACACTTTTTAAACCTTTGATGCTTCAAAATATGTTGTCACAATGACAGACTATTTAGAGCAAAAAAGATGTACAAACACAAAACAGATTGATTGGTGCTAAATTAGGTTCAATTGGATATTGAAAAATTTTAATTTATTAAAAATGTCATCATGAAGAAAAATAGGAATACAAAAGTAAATTTAAAAAAACACAAAGGAAAAAAGGGAGCCTCAAGGGCAGAGAATAATAAAGAATAATAATTCAGAAATTATTGAAGTATATAGAATATATAAAGTGTACAGTTGATTAAATAATCATAATATGTGAGAAGCCATAGTTTTTCAATTCGATCAAAGATAAAAATGGTGTTGTTTATACTAATAATGAAAGATGGATTATTCTCTGACTATAATGAGAGTGTGACATGAGCAGCTTCATTTTAAGAGATCTTAATCACACAGAAACACCATGAATTTTCTTAGAGTATAAATACACCAAACACAGAAGTAGAGCTAAGGTAGCTCATTCATAAAGTACTCGGCACAGAGATGATAAGAGTTTGTATCTCTAGCATCCATGTGAAAGCTGTATGCCTACTGTCGCAGATCCAGTGGTGGGAGGTTGAGACATCAGGATCCCTGGGGCTTTACTGGTCAGTCAGTCAATGAGTTCACTGATAGAATATGTCTATAAAAGGATAAAGAGTGATTGATGAACATACATGACATTAACCTCTGGCCTCACAGGCATGCTTATACATCTATGGGCACAACTTAAACACATACAAGCACATACAGAAACACATACACAAGAAGTGATAGTAGAAGTCAAGTCTGAAGTGAATTACAACTACTGACTTGAATTTATATTTACTCTAAAACACAAGTTTCAAACCATAAACCACCAGCTAATTTCAACCTTAAAAAGGTCTTTTGGTAAACAGAACAGAAGAAATTCCTTTGACCTATTGTAATAGACCTAGTGTGGTTTTTAGATAAAATCCTTAAAGGTACAACAAGGAGGCTATTGCTATAGCAGAATTAAGGAACCAGCTCAGTATACATGAGGACTTACATTTGACCATAAAGGCTTGAAAGAAAGAAGAAAGAAAAATAAAGAAAGAACATTTCTTAAATAATATATAATAAGCATAAGCCAATGTCACTAACAGACATTGTTGAAAAGTCTGGAAACTGTACAAGCGATGTTTATGAGAGCTCTATAATTACAATGAGCATCATGATTATGTTGCTTTGATTTTAGAAATGACATGATATTTTGCCATTAGAAACTCTATCTGAGCATTTCCTATAATGGGAACTTGTGGAAAATTATATTAATATAGCAATGGTAAGAACATCTTTCTCTAATTAACAAGAAAGTACAGTAAGAATGTCACAGCAAATGTAGTCTGAATTTATTATTATATGCTATTAACACAGAGAGAACATTTATTATTTAAAAAGTGATTTTGTTATATTAGTGACATGCAACATGTCAGGCTTTGTAAAGAAAAGTATTATCGAAATACATTTTAGAAGCCAGCAACACATGTAGAGTTTTATAACAATGGTTAACAATTTATGACATATGTCATAGCCATTGTTCAAAGGCTCCATAATTCCATTAAACTCATATAACTTTGATATCAGTATTATAATCCCAATTTCATAATATAAAAATAGAAAAAAACTAAGAATTTAAATGGATTCCTTTTATGTTATACATGTTGATAGGGGTTCTAGGATACAAATCTCTATAATCTAAAATCCTCAGGTCAATGAGGATGTAAACTTCAGCATCCATTTGGAAGAGTAGATGAAGAAGGGGAAAAGGTATGTTTGAATTACTGGCATAAAGGTCTACCACATAGCCATAGGCAGTCACAGATGGAAAGGTTGGAGAAATTTTGAAAAAGACTAGGAAGCACAGTGTACCATTTGAAAAGTGTATTTAGATCTGGCTAAAAATTGTACCTTTACCTTTCTGAATCAGAAAGATAGACAGAGTCAAGAAACTTCATGGCACCAGAATGTTTGCTTGTTGGGAATGTGCCAGGTACATGAATTCTGGGAGTTAAAAGTATAGTAAGTCTATCATTAAACATATCATGATCCCTATAGTGTGCTTTAATTTGAGCCTGCCTTCCTAAGGGTGAATCCTCCTCCTTAAGTGGAAGCCTCTGGCCAAATGATTGGCTCACCCAACAGGAATTGTAGGTCTTTATCAAGGACAGAAATTCTATTTTATTGACCAGGTATTTGTTCTTTATTGCTGATCTTACAATACTTAATATATAGATGTGACTGACAGATCAGTGAAGAGAATAGATCATATGTCTAAAGCTGCAAAAATAACATCACCTTGTCATGTAAACACCTAATGACCAACATGATTCTTACTAATGTTTCAACATTTGATCCATGTAAGTCACAATGAGGTAAAGAAGGCCAACCTTCAATATGCCTATAATTAAAACTGGATGTCAAATTATAAATTAATATTTATCTTAATATCTCATATTAAAAATAAAAGAAATGATTAACCATGAACATATAACATGCCAAGTAAAAATAAAAAAAATTGTGTCACCCTATAAATAGATGTTGGAAATATACATTCAAAATTTAGCAAATAGATGTATAATCAGCAAATTATATAAATTCTAAAACACATTAAATTTGTAGAAAACAAATAATTTTTAAAGGTTGGAAGTATGGATTTCCTTACAAAAATGAGTTAACCTCTAAAGTTGTTTCTGAAGTGTGGGTTGGCAGCTAAGGTGTGTATTTTAAAATTATAGGCCTCAAGAACTTGATTATATAAAGTCAATGAGAATCCTATCATAATTATTTTGTTCATGTGTATTTATGTTACTATTTATTATCTCATTACTTAAAATGAGGGGAATGCAGTGGCTGGTGAGGTTTCTCAGTGGATTAAAGCACTGACCTTCCAGTCTGATGACCTAATTTGGTTCCCTGTAACCCACTTGGTGGAAGGAGAAAACTGACTCCTACAGGTTGCTTCGACATCCTTAGGAACACTTTGGCATTAATACTCATACATATACATTCAGACATGTACTTTGTAAGTATTGCATCTCTGGAGGGAAAACTATCCTGGCCATCAGGAGCCAAGGAATATCACAAAGCTATACTGTACCACAAAACTCATTCAAGATATTTAATGGGAGGGAAAAACCCAGATTGGCCACCTTCACTCTGGTGAGAAACAGCAGAGAACTGAGCAGAAAACTGGGCTTACATAGGATTTATTGGGGATCAGAACTTTCCAATGTAGAAGTTTCCAGAATGAGGACTGATAAGATTTCAAGTCTTGAGCTTGGGGATTTCAGAGGTGGTGGGTTTTCCTGTTCAGGGATTGGTGGGATTTCTTTTTTTTCCCTGGGGAGACGCTGGATACTCTTTCTCCTCAGTGCTGGGAATAACTATTACAGACATTAGTGAAGGACCACTAAGGCCCTTAGGGAAGTCTGAGGAGTGGACACTGGCTAGTGGAATTCCTCAGGCAGGGATCTAGACACTTTCCTACACACACACACACACACACACACACACACACACACACACACACACAAATGTAAGAAATTAGTAGTTTAAATAGCATTTTAATTCTTCTAATCAACAATAAATATATTATTTATTAACTTAAAATGAAGACCTTTGTGCTTCAAATATTGTATTTCCTAGGATTTCTGTATGTTTTAAAATGTTTTATATCTAAAGTACCCTCTGACTGTCTGGTTCAGAAGCTGCCAGAATTTCATCACTTGCTACTTTTGCTCTCTTGGTGCAAATACCAACACAGCAAAAACATTTTATGATTGTTTTTCTGTACCCTTGGAAATTTTGACTCCATAAATTAAAAACCACATTATCATCTCATAAGATGATAAAAAGGTATTTGAAAAAATACACACCCTTTCATGTTAAAAGACTTGGAAAGATCACAAATTCAAATCCCATACCTAAACATAATAAAAACAATATACAGCAAACCAATAGCCAAACTCAAATTAATGGAGAGAAACTTGAAGCAATATCACTAAAATCAGTGACTATACAGGGTTATCCACTCTCTCCTTATCTATTCAATATAGTACTCAAAGTTTTAGGCAGAACAATTAGACAACAAAAACCGATCAAAGGGATGCAAATTGGAAAGGAAGAAGTCAAAGTATCACTATTTGCAGATGATATGTTAATATACTTATGTGACTTCCAAAATTCCACCAGAGAAATTCTTAAACTGATAAACAGTTTCAGTAAAGTGGCTGGATATAAAATTAACTCAAACAAACCAGTAGCCTTCCTTTACTCAAAGGATAAACTGACTGAGAAAGAAATTAGGGAAATGACACCATTCACAATAGTCACAAACAAAATAAAACATATTGGTCTGACTCTAACCAAACAAGTAAGAGATCTGTGTGATTAGAACTTCAAGTCTCTGAAGAAAGAAGTTGAAGAAAATCTCAGAAGATTGAAAGATATCCCATGCTCATAGGTTGGCAGATTAATATAGTAAAAATGGCCATCTTGCTAAAAGCAATCTACAGATTCAATGCAATCCCTATCAAAATTTCAATTCAATTCTTCACAGAGATAGAAAGAACAATTCTCAAATTTATTTAGAAAAAAACCAAGGATAGCAAGAACTATTCTCAACAATAAGAAAATTTTTGGGGGAATCACCATCCCTGACTTCAAGTTCTACTACAGAGCAGCAGTGATAAAAGCTGAATGCTACTGGTACAGAGACAGACAGACATGTAGATCAATGGAATA
This sequence comes from Apodemus agrarius, assembly GCA_964023405.1. NCBI lineage: Eukaryota > Metazoa > Chordata > Mammalia > Rodentia > Muridae > Apodemus > Apodemus agrarius. The sequence goes on along the minus strand of OZ030011.1, from coordinate 123,693,915 downwards.
GAATTAAAGGTCCAGAATTAAACCCACACACCTATGATCACCCGATCTTTGACACAGAAGCCAAAACTATCCAGTGTGTATGTGGGAAGGACAGCATATTCAACAAATGTTACTGACTCAAGGGTGGTCGGCATGTAGAAGAATACAAATCACCATTTTTATCTCCTTGTACAAAGCTCAAGTCCAAGTGGATCAAGGACCTCTACATAAAACCAGACTCACGGAATCTAATAAAAGAGAAGGTGGGAAAGAGCCTCACACTTTGATACAGGGGAAATTTTTTTCTGAACAGAACAGCCATGGCCCAGGAACTAAGATCAAGAATCGACAAATGGGATTTCATAAAATTGAAAAGCTTCTTTAAGGCAAAGGATACCATCCTGAGGACAAAATAGCAACCTACAGATTGGGAAAAGATCTCTACCAATCCTTTATTTGATGGAGGGCTAATATATTTTATATACTGATCTATCTTGTATGGTTCTTTTATCAGGGTGATTATGGCCTCATAAAATAAATTTGGCAATGTTTCTTCTCTGATCTACAATCTTTCATGCCTGCAAAATATGCTGGAGCAATAGTGGCACAAAAGTTTTTGAATGGCTAACCCATCTCTAGTCCAAATGGAGGTGCATTCTATGAGAGGGAACCCATGCCTAACACTGCCTGAATGTGCAGGAAACAGACAGGGCAGCCCAGAATCTCACAATAGAACCAAACATGACTCCCCCATACACACCAAAACCAAAACCAATACCAATACCAATACCAAAACCAAAACCAAATTAAACCAAAACCAAACCAAAACAGCCAAAAAAAGATTCCTAATGATATTTTGCTGTAGTCATAGACTGGGGCTTAGCTCAATTGTCATTGAAGATGTGTCATCTAGCAACTGATGGGAAAACATGTAGAAACCCCCACCCAAATGTAAGATAGACCTAGAGGAATGCTGCAGAAGAGGAGAATGAAGGATTGTAAGAATCAGCATTCTGTGGATAATGGTCGAGGACACCATAAGTACAGAGTCTACAGAATCAACTAAGCAGGTTTATAGTGGGTCATAGAGACGGAAGCCACAATGAGCTAGGACCTGTGCATATATTCTATGGTTATATAGTTTGGTGTTTTTGTAGGACTCCATAAACAATGGGAATGGGTTGTGTCTTTGCCTCTTTGTCCTGTTCTTGGGACTCTTTTCCTCCTGTTGAATTGCCTGACACAGCCTTGGCATGAGGGGTTTTGCCTAATTGTATTGTAACTTAATAAGCTATATTCTATTGATATCCCTGAGAGTCCTGCTCTGCTTTTCTTAAGGAAAATGAAGAAAGAGTGGATCTGGGAGTGAGTGGCTAAGGGAGTAGAGGGATAAAACCTTTGGTCAGGATGTAATATATGACAGAAAAATAAGTTATAAAAGAGAAAATTGTAACAGGTATATAAAAGGATTAGATTAAAAATTAAAACAATACATCAAAGGACACATCAACCACTGAGTCAGATTATACAAACCAGGTACAGAGACTACTATACATTTTAGTATGCTGTAATTAAAAACAGCGGCTGCAGTTTTATGCACAGAAATATTTTATCTAAGTTATATTATGCTCAAAATGGTATGCTTGGCTCATAGTAAAGAAGCTTTCTGGTTGAAAATATTTGTATTTTCTCTATATTTTATGTCTAAACTATTATTCTTATCAGACAAGTTGTCAATCTTTTATATTAGATATAAACTGTGTATTTGTCTTATCTTTTCTTTGTGTCTTGCTGCATAAAACGTATAATCTGTATTCTTAATGCCAAGCCATAGATAAACTTATACCTTATTTATTGACCCAAAGCTAGATTTGGACCTTATTAAGTCAATTCCTATCTGTCTGTAGAAAGAAGCATTTGAGATAAATAGGACAACAGCTTAAAAGATGTTAACATATCAGCTAATCATTACAATGTAAAACACATCAGAATAAAAGGAAGTCTAGGATTTTTTTCAATGATAACTCAAAACATATATTCAGTTCAATAACATACACAATTGAATACACATATATATGTGTTGCCAATCCTTTTGATAATAAATATTAATTTTTTCTGAGGCTAATCCAAGAATTATGTATGTGATAGAAAATGATAACTATATTTTTTAAAATACAGTATTTATAGAAAATATTAACAGACAGTGTGAGTATGGTCAGTTGTTTTGTGGTCACTGTTCCACTGTAAGATGTGTAAGTTCAGCCTCTCAGGGTCTTTGAGAAAACTCTTTGATATTCGCATATGTTACCGTTCGAATGGCATCACACTGGATATATGAACACCTGAGTGTGCTTTAACTGAAGTGCATGATGACAAAAGCTACGGAGTGCTTCGATAGATGTGATTCCCTTCTGTGACTCCCTTCTCAAATATAATCCTAAGTGTTCATGGTTTCTATAATCAGAACTTAGGCAATTTACAACTTTTAATATTTAAATTTGCCAAAAGATAAATAACTAGAGGACAAGTTTTGTTTTCAAGAATGTGTAAAGGTTATCAATTAGATATTGAGTCAAAATGCACATACAGAAACCACAAACTGTTTTTGACTGTGTTTGACTGGCCTAAATATAATAAGGAAGCAATTTAGAAAACATATTTGACAACACAGAACATATATTATAAAATTTTTCAGTTAAGTTCAGAAGTGTTTGTCCTTCAGGTATACTCATACAGGCATTAATAAATATAAACATCAAAATGGACAGAATAAAACATAATTGTTACCTAGTAGCAAAAAGTAGTAATTATTTATTTGTAAAATAGTAGTTCATAGATCATGAACCATGTCCGGAAAGTGCCTCCCTGTGTATACTCATTCACACATATACTTTACTTCATTTTTACCATTATTTCATGGAGAGTCTCTTATGATGAAGAACAACTAAAAGCTATGTCCTAATAATATACATGAATTTACTGGACATATATAAACATGTAAAAAGGGCACCATCAAAATAGACAGTGGGTTTCAGTAATCTTGTAGACTGTCAAGCTCCAAGTTCTCTGAAAAACAAAATAGTTATGAAGATGGAGGGAGTAGATAACATCAGATCATATACTCATGAAGAGGCATGCAGAAGGTAGAGTCAGACTAGTAGTTATGTAGAGTCACAGAAGAGGTAAAATCAGAGGCCTTTAAAATACTGGCGCAGAGGTCAAGATCTTGCTGAATATAAATAAATTCAAAGACTGGTTAAGAACTTAGAAGTAATGACTGGTTATTGGAGAAGAATATGAAAAAATTCTTCATTTTTTCATTAATATGAATATTTTTGTTTTATCAGATATTTGCTTTATTTACATTTCAAATGATAGCCCCTTTCCATGTTACCTCTCTGAAAATTCCCTATCTCATTCCCCCTTCCTCCTCCTATTTCTATACTGTCTATACTAGTCTGCCTATAATTTCTATTGCATTTCCATCTTCTAGGGAGATCCATGCAGACCCCATTGACCCTTGATTTTCACCAAGTCTCTTGGGTTTATAGACTGTTGCTTAGTTATCATTTGCTTAAAGGCAAATTATCACTTATTAGTGATTGTATACCATCTTTATTTTTCTGTTTTTGGTTAGCTTATTCACAATGAAGTTATCTAGTCCCACCCATTTGATTGCAAATTTCAGGATATCATTTTTAAGCACCCAAGTTATAATTCATTTTGTTGGTTTTCTTTATCTGTTCTTCTGTTGAGGGACACCTAGGTTGTTTCTAGTTTCTGGCTATTATGAATAAGATTGCAAAGAACATGACTGAGCAAGTGTCCTGTGACATTGTCAGAATGAGTTGTCACTTGTGTTATTGATCTTAGCCATTCTGACAAGAATTAGAATCTCAAAGTACTTTTGATTTGCACTTCCCTAATGGATAACGATAATGAAGATTTCTTTAAGTATTTGTCAGCCACCTATAACTCCAGACCTTTAGAATACGAAATCCCTTTGTTTCTATGAAGGAAAAGCACCACAGGTACACACGTGCAGACACACACACACACACACACACACACACACACACACGTCTTAACACAAAAGATTTTGAAGAAGTGCCTTATGCCTGGGAATATAGCACAGAATTGCATAAACCTGACATGGTAGTGGGTAGTGTGCAATTATAATCCCAGAATTCAGTAGGTGAAGGCAGAACAAAGTTTGAAGGTATTTTCATCTACATAGTAAGTTCAAAGGCAGTTTGAGCTACATGTATAACAAAACAAACACACCCCAAACCCATTAATCTCTTGAGATTTTTCTGCAATATATCATATTTCATGACTATCATAATATTTGACCTTCAATCTTACAAAGAACATACTTCTGTAATGTTACAGCAGGTGCTTTCTTAAAAGAGTCACATTATTAAGTAGTTTTCTGTGGCCAGGGAGCCTTGTGTTTGGAGATACTGTCTTTTGTTTCTGTACTAATAGATAGGGAGATGGAATGAATCTGGAGGGACTTGGGTAAGAGTGAAGACTATAATCAAAATGTATTATTTATAAGCAATTTAAAATAAAATATAAAACTAAAAGTAAATTGTAATACCTCTTAATACTACTTAAAACAAAACTAAAAAGTTCACAATAATTCTGTAATTTTCAAAATTCTGCACATAATATAAACACATAATGTTATAAACCTATTACACACATGACTGGAGAGATGTCTCAGCGTCTAAGAGCATTTTCTGTTCGTCCAGAGAATCTGGGTTTGATTCTCAGCACCCACGAACATGGCAATTTAAAACCATTTGTAACTCCAGTTTTAGAGAATCTGATGCTCTCTTCAGGCCTCCATAGGCACCAGGCATGCATATGGATATGGAAGCGGAAGAGAAAAACATTCATTTACGTAAAATAAAAACAACATTATAGACTGCCATTTATGATACTGGAAGGTACTCTGTTTACTACCAAAGAGAAAAATAAACACCAACACAGCTGCAAAGTCTGCCTTAGAAGAGTGAACTTCCTCCACGATGTGCTGGTGCAATATTGGCACAAAGCTGGTGGGAGTAACGACCCTATATCTGATTTGAGAGAAGGCCCACTCCATGAGATGGAACTCATACCAACCTTGCTCAGGTGATTAAGAATATGAGATGAGACGAGATAGGCTATGGATTTAGGGGACATCCAAATCTTACTGTTCTGCTAAAGAGATGTGACAATAAAATAACTCCTAATGACCTTCTGCCATACTCAGGTCAGTGCTTTACTCAGCCATCATCAGCAAAGTTTCCTTGGCAGTAGGTGGGAACAAATTCGGAGACCGCCGAGTCAGAACATATGTACCTAGGGATGGCATTGGAACACTCAGCCCTGAAAAGGATATCTATATCAAATCCCTTTCCTCGGGGATCAAGGAAGCCTGCTGAAGAGGAGGCTGGAAGAGTATAAGAGCCAGACAGGATGGAGCACACTAGGGAAGCAAGGCCTTCTAAACAGGAAAAGTCTGCTACAATGTGACCTACAGTCTGTGGCAGCATGCATGGAGTCTGCCTGGTGTGCACCCGATGCTGTCCTAGAGCTGAGAGGAGAACTGGATATAAGCCCCCATCCTTGTCCCAGGAGCTATTTCCAATTTATAGCCCTTTATAAGTGGAAGTTTCTTTCTCCAAGGGAGTTTTATTGGGGAAGCAAACTACGCTGAAGGGTAGGGTCCATACACAGCAGTGGATGGCAAGTAGAAAATTTAATGGCATCTTTGGGGATTCTTCATCTCATAATGTTAAGACTTTTTGGGAGGGGATTATTAACATTACAGGTTCTTTGCACATGTATTATGGCTGCTACTTTTGGTTTTCATGAAATTCCTATGTGTGTGAACATGTGACTCTGCATCTGTGTGCATTTTTATGCTTTTCATAGACTCTTTCTCTTGTTTGGTTGCATTCTTATCTGTTTATTTTTATTTATGTATTGTATTGATATGTTTTAAATGCCTGTCTGCTTTTTAATAAGAGTCAGGAAGGAAGTAGATTCAGATGGAAAGAAAGGTGGGGAGGAAATGGAAGGATAGGGGGATGGAAAGCTGTAATGAGATTATAGTACATACAGAGGTCTATTTAAAAGAAAAAGAAAAAAGAAAAAATGTCGACACTAAATTGTATTGATTTTTATCTATATGAATATATGTGTATCTGTGCATATGTGTGTGTATGTGCATGCCAGTGCAGATACTTTCAAACATCAGAAGAGGTGTAGAATCATCTGGAGATAAAATTACAGGAGTTTGAGGCATACATATTTTAGACCCATTCCTTTACAAGGGCAGTATGAACTGTTAACCACCAAATTATTTGTTAAATTATATTTATTAATATATATATATATGTATGTGTTTGTTCATGCTCTACAGTATTCATGTGGAAGTCAGAGGAAAGTTGTGGAGTCAGTTCTCTCACTCAACTTTATGGGTTCCCAGGTATTTAAACTTGCTGGCAAGACTTGATGGTAGGCACCTTTATTGGCTAGGCCATCTCACTGTCTCTTAATTTCTTATTAACCTATGAATACAAAATATTTCAAAGAAACGATTATGGGTTATAACCTTATTTATCTTCTCTGCCCAGCTGTTGTTATAATTTGATATAATTACTAAACATTCAAATTCTGCTTCATATGATGTAATAAGCCTGAAGTCCTTGACAACACCTTTTCCCACCAGGACATGACAATACTCCATTAGGAGGTGAAATCTAATTTATTCCTTTCAAGTTGGTCTTTGAAATACCTTTGTCCTGGAAATTGCTGCTTTTGTTCTCTTTGTAGCACACTCTATCCAAATATCAAATTTTATAAATTATGAATCTATGGGGAAAGAAAGCTTTTACATAAATTATAAATTCATCACCTAACAGAGAGACAGCAGGTCTCAACTAGACAGTAGCACAATGCCCTCATGGCTATAACAATTACAAGGAAGCCTCAGTAAATGCCACCACATGAATGATTGCATGCAAAATCATTGATCAATAAGTATGAGTTATTTTAAAGCCTTCAGTTTCATAGCTTTAATTTTCAGTTTTATAGTAGATTCTAGATCCAGCTTAAAGATTTTTGTGCAACAATTATAACTGTTTTAGAATACTTTCAAATATATATGTGGACAAACCCTTTACCTTTACTCTGATGGGGGGTTCCTTGTCCTCCTAAAACTACAGGTCTGCTCTCTATTCAAGCAGAGCCATCTGTCGATAGCCCATGTTTACTAGATATATGCAGAACATATATGTGACGAGAAAATAAATGAGGTGATGTTGGACAGATGTGAAAATGGACAAATGTGAAAATGTCATTTGATGTTATTTTGCTATTGATTTCTTATGGCTATAGTAGTTATCCTTTAAGATTGTAACAGTAGCAATTGTTTAACCTCCATATCCACCTTTTTTCCTCTTTTACTCCCAGTCTAATTTTTATATCACCTTTAAACACATTTCTCCAGTGATAGTGTAGTTAAGTGAATAACAATGCCTTTTCTTTATCCATCTGAATAGAAGTAGAATCTAAGCTCAATTTACTGAATTTTTTTCATGGTTTTAGTTTACAGCACTTTCCATGTTGCTTCCTACACTGTTGGAAATGAATTGTATTACAATTTTTTTTATCTTATTTATTACTGAAGATTCATTTTGGTTGGTTAGTATTAGTATGTTTTCTAAGTCTATCATGGACATATCAGGTATAGAATAATTTAAATGTGAGAGATAATTAAGAGTTGTAAATGTGTGAGATAATTTAACTTGGTACATTGAAGGAATTTATTTTCATTTTGTCATGCTACCCTTTTAGTGAAACAAACATCGTTCAAAATGATAGTCTCTGGATTTTATTGTCCCTGTGCTTTTTTTCAATGTCTCCCCCTCCCTGTCTCTCTCTTTTTTCCCTCTCTCTCCTTGTCTCTGTGTCTAGTGTACTGGATTGGGCCTAAGGGTTTATGCATGCTTGGCAAACAAACTGGCTCTTTCTCATTCTTTCTTTTTCCATCACCCTCTCCTATTCTTCCCCCTCTTCCCCCTTTCCCCCTTTTCTTTCCTCTTTCCTTCCTGTCTTTTCCTCTCTCCTCCCCACTTTCACTCCCCTCTCTATACCTCCCTCCCCTTCCCATCTTTGCACTGCCCTTGTCTTCCCTTCCTTTGTCTTTTTTTATGGCATAGTATTGATAAACTTTTCAGAATAGTATAAAAATCATTTCATAGTCCAGGTAGATATTATCCTGGTATCCTTCTTCCTTGGCTTCCAAAGTCTAAGGAGTGCTTTATATCTGCTTTGTATGAATGAGACCCATGATAAGTAGTTTTAAAGACATAGACATAGAAGTTGAATCAGGCTATGATAGAGCACAATTCTACATGGAATAGAACATGTCTCCATATCTAAGGGGACAGTTACCATTGTTATGTTCTGGGGAGGAGAGTATGTAGTTTCTCATTATATAGATATTCATACAGCAATATTGTTCACTCTTTCTTTAGTTATTCTTCATTACTTCTTCCTTTCTTCCTTATTTCCTTCCATTCTTTTTGATGCATTAGTTACTTTATTTTTCTTTTTTTTAATTTTTATTTTCTATATTCTATGTTTACATTCCAAAGGCTTTCCCCTTTCCCAGTTCCCCCACTCCCTATGTCCCATAATTCCTCTCCCCCCAACTATTCCCCAGTCATTCCCCCTCACCCCATGGTTTCTCTACAAAACTGGATCCAATCTTTCCAGGCCCAGGGTCCTCTCCTTTCTTCTTGGGAATCATTTGACTTGCTAATTGTGCCTTGAGTATTTAGGGCTTCTGGGCCCATTAATATCCATTTATCAGTGATTGCATTTCATGTGTATTCTTTTGTGACTGGGTTAGCTCACTCAGGATGATATTTTCCAGGTCTAACCATTTACCTACAAATTGCATGAATTCATTATTTTTAATTGCTGAGTAGTATTCCATTGTATAAATATATCACATTTTCTGTATCCATTCCTCCATTGAGGGATATTTGGGCTCCTTCTAATTTCTGGCTATTATAAACAAGGCTGCTATAAACATAGTGGAGCATGTGTCTTTATTGTATGCAGGGGAATCCTCTGGGTATATGCCCAGGAGTGGTATGCAAGGGTCCTCTGGAAGGGACATGCCCGATTTTCTGAGGAACCTCCACACTGATTTGCAGAGTGGTTTTACCATTTTGCAATCCCACCAACAGTGGAGGAGTGTTCCTCTTTCTCCACATCCTCGCCAGCACTTGTTGTCTCTTGAGTTTGTAATCTTAGCCATTCTGACTGGAGTGAGGTGGAATCTCAGGATTGTTTTGATTTGCAATTCCCTGATGACTAATGATCTGGAACATCTCTTAAGGTGTTTCTCGGCCATCTGAATTTCTTCTGGTGAAAATTCTTTGTTTAGGTCTGTACCCCATTTTTTGATAGAGTTATTTGGTTCTTTGGGGTCTAACTTCTTGAGTTCTTTGTATATATTGGATATTAGCCCTCTGTCGGATGTGGGGTTGGTGAAGATCTTTTCCCACTTTGTTGGTTGTCGTTTTGTCCTTCTGACAGTGTCCTTTGCCTTGCAGAAACTTTGTAATTTTATGAGGTCCCATTTTTCAATTCTTGATCTTAGTGCATAAGCTATTGGTGTTCTGTTCAGGAACTTTCCCCCTGTGCCTATGTCCTCCAGGGTCTTCCCAAGTTTCTTTTCTAATAGTTTCAGTGTGTCTGGTTTTATGTGGAGGTCCTTGATCCACTTGGAGTTGATCTTAGTGCAAAGAGATAAGAGTGGGTCAATTCGCATTCTTCTGCATGTTGACCTCCAGTTGAACCAGCACCATTTGTTGAAGAGGCTATCTTTATTCCACTGGATGGTTGTGGCTCCTATATCAAAGATCAAGTGACCATAAGTCTGTGGGTTAATTTCTGGGTCTTCAGTCCTATTCCATTGATCTGCTTGCCTGTTGCTGTACCAATACCATGCAGTTTTTAACACAATTGCTCTGTAGTACTGTTTAAGGTCAGCGATATTGATTCCCCCAGAAGTCCTTTTATTGTTGAGAATAGTTTTAGCTATCCTGGGTTTTTTGTTGCTCCAGATGAATTTGAGAATTGCTCTTTCTAGATCTATAAAGAATTGAGTTGGGATTTTGATGGGGATCACATTGAATCTCTATATTGCTTTTGGCAAGATGGCCATTTTTACTATATTGATCCTGCCAATCCAGGAGCAAGAAATATTTTTCCATCTTCTGAGGTCTTCTTCGATTTCTTTCTTCAGGGACTTGAAGTTCCTGTCATACAGATCTTTCACTTGTTTGGTTAGAGTTACGCCAAGGTACTTTATGTTGTTTGTGGCTATTGTGAAGGGTGTTATTTCCCTAACTTATTTCTCAGCCTGCTTGTCCTTTGAGTACAAGAAGGCTACTGATTTGCTTGAGTTAATTTTATAACCAGTCACTTTGCTGAGGTTGTTTATCAGCTGTAGAAATTCTCTGGTGGAGTTTTTTGGGTCACTTAAGTAAACTACCATATCATCTGCAAATAATGATAGTTTGACTTCTTCCTTTCCAATTTGTATCTCTTTGACTTCCTTATGTTGTCTAATTGCTCTCGCTAGAACTTCAAGTACTATATTGAAAAGATATGGAGAGAGAGGGCAGCCTTGTCTAGTCCCTGATTTTAGTGGGATTGCTTCAAGTTTCTCTCCATTTATTTTGATGTTGGCTACTGGTTTGCTGTAGATTGCTTTTACTATGTTTAGGTATGGGCCTTGAATTCCTGCTCTTTCCAAGACTTTTAACATGAAAGGATGCTGAATTTTGTCGAATGCTTTTTCAGCATCTAATGAGATGACTATGTGGTTTTTTTTTCTTTTAGTTTGTTTATGTAGTGGATTACATTGATGGATTTCTGTATATTGAACCATCCCTGCATCCCTGGGATGAAGCCTACTTGATCATGTTGAATGATCGTTTTGATGTGCTCTTGGATTCGGTTGGCAAGAATTTTATTTAGTATTTTTGCATCGATATTCATAAGAGAAATTGGCCTGTAGTTCTCTTTCTTTGTTGTATCTTTTTGTGGTTTAGGTATTAGCATAATTGTGGTTTCAAAGAATGAGTTGGGCCGTATCCCTTCTGTCTCTATTTTGTGGAATAGTTTGAGAAGTATTGGTGTTAAGTCTTCTTTGAAGGTCTGGTAGAATTCTGCACTAAAACCATCTGGTCCAGTACATTTCTTGGTTGGGAGGCTTTCTTTAACTGCTTCTATTTCTTTAGGGGTTATGGGACTATTTAGCTGATCTATTTGATGCTGATTTAATTTTGGTATTTGGTATCTGTCTAGGAAATTGTCCATTTCCTCTAGATTCTCCAGTTGTTTTGAGTATAGACCTTTGCAGTAGGATCTGATGATCTTTTGAATTTCCTCAGTTTCTGTTGTTATGTCTCCCCTTTCATTTCTAATTTTGTTAATTTGTCTCTGTGTCCTTTGGTTAGTCTGGCTAAGGGTTTATCTATCTTGTTGATTTTCTCAAAGAACCAGCTCCTGGTCTTGTTGATTCTTTGTATGGTTTGCTGTTTCTATTTGATTGTTTTCAGCCCTGAGTTTGATGATTTCTTGTCTTCTACTCCTCCTGGGTGAATTAACTTGTTTTTCTTCCAGGGCTTTAAGGTGTGCCATTAAGCTGCTAGTGTATGCTCCCTCCAGTTTCTTTTTGGATGCACTTAGAGCTATGAGTTTTCCTCTTAGCACTGCTTTCATTGTGTCCCATAGATTTGGGTAGGTTGTACCTTCATTTTCATTGAATTCTAAAAAGTCTTTGATTTCTTTTTTTATTTCTTCCTTGACCAAGGTGTCATTGAGTAGAGTATTGTTCAGTTTCCATGTGTATGTGGGCTTTCTGTTGTTTTTGTTGCTATTGAAGACCACTCTTACTCCATGGTGATCTGATAGGAGGCATGGGATTAGCTTGATCTTCTTGTATTTGTTGACATCTCTCTTGTGACCAATTATATGGTCTATTTTGGAGAAGGTACCATGCGGTGCTGGGAAAAAGGTATATTCTTTAGCTTGAGGATGAAATGTTCTATATATCTATATATATGTTAAATCCAATTTGTCCAGAGTTTCAATTAGTTTCATTGTGTCCCGGTTTAGTTTTTGCTTTCCTGATCGGTCCATTGAGGAGAGTGGAGTGTTGAAGTCACCCACAATTATTGTGTTAGGTGTAATGTGTGCTTTAAGCTTTAGTAAGGTTTCTTTTATGAATGAGGGTGCCCTTGCATTTGGAGCATAGATGTTCAGTATTGAGAGCTCTTCTTGGTGGATTTTCCCTTTGGCCAGCAAGAAGTGACCTTCTGAGTCTCTTTTGACGATGTTAGGTTGGAAGTCAATTTTATCTGATATTAGAATGGGTCTCCAGCTTGTTTCCTGGGACCATTTGCTTGTAAAATTGTCTTCCAGCCTTTTACTCTAAGGCAGTGTTTGTCTTTAACACTGAGATGGGTTTCCTGTATGCAGCAAAATGTAGGGTCCTGTTTCTGTATCCAGTCTGTTAATCTATGTCTTTTTATTGGGGAATTATATCCATTGATGTTAAGAGATATTAAGGAATAGTATTTATTATTTCCAGACATTTTGAAATTATATTTATTTATTTTATTTATTTTTTATCTTCGAGAGGTTATCTTCTTTTGGGTTTGAAGAGAGGAGGTTTCTATCTGGCTTCTTCCCGGGTGTAGTTTCCATCCTTGTCTTGGTGTTTTCCCCCTATTATCCTTTGTAGGGCTGGATTTGTGGAAAGATATCGTGCAAATTTGGTTTTGTCATGGAATAACTTGATGTCTCCATTTATGGCGATTGAGAGCTTTGCTGGATAAAGTAGTTTTGGCTGAAGTTTGTGTTCTCTTAGAGTTTGCATTATATCTGCCCAGGAACTTCTAGCTTTCATGGTCTCAGGTGAGAAGTCTGGTGTTGTTCTGATAGGTCTTCCTTTATAAGTTACTTGGCCTTTTTCTCTTGCTGCCTTTAATATTCTTTCTTTGTTTAGTACATTTGGAGTTTTGATTATTATGTGATGGGATGTATTTCTGTTCTGATCCAATCTGTTTGGGTTTCTATGTGCTTCTTTTATATTCATGGGCATCTCTCTCTTTAGGTTGGGGAAGTTTTCTTCCATAATTTTGTAGAAGATATTCGCTGGCCCTTTAACTTGTAAATCTTCACTCTCGTCTATACCTATAGTCCTTAGGTTTGGTCTTCTCATTGTGTCCTGGATTTCCTGGATGTTTTGGTTTACAGCCTTTTTGCATTTAGTATTTTCTTTGACTGTTGAATCAATGGTTCCTATGGTATTTTCGGCTTCTGATATTCTGTCTTCTATCTCTTGTATTCTATTGTTGATATTTGCATCTATGGCCCCTGATTTCTTCCCAAGGTTTTCTATCTCCAATGTTGTCTCCCTCTGCGATTTCTTAGTTGTTTCTACTTCTGTTTTTAGTACCTGAATGGATGTGCTCAGATCTTTCGCTTGCTTGATTGTGTTTTCATGTATTTCTTTAATAGATTTTTGTGTTTTCTCTTTCATAGCTTCTACTTGTTGGCCCACGTTCTTCTGTATTTTTTTTAAGTGATTTTTGTTTTTCTTCCTTCTTGTCTTCTTGTTTTTGATCCATATTCTGCATTTCTTGTAGTGATTTTTGTATTTGCCTTGTAAAGGCTTCTAACTTTTGATCCATTTTCTCCTCTATTTCTTTACGAGATTTTTCTATGTGTTCAGCTACCAGCATCCTGAGCAGTGATTTTATATCCAAGTCTTGTTTTTCTGGTGTTTTGGGGTATCCAGGGCTTCCTGTTGTTGGTGAACTCGGTTCAGATGCTGTCATGTTGCCTTGATTTCTGTTAGTGACGTTCCTTCGTTTACCTTTTGCCATCTGGTTATTTCTGGTTGTAGTCGACCTTGTTGTCACTGGCTGGTGTTTGAATCTCCTGTGAGGCTGGGCTCACTTGTTGTTTCTCTACTTGTGGTTATGCGTGATTGCTGCTCAAGTGGATCAGGAGCTGGCTGCCACCTGCTGCCTAGGTGCATGGCCTGAGGTTGCAGGGAAGTGCGGGGAAGTGCAGCAGAGCCTTGGCGGGCGCAGCTGGGCCTGCCTGTTAGCGAGAGCCTAGCAGATCCCCCTGCGAGGTAGCCCCAGATGGAATCTGTTTACCTGCGCCTTTCCAGCTGTGTCCTGGTTGCAATATGGAGGCCTGCCGCTATTGCTGGTCCAAGGTCCTGGGAGCTGGTTTCCTCTGGCTGCCTGGGTGCACAGCCTAAGTTCGCCGGGAAGTGCAGCAGAGCCTAGGCAGGCACCACTGGGCCTGCTTGGTGGCGAGAGGCTAGCAGATACCCCTGCGAGGTAGCCCCAGATGTAATCTGTCTACCTGCACCTTTCCAGCTGTGTCCTGGTTGCAATATGGAGGCCTGCCGCTATCACTGGTCAGGGGTCCTGGGAGCTGGGTGCCTCCGGCTGCCTCGGTGTATGGCCTAAGGTTGCCGGGAAGTGCAGCAGAGCCTAGGCGGGCACCACTGGGCCTGCCTGGGGGCGAGAGCCTAGCAGATCACCCTGCGAGGTAGCCCCAGATGGAGTCTGTGTACCTGCACCTTTCCAGCTGTGTCCTGGTTGCAATATGGAGGCCTGCTGCTATCGCTGGTCCAGGGTCCTGGGGAGCTGGGTGCCTTCGGCTGCCTCAGTGCACGGCCTAAGGTTGCCAGCTACTTTATTTTTCTTTTAATTAAAAATTTTCCATCTTATATTTACATTTAAACTTATTCTATTATCTTCTTTCCCTCCTCAAAGTTCTTTCAGACCCTCTCTCCCTCCTTACACACACAACTTTTTGTTCTTGCTAAAAAAAAAAAGCAAAAAAAAAAAAAAGCAAAAAACAAAACCAAAAAACCAACAGAAAACAAACAAACAAAAAAAAACCAATACAAACCAAACAAAAAAAAAAAAAAACCATCAGGAGTATCACCACCACTACCCCATTAATTACAACAACAAAATCCAAATAAGCTTTCAATGCTGTGTATATTCTAGAAAGAAATCCTGATCCAATAGAGCAAAAATCTATGAATCTGTGGTAAGATAGCATTTTTTATACATATAAATCTCTCTGCCATAGAATATACTCATTATATCAGCCCTCCCAGCTTTCTTAGGTCTCTCTCTCTCTCTCTCTCTCTCTCTCTCTCTCTCTCTCTCTCCTTACTATTTGTTTCACCTAATATATCTACCAAGCAAAGACGCCAGCATCCCAGAAAACCATGTACTTGTTGTACGGATTCAGCACCACTTCAGCATTTCTCAGGTGGCCAGGCAACTTAAACCTTATGAAGCTCACACCTCTCCTGTGCAGTCCTGGTTTTTAGCTTTCCTTGATTCAGTATGGAATACATTCATCTGACTGTTTTGCTCAGCCTTTCATTTGATAGGGTCCATTTTTGCCCTAGGGTCATCTCATTTTTTTGCACTCCTGATAAACAAACCTATATTACAAAAATGGATTATACGTTCATCATTATTATTTAATTGGACGTTTAAGGAGGCTGCCTGAGGTTAGGAGAAAATAAAAGTCTTTTAGTTTTCTTTCAAATTCTAAACAGAAAAATTGGAAAATTTACTGTTTAGCTATATTACATGTCTATAGGTCATTTTGATAGTGTATTGTTTTTATTTATGTTTTTACACTATTATTTTATTAATATAAAATTAAAAGTCAAAATAAGTAAAAAGAAGCAGCAGGAACTGGATAATGACTCAGCACTCAGCAATGAGGAAAACTTACTATTTCTGCAGGGGAATGGAGTTTGGATCTCAGCTCTGACAATAATTCAGCTCCAGGTCATCTGGCATCAGCCTAAAGTGCCGCCCCCACTCCCCAAACAAACACATAAAAAAAAATAAATCTTAAATTACTCAAAGTAATGAACATTAAGCATATAGGATAAGAATATTCTTGGGATGATACAGATGGAGCTAATGAAGAAATGTATAGAAAGCGTCTCTGAGATTCAAGAAATCTTTAGCTTTCTAATCAGGACTGTGATAATATGGGTTCATAGTTTAGATCATAAATACCCCTGAAAGGCTCATATTCAAGAGGCTTTATTGCCAGCCTAGCAATATTACAAGATGAGATTGTGAAAGAAAAATATGAGTTCTGGTTACATATCTTTCATGAAAGGAGTGTTGGTTTCATAGATTCAGGGACTTAACTATCCCCAAACAATAGAATCACTTGACTTTGGGTTGAAAGCTCTGAAATCGTGACCCAAGCCATCACACAAAATCCAAAACAAAAAACTTTTCTCCTTTTAGAATAAATTAATATCGCAAATATTTGGAGAGACAAATAGAACAATGAATATTGGCTGTTTAATCAATTGTCAAGTTGTCACACATGTATAATGAGCCTCTGTATATTTTCACAGTTTAAAGTACTTGACGTTTTGGTATTTGTACATCAAATAAGTAGAGAACAGTTATGACTTCATTATCATGTAAAAAGCATGTTCTACACAGTCCAGTTCCTTAATATCAGGCAAGTCCATGGGAAATATCCGTGTTTCTCAAATCCTTCTCTTCTTTGAAGACAAGCTAAACTTGTTTTCTAAATACCATTAATTTTTCTATTCTGTAATTGTCTATTCTATTTTTAACTGTCTGAAATTTTCATCATTGGAATAATGTCTCCAAATCATTTAAATTTCTACCATCCATGTATGCATGTATATATGTGTATGTATGCATGTATGTATTAAATCATGTATGTATACAGGTATATGTATATATATGTATATATATGTAGATGAATGGAAATATAGTTATATACTTTCAAGGCCTCTATGGATTATTGTATGATTGGTTTCACAGACAATTCCTACATCAGAAAAGAGCTGCAATGAGTAGATTTTTTCAAACATTTGCTACAGCTTTTTAAAATTTTTATTTATTCTTTTTCTATCCAAATCCTTCTATTTAGGCTCCACTCCCTCTCAAAATGCATGACCTTTTCCTTAACTATTATTGGTAAACACACACACACGCATGCATGCATGCATCTTACAGCCAATGATGTTTTTAATTGTTGTCAAATGGATGATCTTCAGTTCAAAATATCTGAAGATCAAACATAAACAAGCTTCAAATCAGTTTATATTGCATGCAACATAGCAGTTATTTTCAAGTTTGTGTCAAGTTAATAGTTATTCATGGTTTATATATCAAACAGATAACCATGTCATATTATGAAAATCTTTTGTATTTGTACGGTCAGGATAGAGTTGTCTGCTTTTTGATTATATATATCCTGGCATTAATGAGAACTTGGTTGTTTATACATCCTTACTCCAACTTGGTTCTCATCCTTGCTCCCATTGCTGACTCCCAGGTGTCATCGTATTTTAGCTTCTGCATTGTTAAGGTTGTATGTGTCTACATCCTGCTCCGAAACCATCATGAAGCCATTAAATCCACCATTCTAGATTGCTTCTCTGACATCTCCTAAAACCACCATTCTAGATTGATTCTCTGACATCTCCTAAAACTATCAGGAAACATATTCACATCGACAACAGTGGTGTGAATATTCATTACAGGTTATAGTGGAATGACTATTTTATTTGTGTGACAAGTAATATTTTATACCTTTTTAATGGAAAATATTAAAATCAATTAATGTTTCTTAAATGGTACCATGTTTGTTATTAATAATGTCATACAAAACCTTGTGTTTGATACATTGAAGTTATTTAATTTTAAATAAAACTATTGGTGATTCTGTTTGCCAATCTTCATTCTCTTTTGGAGAAATCTGCCTTTGCCAGCATCACTGGTATGAAGATTCACCTGTCTCCTTACCTGTTCATTCTGCAAGGCCACCTGGTTTTTCCTCAGGTACTTTTCCAACTGGGGATCATTGTCTATCTTAGATATGATCTCTAAAATTGTTCTGTTTTCTTTTTAAATTTGTTGTCATTTGTCTCATTCAACATTGGTTTTTTAAATTTGCATTTTATGTTTGTAATTCATTTTATTCACCATTAATCATTCAATTTATTTAAGAGAGCTTATCTATTCCATCATTTCTCCTATTACTTTTTTTTCTGGTGGTTTCTTTTAATTTTCTCTTTTATTTTCTGAATTCAACACTGACTTAGTTTTTCTGAAATATTTTGGCTTCTTTTTCTTATCTCTTGTATTATATTATATTAGTCATGATCATTTTGTATTATTGTCATAGATCTTCAGGTAATTTCCCAAGGGAAGTTTTGTTGGAAGTTTCATTTTCTGATATCTTCACGTTTGGCATTCACTGTTAATCGATGGTGAGTATATCCAACTCAAACAATGTTCCCAGAAATCTTTTCAGGTGCTTTTCGTTGCTTCCCAGAAAATGGCACTGCTTCTGAGAAGTGTGGTGCCAGTATGATACATTTTTGTAGGTAACTTTTTATTTTTTGGACTTTACACGAATTTATTCTCAGGTTTAGAAATGTTCACCTTGACATTTTTATGGGAATCAATTTTCATTTTACTTACTCATTACCATTGAGTACTTTTAACTGAGAATACCTTTCTTTCAGCTGTGTATCATTCCTCTATTGTATTGACAATCTTAATACAGCCTTTTTCTGTGTTCTTTCTGGAATTTGGAGTACCTGTTCCCAGACTCACTAGTTTTCATCCATTCTCTTTAAATTATTCTATGTATTTCAGATTTGCATTATGGGAGATGTTTTTTCTATTTGATAACTGAACACTTCTGTGAACATTATTTTGTGAAATAAATTTAGTTATTTTGTTAAGTGTGTATTAACTACTCATTCTTTTAAAGAATCTATTATTTCAAGTTACTTATTCATATTATTTATGTTGTTAATATTTATATATTTCTACTGAAGTCTCTCATAATTTTTTGTTTTAAATTTTGTAGTTTGGTATTTTGTTCTCCCTTCTAAGAAGGACCAAAGTATCTGTACTTTGGTCTTCCTTCTTCTTGAGCTTCGTTTGTTCTGTGAATTTTATCTTGGGTATTCTGAGCTTCTAGGCTAATATCCACTTACCAGTGAGTGAATACCATGTGTGCTCTTTTGTGATTGGGTTATGTTAAGGAGCTAGAGAAAGGATCGAAGGAGCTGAATGGGTTTGCAGCCCCATAGGACAAACAACAATATGAATCAACCAGTAATGCCAGAGCTCCCAGAGACTAAACCACCAACCAAAGAGTACACATGGAGGAACTCATGGTTCCAGCTGCATATGTAGCAGAGGATAGCCTTGTTGGACATCAAAGAGAGGAGAGTCCCTTGGTTCTGAGAAGGCTCAATGCCACAGTGTAGGGGAATGCCAGGACAGGGAAGCAAGAATGAGTGGGTTGGTGAGCAGGGAGAAGAGGGTCATGAGATAAGGGATTTTCAGAGGGGAAACCAGGAAAGGGATTACATTTGAAGTATAAGTAAAGAAAATATCTAATTAAAACAATATATATTTTATTATGAACACAGGTTTTAAAACATGGTTTTATGAGGTAGATTGAGACAATAGAGCTTGTTAGCATAGTCATCATTTCATCAAGTTGTACTTTTGTTGTTTTCAATAGTTTTTTATTGTACAGACCATAAGCAGCCTACTAAAACTCATTTAGCAGAAGGCCCTAAGTAGAATATACTTAACTGTAGTTCCCACATTACATCTTAGAATTCTGTAGATATTTATTCTTATATTTCATGCTAGTTTGATCTAATGTTCCCTTTCCTTGTCTTCCATTCCACAGCATCTTAGGTAAATAGCATTTTACTCTCCATTCAGTGCATTTACTTTTTATTTATATCCATCTATGAGTCATTCCGTCATTGTTTCTGTGTCCAGCTTATTTCAGTTGTCACATGTTTGCAAAGCTTATCCACGTTAAAACAGATGGCCCAATCTCATTTTAAAAGGGTGAGTAATATTTTATTAAGTCCATATAATACATTTTCATATAGATTGTACTCTAGGTAGATATTTATATTATTAAACTATAATGACAGCTATGCACGCTGCTGAAATGAATACAGAGGCACAGACTCTTTCCCAGGTGCTGATTTAATGTTTCTTATATAAACCCAGGAGATGGATTGCTGAGTTGTATGGTACGACTATTTTTTAGTTTCTTTAAAACTTCCATTTCATTTTTCATAATAGATATAGCAGTTTCCATTTCCACCAGCAGTGTATAAACATCGGTATTCATTGCCCTCTCATTAACACCTAGCATCCCTTGTCTTGTTGATAAAACTATTCTAGGAGGATTGCGGTTATGACTCAACTGGTTTTGTTTTGTGTGTACTTGATTGTTAGCAATTCAGAGTATTTTAAGATAACCATTTCATGTCCTCTTTTATAAATATTAAAGATCCTTGCCAATTTCTTCCATTCTTTTTTATTATTACAATTATTATTATTTTCTTTCTAAATTTTTTAAATTATTTTTATACATTCCAAATTTTATTCCCCACCCCGCCAACCCCTGTTTACCCTCTGACTGTTCCACATCCCATCCCTCCTCTCCTTGCCCTGACTCCACGGGATGTCTCTACCCCCCACCCTACCTGACTACTAAACTTCCTGGGGACTCTAGACTCTTGAGGGTTAGGTACTTCTTCTTTGAATGAACACAGACCTGGCAGTCCTCTATTGTAAAAGTGCTAGGGCCGGGCGGTGGTGGCACACACCTTTAATCCCAGCACTTGGGAGGCAGAGGCAGGTGGATTTCTGAGTTCGAGGCCAGACTGGTCTACAGAGTGAGTTCCAGGACAGCCAAGACTACACAGAGAAACCCTGTCTAAAAAAAAAAAACAAAAACAAAAAAAAGTGCTAGGGACCCCATATCAGCTGGTATATGCTGCCTGTTTGGTGGTCTTGTCTGAGAGATCCTGGGGACCCTGCTTGTCCTCCTACAGGGTCACTCAGCTTGATTAAGCCTTCCCTATTTCAACAGCAGGGGTCAGCATCTTCTGTTCATTGGTTGGGTGCAAATATCTGCATCTGCTCTTTCAGCTACTTCTTGGGTCTTCCAGAGTGCTGTCATGGTAGGTCCATTTTTGTGAGCGCTTCATAGCCTAGGTAATAGTGTTCAGCCTTGGAACCTCCCATTGTCCGGGATCCCATGTTGAGCCTGTCACTGGACCTTCTTTTTCTTGGGCTACTCTCCATTTCCATCCCTGTAATTTTTTTCAGATAGGAAAATTATGGGTCAGAGTTATGACTGTGGGATGATCCCCCTCCCTCCTTTGAAGCCCTGTCTTCCTGCTGGAGGTAGGCTCTAAAATTTCCCTCTCTCTACTGCCAGGCACTTCATCTTAGGTCTCTCCCTTTTAGTTTTGTTAGTCTTTCACCTCCCATGTCTCTGGCACATTCTGGAGGGTCCCCACAACCTCCTATTTCCCAAGGTTGCCTGTTAGCATTCTTTCTGCTGGCCCTCAGGGCTTTAGTCCTTGTCCCTTCCCCAATGTCATATCTGGTTTTCCTCTTGCCCCCGCTACCTGCTTCTCCCCAGCCCATCCACTTTCCCTCTCAGGTCCCTCCCTCCCTCTCTCCCTCACTCCCTCCCCCTTGTGATTGCTTTCTTCTCCCTCCCAAGTGGAACTGAGGTGTCTTCACTTGGGCACTTCAGCTTATTGACTTTTTTGAGTTCTGTGGACTGTATCTTGGGTATTCTGTACGTGTGTGTGTGTGTGTGTGTGTGTGTGTGTGTGTGTGTGTTTGTGTGTGTCTAATATCCAATTATTAGTGAGTATAACCATGCTTGTCCTTTTGTGTCTGAATTACCTCACTCAGGATGATATTTTCCAGTTCCATCCATATGCCTGCAAAACTCAGGATGCCCTTGTTCTTAATAGTTGAGTGGTATTCAATCATGTAAATGAACCACATTTTCTGTATCCATTCTTCTGTCCTGGGACATCTAGGTTGTTTCCATCTTCTTGCTACCACAACTAAGGCTGTTATGAACATAGTGGAACATGTGCCCCTGTGGTATGGTAGGGCATCTTTTGGGTATATATTTCCAAGAGTGGTATAGCTGCGTCTTCAGGGAGATCTATTTTCAGTTTTCTGAGGAACCTCTAGATTGATTTCCAGGGTGGTTGTACCAATATGCAATCCCACCAGCAATGGAGGAATGTCTGGTTGGTGGTTTAGTCCCTGGGAACTTTGAGGGATTTGGTTATTTGATACTATTGTTATTCCTGTGGGTTGCAATCCTCTTCAGCTCTGTTAGTCCTTCCCATTCCTTTGGGCTCAGTCCAATTTTTTGCATATCTCTTAGTCAGGTACTGGCAGAACTTCTCAGAAGGCAACCATACCAGGCTCCTATCTGTAAGAACTTCTTTGTCTTGGCATCAGCAATACAGTTGATGTTTGGTGTCTGGGAATGGAATGGATCACCAAGTGGGATGGTCTCTGGATGGCCTTTCTTTCAGTCCCTGCTCCATTGTTGTCGCTGCACTTCTTTAATATAGGTTTTGGGTTAAAATTTTTTAGATGGGTGGGTGGCCCCATCCCTCCACTAGGGGTCATGTTTATCTACTGAAAGTGGTCTCTAGGTTCTATTTCACTGTTGTTGGGTATTTCCACTATATCATCCCCATTGGGTCCTGGGAGCCTCTTGCATCCCTGACATCTGGGACTTTCTAGTGGTTCTCCAAGTTTGTTTTTCTAATATTAAATGTTATTTTTTTCACAGATTACACATTTAAAATCTTTTTTTCTTTGAGAATTATTGAAGTGTTCTGCTAAAATCTACTCTTTGCTTCCCCCTCATCCTGTGCCTTTCCAGCACTTTCTCCCTTATGTTATGTTCTACTTTTTACAACGTATCTTGGACACATCTCTGCATCTTTTTACTGGCCCTTAGTCTCCAATGATACTATATCTCCTCATTTTGTTGGGATTAAAAAAAAAAACAAAACCTCTTTTATTACCAGAATAAGCCATAATCCATCATGGTTTCTCCTGGGTTAAGGGAAGAAAAAGGTCAATTAATTGGTGGACTTCCATTAATCCTTTTTTGAAGTACCACTTTTCTCTCTGCATTCCAAGTACACAGATTCTCACATTCCAAATTATTCCAAGTGAGTTTGGTGAGTTATTTGTGAAATCGAAGCTGCTCTTTTCTTCCTGATTCACCCAGTAGTGAAACTTTTGAATCACTGTACATGTGTCTACTTGTTGCACTCTGAGAGGGGTTGATAAAGTCTCTTGCCTCCTTCCCTACTATTCTTATTATTAGGATATTGTTCTTTGTTATCCATTCACTCTCTTACCAAGGTCTCAAGAGAAAAAGGAGGTGATGGCATCTTGAATTGGAATACCAGAATCAACCACTATAAGCATCTGGATTTATGAGATAAGTACACAGGATGTATTGTCCTAGATCTATTAATTTTCTTTAAAACTCATAATGTCATAGACAGAAATACAATGAAAGAAGCATAGATGACCATTAATGGCATAATTTCTATAAAGCGAATCCAGCTTCAGTGAATTTATAGGTATGTGCTATGGATATGTGTTTCACATAAAATAAACTCGTTTTATCAGCTGTCAATGACATTGAATTTATTTCACAAGATTACTGTGAAAATAAAAAAAATGATAATTTAATTTGGGTTGTAATGTGGTTGTGTAATATGCTTTTTAGCAGTCTGAGTGGTACTCTTACTATGGAAGGAAAAACCTGAAAATGTCCCTCCTCACCTCTCTTACCTGATTGCATATATGTTCTTGTCAAAATACAAAACAACTTTATGCCATAAATTATTTATTCATAAAAATTGATCACAAGTGATAAAGAAATGCAGAGAATTCTGTCATCAAGAGTTTATATAGTAGCACTGAAAAAATCATCATGTAGCTCTCTATTGAGTGCTGCGTGATAAGAATGTGAGACACAGATGATAAAATACAGATGGTATATTTTGGGTAATTGATGGGTACATAACAGAAAACTGCTGTGAAATGTTCATATCTCCTTAGAGAAGAACATGGGTGAGAAATCTTTTGCCAAGGAATTAGCCAATCATCAAGCAGTATGACGTCACCTGGACTTAGAGTAATTCATGGCTCAGGACTTATGTGATTGAAACTTCATTAAGACATATATTTGGAGTAATTTTAGTTGACTGATATTCAGTGAACAGATTAGAATGAACAGAAGAGTGAAACTCCCCGGGTAGTGGTGGTTTACACCTTTAATCCGAGCACTTGGGAGGCAGAGGCAGGCAGATCTCTGAGTTCGAGGCCAGCCTGATCTACAAGAGTGAGTTCTAGGACAGCCAAGGGTATACAGAAAAACCCTGTTTCAAACAAAAACCAAAACCAAACAAACAAACGAATAAATAACACAGTGGAATAAAGATGTCATTGTATAATACTGTAGCTTAAAAGTGAGTCTGAAAAGATTTGAAAAAATTACCCAATTCTACTGCATCGGGATAACAGTGCAATTAATGCTGAGGTTAAGGCACTAGGGATGGAATGGTTGACATAAGCTATGATGTGAAGCAGAGGCTTCAAAATAGTAAGGCCAAAACTGAAATTACATCAATACTTGAGGATTTTAACTTGTGACAGAGATATACATGTGCTAGTGAAACTGATTTTACAGATGAAGGTCAGAAAATGGAAAAGAAATTTCTCTCTTCCATATCATAAATATAAGGAATCATTGCACTAAGCATAGAAAGGTAAGTGAAGGATGAGTTCCAAGATTGCATTTTTTGAATTTAGATTAGTTGTAAATACAGAGATAATCCTTTTTAGTCATTTCGAGTGAATATATAAAGTCCAATATACTGATCATTGGAGAGCCCAGTATTCTTATGTGCATCATGTCACATCATTACATCCTACTGAATAAATATTGCCTTTCCTTGCACAAGAAGGATAACATTATTCTTTAGCTTTTAAGAATAACGAGGCAATATTGTCACAGGTATGAAATTTCCTCTAATTATGAATTATACTTGGGGCCATATTTCTAACACTGTGACTACTAACTCAAATGAATGGATCAATACCATGTTCCTCTATAGGTTTTAAAATGTTATATTGACAAATCTGCATCGATTTAAGATTGCCAAAAGCTCTCTGTTACTATATTACTCTCACTAAAATCTCAGTGGCATTTAGCAGTATTATGATTTGGTTAGCTACTAGAATATGCACCTTTCTAAATTCACTTTGCATCCAGTTCACTGCCCCCTTTCTGGGGTCACCCCTCCCACAACTTTTCCCCCAGTTCGAGAAGAAAACCTTCTCCTCTGAGTGGCTGCCACCACCCCTGAGTATCCTCCCATCCTGGTACATCAAGTCTCTGTGGAGCTAGGCATATCCTTACCCACTGATGCCAGATAAGGCAGCCCAGGTAGAAGAAGATATCCCACAGTCAACAGCTTTTGGGCAGCTTCCCCACTCCAGTTGTTCAGTACCCGCATAAAGGCCAATTTACATATCTGCTACATATGTGTGGGGAGGCCTAAGTCCAGCCCATCTGTGTTTTTTCATTGGTGGTTCTCCCTCTGAGAGGCCAAGGGTTCAGGTTAGTTTACTCTTGGTCTTTCTGTGGAGTTCCCAATCCTATTCAGGTTCTGCAATCCTTCCCCCTATTTGTCCCTAAGAGTTGCCAAGCTGCATCCTTTCTTTATCTGTGGGTGTCTGCATCTCTCTGAGTCAGCTGCTAGATGGACGCTGTCTCAGCAGACAGCCATACTAGACTCCTGTCGGAAAACATAACAGAGTATCATTAATGGTGTCAGGGATTGGTGCTTGCCCATGGGGTGTGTCTCAAGCTGGCCATTCTCTCAGTCTCTGCTCCATACCCTGTCTCTACATTTCTTGTTGACTCTTATGGGAAATATTAAAAATCAACCCACCAACTCTTTAGTCCCTTCCCCTGGGCCATCTCTTTGGTGGTCCTGCCAGCCTGCCAATTCTCCAGGCCCAGTCTGGCCATCTCTCCAGAGGGATCCTCTCATTTCCATACAATGCCCCACACACCCCATGATCAGCCATCTCAAGTTGAAAGTTTTGTGGGTAGGTTGATGTCCATATCACTACACTGGTGTTTCAGCCTGGCTACAGGAGTTTGCCTCTTCAGATTCCTTATCCCCAATATTGTAAGTTACAGCTAAGGTCACCCCATTAGTTCTTGGGCACCTCTCACATGCCAGGTCTCTGTCATGTCCTGGAGATGCCCCCAAGCTCCCCTCCCTATCAGTTTCCTACCTATTCTCTCACCGAATTTCCTCCCACTAGCTGCCTCTTATGACTATTTTATTTCCCATTCTAAGTGAGGTTTTAATATTCTCTATTGTGCCTTTATTCTTGTTTGGTTTCTTTGGGACTGTTGAGTGTAGCATATTTATCCTATATTTTATGGCTAATATCCACTTATAAATGAGTACATACCATGCATGTCCTGCTGGGGCTGGGTTACCTCTCTCAGAATGATATTCTCAAGATCCATCTATTTGCCTTCAAAATTAATGATGTCTTTGTTTTTTTTACCAGCTGTAAAATATTCCATTGTGTAAATGAACCACATTTTTTAAAATCCATTCTTCAGTTGAGGGACATCTAGGTTGTTTCCAGTTTTTGGATATTATGAATAAAACTGCATTGAACAGATTTTAGCAACTGTCTTTGTGGGATAGTAGAACTTCTTCTGTGTATATGCTCAGGAGTGGTATAGCTGGTTCTTGAGATAGAACCATTCCCAGTTTTCTGAGAAGCAGCCAAATTGATTTCCAAAGTGGTTCCAAAATTTGCACTCCTGTCATGAATGATGGTATATTTCTCTTGCTCCACACCCTTGCCAGCATGTACAATCACTTGAGTTTTTGATTTTCGCCATACTGATGCGTGTAAAATGGAATCTCAGAGTTTTTTCATTTGCATTTCCATGATTACTAAGGACTTTGAACAATTGTTTAAGTACTCCTCAACCATTCAGGATTTCTCTATTGAGAATCCTATGTTGCTTTGTACCCCATTTTCTTTCTTTTTTTATTCGATATATTCTTTATTTACATTTCAAGTGATTTTCCCTTTCCTGGCTCCCCACTTCCCGAAAGTCCCATAAGCTCTCTTCCCTCCCCTTGTTCCCCCATCCACCCCTTCCTACTTCCCTGTTCTGGTATTCCCCTACACTGCTGCACTGAGCCTTTCCAGAACCAGGGGCCACTCCTTCCTTCTTCTTGGGCATCATTTGATATGTGGATTGTGTCTTGGGTATTCCAAGTTTCTAGGCCTAATATCCACTTATCAGTGAGTACACAGCATGAGTGTTCTTTTGAGACTGGGTTACCTCACTTAGGATGATATTCTCCAGCTCCATCCATTTGTCTAAGAATTTCATGAATTCATTGTTTCTAATGGCTGAATAGTACTCCATTGTGTATATATATACCACTTCTTTTTATCTATTCCTCCATTGAGGGACATCTAGGTTCTCCTCAGCTTCTGGCTATTATAAATAGGGCTGCTATGAACATAATGGAGCATGTATCCTTATTACATGCTGGGGAATTCTCTGGGTATATGCCTAAGAGTGGTGTAACAGGGTCCTCGAGAAGTGTCATGCCCATTTTTTTGAGGAACCACCAGACTGATTTCCAGAGTGGTTCAGCTTGCAATCCCACCACCAGTGGAGGAGTGTTCCTCCTTCTCCACAACCTCACTAACACCTGCTGTCTCCTGAGTTTTTAATCTTAGCCATTCTGAGTGGTGTGAGGAGAAATCTCAGGGTTGTTTTGATTTGCATTTCCCTAATGACTAATGATGTTGAACATTTCAACTGGGCTATTTGGGTTGTTAGAATCTACCTTCCTGTGTTTTTTAAAATCTTTGGATATTAGCTTACTGTCAGATGTAGGGTTTGTGAATATTCTTTCCCAATCTATAGGCTGCCATTTTGCCTTGTTGACAGTGTCCTTTTCATTTCAGAAGCTTTTCAGGTTCATGGGGTCCCATTTTTTAATTGTTGATCTTAGAGTCTGAGCCATTGGTTTTCTATTCAGGGAATTTCTCCTGTGTTAATTCACAGAAAGTTATTTTCTAATTTCTCTTCTATTACATTTAGTGTATCCAATTTCTCTCCATTTAGTGTGATATTGACTATTGGCTTGCTGTAAAGTGCTTTGTTTATGTTTAGGTAGGTACCTTGTAT
The DNA here is from genome assembly GCA_964023405.1 of Apodemus agrarius. Classification (NCBI taxonomy): domain Eukaryota; kingdom Metazoa; phylum Chordata; class Mammalia; order Rodentia; family Muridae; genus Apodemus; species Apodemus agrarius. The sequence continues at coordinate 123,665,637 of OZ030011.1, read as the reverse complement.
CCATACTTTTTCTTTCAGTTATTTCATATGATGGCTTCCATTTCATATATTGAACCATCCAGGCATCTCTGGGTTGAAATCTACTTGGTCATGGTAGATGAGGTTTTTGATGTACTCTTGGATTTGATTTGTGAGAATTTTATTGAGTGTGCTTTGTAGTTGTTCATAAAAGAAATTGGTCTGAATTCTTTGTTGAATCTTTGTGTGGCTTAGGTATCAAGGTGACTGTGGCCTCATAGTATGAGTTTGGTAATGTTTCTTGGAATAGTTTGAGGAGTATTGGTATTATTTCTTCTTTGAAAGTTTTCTTCAGTGTCTGTTGCTTTGTATTCCTTTTCATTTTTGATTTTTTTCCCCTTGGATTCTGTCTTTCTGTCTCTTGGTAGGTTTGGCTAAGTGTTTGCCTATCTTGTTGATTTTCTCAAAAAAAAATAGCTCTTGGTTTTGTTGATTCTTTGTATTGTTTACTTTGTTTCTAAATGGTTGATGTTAGTCTTGATCTTGATTATTTCCTGCCTTCATTCCTCTTTGCTATGTTTGCTTGGTTTTTTTGTTGTTGTTCTTTTATGATTTGTTTTTTTTTTTTCCTTTGCTTTTTCTAGAGCTTTCAGGTATACATTTAAATGGCTGGTATGAGAAGTTTCTAAATACTGCTTTCAGTTTGTCCCATAAACTGGGGTATGTTGTGCCTTCATTTTTATTGAATTCTAGAAAGCCTTTACTTTCTTTCTTCATTTCTTCCCTGACATATATCATTAAGTAGAGTGCTGTTTCATTTCCATTTGTGTGGAAACTTTCCAGTGGTTTCTGTTGTTGTTGACGTGTAGCTTTAATCCATGATGGCTGATAAGAAAGAAGGCATTATTTTAAATTTCTTGTAGCTGTTGAGGCTTGTATTGTGACCAACTATATGGATAATTTTTGAGAAGGATCCATGAAGTTCTGAAAAGGTTTCATTTTCTTTTCTATTCCAGTCTAATTGAGTGTTCTATAATTTTATTGTATGTTTGTAGGCATCTCTTTCTTTAGAATGGGAAAGTTTTCATTTAAGATTTCATTGAATATATTTTCTGGGCCTAGGAGCTGGGCCTCTTTGTCTTCTTGCATTCCTATTATTCTTAGGCTAGATCTTTTCATATTATCCATATTTTCTGAATGTTTTGTCTCAGGAATATTCTAGTTTTAATATTTTCTTTGACTGCTGTATGACTTTCCTCTATTGTATCTCTGATGCCTGAGATTCTGCCTTCTATCTCCTGTTTTCGGTTGGTGATTCTTGTGTTTTTTGTTCCTGTTCTCTTCCCTAGGTTTTCTCCAGGATTTCTTCAGTTTGTATTTTCTTTATTACTATTTCCAGTTTAAATTTTGCTCAGTTTCATTTATTTCCTTCACCTGTTTAATTGAATTTCCCTGTATGTCTTTAAGGAACTTATTTGTTTCTTCATTGAAAACCCTACCTTTTTTATTATATTTTATTCTATTCTTTAAGGGATTTATTCATTTCCTTTTTAAAGGACTCTATCATCTTTATAAGATTGTATTTAAGATCATTTTCTTGTGCTTTGGTTGTGTTAGGATATCCAGGGCTTACTGTAGTAAGGTAGCTGTGCTCTGGAAGTGTCATATTGTCCTGACTTTTGTTTATTGTTTTCTTTTGAGGGCCTTTAGACATCTGGGCAAATTTGGTCCATGGATGTTTCTGTTGTAGTAGATAATGGAAGAGAGGACTAAACTCTATGGTACTTGGGTATTATGCCTCTGATGGGTATCCTTGGGCTGAATGGTTCCAGATTAGCAGGTCTATATGGTTCAGGATATGCAAGTCTATATGGTAGACACCACTGGTAAAATGAAGGTGGGAAGAGAGTAAGTAGGAGAATGGAGTTCTGCTGGGGATAGCAGACTGCTTAGAGCAGATTACCCCAGAGGACACAGAGAATAGGGTCGATGAGCCGGGGAAGGGAACTATCCTGTATGTTTCTGGATCCACAGGTTTGATGGAAGGTAGGTAGAGAGGTGGCAGGAGAATGGTGGTCCCTCTGGGATGGCAGTCTCCTCAGGGCAGCTTGGGGTGCCTGAGAGGACTCAGAAAACATGGAAGGTGGGTGGGGAATGGGTAGCTAACCTGTATGGCTCAGGATCTGCAAGTTTGGTGAAGGTGGGTTGAGAGATGGTGGGAGAATGGAGGTTCCCTTCATGGCATACTGCTCAGGGCAGCTGGGACTAGAACCTGTGCCTTAGTAGTCCTTGTTTCTACTTGCACTTACCTAATTGTTTTCATATGTTTGTCAAACATTTTGATGTTTGTTTTAAATAATTGGACTAGTTACAAAAATCTGTTGGGATTGGTTCTAATTCTATTTGTATTAATAGAAAATTAATTACACAGGAACTGGCCTGTCTTCCTGTAAGATGCTGAAGGTCCCTGACCCCAGTTGGCTTTGATTCATGAAAGAAAGTGTTGCTGGATAGCCAATGACTAGGCAGTGAGACAGAGGTTGGGATGTTCAGATTTCCCGGACTAGGCATGATGTAATGAAGAAGGTCCAGAATCACCATGATGGAGAAGCAGAGATTTTAGACTTAAGAGCTATAGGAGACAACACATCCAATCATGTGTGAGTCAGGGACCAGCCCCAGAGGCCACTTCCAGGACTGGTTCTGGGGTTGCAGAGATGAAATTTAGATTTAGCAAATGTTATCTCAGGAATATCAGAAGGGAGTGTGGTAGCCACATGGCGGTTCAGGAGTGGTCCAACCATTGAGCTAATTAAGGCATATTAAAAATAATGCTGTGTGTCTATGTCTTTTATTTGGGGATCCAAAATATTTGGCCAGGTGTAGGCATACACCCACTGGGAGTTTAGAGCAGATTAACAATTTAATACCATGCCAAGTCACATAGTTCCTTCCCAAGCCATGCAAGTCTCATGACTAGAAAAAAGGAACACAGCCACCAGTGGGATTTAACCCAGGCCCTTCTCAAAGGCTTCTAGCTGCCTTACAGAGTTTGAGCTAGGAGGTGCTCGAAGACGCTCCTATGCAAAGAGACAGGCTCCTGGGAAGTCAGAGAGGAGAGAGAGAGAGAGAGAGAGAGAGAGAGAGAGAGAGAGATGGTAGAGGCTGCCTGATTCCTGTAACCAGATAAATAAAGAATAGAGATGAATGAAATTTGATTTAATTGTTTTTAAAGATAGAAAGGAGTATAATAGTCAGGCAGTGGTGGCGTATACCCTTAATCCCAGCACTTGGGTGGCAGAGGCGGGCAGAGTTTTGAGTTGGAGGCCAGCCTGGTCTGCAGAGTGAGTTCCAGGACAGCCGAGACTATACAGAGAAACCCTGTCTCAAAAACAAACAAACTAACAAACAAAAACAAACAAACAAACAAAACCCAAAACAAACAAACAAACAAACAAAAAACCCATAAAAGTATAAAAGTAATCATATTGGTTTTGTGTGTCAACTTGGCACAGGCTGGAGTGATCACAGATAAAGGAGCCTCAGTTGGGGAAGTGCCTCCATGAAATCCAGCTATGGGGCATTTTCTCAATTAATGATAAAGGGGGAGGGCCCCTTGTGGATGCTATCATCTCTAGGCTGGTATTTTTGTATTTTTGGGTTCTATAAGAAAGAGGCTAAACAAGCCAGTAAGAAACATCCCTCCATGGCCTCTGTATCAGCTCCTGCTTCCTGACCTGCTTGAGTTCCAGTCCTGACTTCCTTTAGTAATGAACAGCAGTGCAGAAGTATAAACTCAGTAAACCCTTTCCTCCCCAACTTGCTTCTTGTTCATGATGTTTGTGAAGGAATAGAAACCCTGACTAAGACAAATTGCTTAAAGCTTTTAAACATACATGGAATAAAGAAATCCAGGCCTATGGTCTCAAATGTAGGAACCAAAGACACAGAGATAAAAGGGAGATTGAATGAAAGCAATGCTTTAAATGAAATTAAAAAGATCTATGCAAGGACAAATACTCAGATTTTTTTAATGTGCTCTACATGTTAATTCTGGGATTGTTTAGCCTCCTATGATAAATTAGAAATCTAAGAATAGGCTTATACAGTAAGTAAAAGGTAATTTAATTGAAGTTAAATACACAGATGAATATAAATAGAGATTGATCATAAGGAGAAGAACCATATCTCAGACAGGTAGTAGAAACTTAAGTTAATTCAAGTTATATAAAGAGAATGGGACATATACACCCACAGAGATATTAATCTCTTAGAAGGGAGAATTCAAGTATACATAAATGAACAAATAACTTTCATGAGAAGGGGATAAGGAGAATACCTTAAATCAAACAGGATAGATAACTTGATTTGCTGATTCCTCAACATGGGAATAGCCCTATAACTGGCTTAGACGTGAAAATGTCTCAAGCCAAAACTTCAGCTAAAATTAGACAATAAATCTTCTTGGTTGTGCAATCCTTAAGATTCATTATGCCATCCTTCACATGGCATGAATGAGGATTTATTACAAGTGGTTATTGATCAAATTAACTTAAAAAAACCTGGTTGTCTTTCACATTCTCAAATAAGGAGCAGAAATTCATCCTTTACTGATCTGTGCACCTTGCACAATCCATATGAATATCTTAATAGTACTAGAAATTTGGTTGTAAGATATGGTTACATGTATTACAGAATTAACAGCTATGGCAAGCTTCATCCACAGTGACAATAAAATGACCTGATATTCCATTCACTTGCTTCCTGATGCTGTCCAGAGATTTGCTTCCAGAAGAGCTTCAAGAGTTGCTGCTGTTTTGTCCTTCGGACAGTGTCCATTGCCTTGCAGAAACTTTGTAATTTTATGAGGTCCCATTTGTCAATTCTTGATCTTAGTGCATAAGCTATTGGTGTTCTGTTCAGGAACTTTTCCCCTGAGCCCATGTCCTCCAGGGTCTTCCCAAGTTTCTTTTCTAATAATTTCAGTGTGTCTGGTTTTATGTGGAGGTCAACCAACAAAGTGGGAAAAGATCTTCACCAACCCCACATCCGACAGAGGGTTAATATCCAATATATACAAAGAACTCAAGAAGTTAGACCCCAAAGAACCAAATAACCCTATCAAAAAATGGGGTACAGACCTAAACAAAGAATTTTCACCAGAAGAAATTCAGATGGCCGAGAAACACCTTAAGAGTTGTTCAACATCATTGGTCATCAGGGAAATGCAAATCAAAACAACCCTGAGATTCCACCTCACACCAGTCAGAATGGCTAAGATTAAAAACTCAAGAGACAACAAGTGCTGGCGAGGATGTGGAGAAAGAGGAACACTCCTCCACTGTTGGTGGGATTGCAAAATGGTAAAACCGCTCTGGAAATCAGTGTGGCAGTTCCTCAGAAAATTGGGCATGTCACTTCCAGAGGACCCTGGCATACCACTCCTGGGCATATACCCAGAGGATTCCCCTGCATACAATAAAGACACATGCTCCACTATGTTTATAGCAGCCTTGTTTATAATAGCCAGAAATTGGAAGGAGCCCAGATATCCCTCAAAGGAGGAATGGATACAGAAAATGTGGTATATTTATACAATGGAATACTACTCAGCAATTAAAAATAATGAATTCATGCAATTTGTTGGTAAATGGTTAGACCTGGAAAATATCATCCTGAGTGAGTTAACCCAATCACAAAAGAATGCACATGAAATGCAATCACTGATAAGTGGATATTAATGAGCCCAGAAGCCCTAAATACTCAAGGCACAATTAGCAAGTCAAATGATTCCCAAGAAGAAGAAATGAGAGGACCCTGGGCCTGTAAAGATTGGATCCAGTTTTGTAGAAAACCGTGGGGGGAGGGGGAATGATTGGGGAATAGCTGGGGGGAGAGGAACTATGGGACATATGGTGGGGGGGAACTGGGAAAGGGGAAAGCCTTTGGAATGGAAACATAGAATATAGAAAATAAAAATAAAAAAAAAAGAGTTGCTGCTGATTCCTGATGGACTTGGTTCATCCATCCTTTCAGACAGATCTCAGAAATCGAGTCAAAGGCTGAGTCTTCTCAACATACAGAGACTGGATAACAGATGCTAAAGCTAGCTTTCTTAAACCTAACCAGATTTTTCTAATTTTCCTATCCCTCTACACCCCTTTAAAGAATTTTTTGTTGCCTTTATTTCAACAAGAAGAAAACATGGGGAGTCGTAATCCTGATCACTTGGGTTTGGGTGTCTGGTTATGGTTATTTCACATATTATAGATATGTTATCATTTTAAGGAATAATCATAAATGGTTATAATTTAAATAAAGAGGAAAAATGGAAAGATTACTAAATTTATTCTTACACCAAACATTGTATAGCCATAATCTTACATTAGTAGGAACCTTATAATTCATACAAAATTGATGTTATAATTTCTTACATTGGTACAGAATTTATATATTGATACATATTTAAGTTTTTCCTTGATATAAACTTTGCATATTTCTACAATTTTGAAATTAATATTGCTACTTTTAGAGGGGTATTGTGCATATACAACTCATTTAATACAAGGCTTTGACTCAGTCCTTCTATAGCTGCTATTACAAACTATTTAGGATGATTAAATAATACAAGTTAAGGTCAAATAGTAAACTCATGATTATGTTACATTCTGATTTAATTATGATGAAATGCTTTCAATATTATTCAAATAGAAATAACTAAGAATAGTCAAGTTTTAACAGTTCAGATACACTTTACATAGACAGCCTTCAAAAACTTCAGAAATCCACAAATGATATTTAATATTAATTCATTATTAAAGATCATTTGTCCTGAGTCATGTCTGATCCTGACAGTACCCCATTCATTGTTCAAAGACATACTATACATTTTGTTTTAATCCTGCCATAGTTTTTCTTCTCTCTTTCTCTTTTTAATTGTTTATTGGTTATTTTATTTATTTTCATTTCAAATGCTATCCCCCTTCCTGGTTTCCCCTCCACAAAACCCTATCCCACCTTTCCCCTTGCTTCTATAAGGGTGTTCTGCTACCCAGCCACCCACTCCTGCCCTATCGCCCTAGCATTCCCCTACATCAAGCCTTTGCAGGACCAAAGGCCTCCCCTCCCATTGATCCCAAATAAGGCCATCATCTGTTACATATGCATCTGGAGTCATGGGTTCCCCCTGTCCATTCTTTGGTTGGTTAATTAGTCCCTAGTAGCTATTGGGGGTCTGGTTGGTTGATATTCTTCTTCTTATGGGAATGTAAACCCCTTCAGCTCCTTCAGATCTTACCCTAACTCCTCCATATGGGTCCCCATGCTCAGTCCCATTGTTGGCTGCAAGCATCTTCATATGTATCTGGGCAAGCCTCTGATGAGACAGCTATATCAGGCTCCTGTCAGCAAGCATTTCTTGGCAACTTTGTGCTGGGTTTGGTAGTTGCATATGCAGGTGGGGCAGTCCTTGGATGGCCTTTATTTCAGTCCCTTCTACACTCCTGTATTTCCTTTAGACAGGTGCAGTTCTAGGTTAAAATTTCTTAGAAGGGTAGGGGACCCTATCCATAAACCAGGGGTGGTGGCTATCCTCTGGATATGGTTTCTACAGGTTCTCTCTCCCCTTTGTTGGGTATTCCAGCTAATGTTATCCCCATTGGGTCCTGGGAGCCTCTTGCTTTCCTGGCATCTGGGACTTTTTGGTGGCTACCCCCATTTCCCCATTCCCCATTGCTAAACACCTCTCTTCAATTTCCTGACAATGATCTGTTTATCTCCACCACTTATCTCCTCCCACACCTAATCCTGACCTCCTTTTTCTCTCCCTCTCATCATTACCTCCCATGTCCCTCCCACACTCTACCTCCTGTGATTATTTTGTTCCCCCTTCTAAGTAGGACTGAAGCATCCACACTTTTGTCTTCCTTTTTCGTGAGCTTCATATGGTTTGTAAGTTATTATTATTATTATTATTATTATTATTATTATTATTATTATTATTTTGTTTTTTTCAACACAGAATTTCTCTGTGTAGCCCTGGATGGCCTGGAACTCACTCTGTAGACCAGGCTAGCCTTGAACTCAGAAATCTACCTGCTGCCTCCAAAGTGCTGGGATTAAAGGCGTGCACCACCATCACTCCGGTTTGTCAGTGGATATTCTGAGTTCTTTTCCTAATATCCACTTGTTAGTGAGTATATACCTTCTGTGTTCTTTTGTGCTTGGCTTATCTCACTCAGGATGATATTTTCTAGTTCCATCCATTTGTTTGTGAATTTTAGGAAGTCATTGTTTTAAATAGCTGAGTAGTACTCCATTATATAAATGGAGCACATTTTCTGTATCTATTCTTCTGTTGAGGGAAGTCTTGGTTGTTTGCAGCTTCTGACTATTATAAATATGGCTGCTATGAACATAGTGGAGCATGTATCCTTGTTATATGTTGGTGAATCTTTTGGGAAGAGACCTAGCACTGGTATAGCTGGGTCCTCAGGTAGCACTATGTCCAATTTTCTGAGGTACTGTCAGACTTATTTCCAGAGTGATTGTACCAGCTTGCTGTCCACCCAGCAATGGAGAAATGTTCCTCTTTCTCCACATCCTTGTCAGCATCTGCTGTCACCTGAGTTTTTGATCTTAGCCATTTTGACTGGCATGAGGTGGAAACTCTGGGTCTTATTGATTTGTATTTCACTGTTGACTAAGAATATTGAACATTTCTTTAAGTGCTTCTCAATCATTTGATGTTCCTCAGTTGTGAATTCGGTGTTTAGCTCTGTATCTCATTTGAATGGGGTTATCTGGTTCTCTGGAGTCTAAGTTCTTGAATTCTTTGTATATAATGGATATTAGTCTTCTCTTTGATATAGGATTGGTAAAGATCTTCTCCCAATCTGTAGGTTACCATTTTGTCTTAATGACAATGTTCTTTGCCCTACAGAAGCCTTTTCATTTTATGAGGCCCCATTTGTCTATAGTTGATCTTAGAGCCTGGTATATTGGTGTTCTGTTCAGGAAATTTTTCCCTGTGTCGATGTGTTCAAGGCTCTTTCCAAATTTCTCTTCAAATAGATTCGTGTGTCTGCTTTTTACATGGAGGTCTTTGATCCACTTAGACTTAAATTTTATACAAAGAGATAAATTTAGTCAATTTTCATTCTGCCTGCCAACCTCCACTTAAGCCAGAACAATTTGTTTAATGTACTCTTTTTCACCCTATGGTTTTAGCATCTCTGTCAAAGATCAAGTGGCCATAGGTGTGTGGGTTCATTTCTGGTCTTCAATGCAATTCCACTGATCTACCTGCCTGTTTCTATACCAAACCATGTAGTTTTCATCACTATTACTCTCTAGTAGACCCTGAGGTCAGAGATGGTGATTACTCCAGAAATTCTTTTATTGTTGAGGCTAGTTTTCACTATCCTGGGTTTTTGCTTGTTCCAAATGAATTTGAGCATTACTCTTTCTATCTCTTTGAAGAAGTAAGTTGGACTTCTGATGGGGATTGCATTGAATTTGTAGATTGCATTTGGTAAGATGGCCATTTTTACTATGTTATTTCTGCTGATCCATGAGTGTGGGAGATCTTTCCATCTTTTGAGGTGTTCTTTGATTTCTTTCATAAGAGACTTGAAGTTCTTGTCATATAGATATTTCACTTACTTGGTTAGAGTCACACCAAGATATTTTATGTTATTTGTGACTATTGTGAAGGGTATCATTTCCCTAATTTCTTTTCCATTTATCCTTTGAATAGAGGAAGGCTATGATTTGTTTGAGTTAATTTTATATCCAGCCACTTTACTGAAGTTGTTTATCAGGTTTAGGAGTTCTCTGGTGGAATTACTGTGTTTGCCTGTCGCCATCTCATTATCTTTGGTGTTAGCTGGTCTTGCTGTCTCTGACCAGAGATTGTCCTTCCTGTGAGCCTGTGAGCCTGTGAGCCTGTGAGCCTGTGAGCCTGTGAGCCTGTGAGCCTGTGAGCCTGTGAGCCTCTGAGCCTGTGGTCACAGTTGTATCTGCACTCCTAGGAGACAAGCTCTCTCTGGATGGGATTGGGTTGAGGATAGCTGTGTCACAGGTTTAGCTTTTGGGTACAGATGGAAACCAGACAGATTCTGTCCCATGCAGCTTCACAGTCCCTGGGTCTTGTGGGCTCCGGACAGGTCCCACTTAGGTCTGGTATTAGGGCAGTGGTGGTGGTCTCACCTGAGATTTTAGGTGTGTCTTGGGACAATCTTGGGAGACTAGTTCTCTCCAGGTGGGATTGGAGTGCAGATAGTTGTGGCATAGAATCAACCCCAGGGAACAGATGGACACTGGAATTTGAAAGCCTACTCTTTACCATGAATACTAAGCAAGAGATGGCTTTAATGTCCCTAGGATGACCATTTGTTTATCGAAAGAGTTGTGAAGTATGTCTTTCAACTTTGTCTAGTTTTAATTCAGGATTTTATAGTTACACATTTTGTTTCATATCTAGCCTCAAAATGTTAATAACATATTGGATTTTGTTTTACTCTAAGGTCCCTTCTTAGGAAAAAAATATCTTTTAGCTATACTAGGTTATATGTGTATGCCCATGCATCCCAACTTGTCCAGTATATGTATGCATGGGGAGAATTTTTACCATATTAGAACAATTTATAGTACTATGTAACTGGTAGTCCCAATTCATTTAAGATTAAGTTTCAAACATCAAGAAAAATTTATAACCAGTAATCTATGTCTTAAAACTAAAATCAAAACAAAGATAAGTGGAACTCAAAGGACCAAAACAACTGTTCATCCAGATAAGAGGTAAGAGAGAATATTCATGTGCATATAGAAGAATGAAGATGACATTAAACATTGTTTTCACATTGCATCAGTTAAACTCATCTAATCGGCCCCAAGAAGAAAGAAGGGAAAGAGGAAACAAATCCTAAACACACACACACACACACACACACACACACACACTACACAAATATATATAGCTAAACATAGTTAATTTCTCAATACTTGAATAACTTGTAGCACTGGAAATGTCTAAGAGGTTTAAATTGCAGAACTTGGAGTCACAATATGTCTAATTTCAAGAGGAAAGCAAAATCAATGAGACAGACATTTCCAAGATGCTCTATATTATATGTAGATCCCTGAAAAGAATAGAACCTCATGTTTGAATAGATCAGCGTATCTCAGAGTCTAAGAAAACCTTCCCCTTCAGTAGTTAAGCAAATGCATGGAAAAATAGCCCTATCCTGCAAAGCATGTAACACTATCAGGTTATTTGCTTACCTCGTTTCTCTGTTCAGAGAGCATTCTGTCTCTTTCCGCTGTCAAATGACATGGATACTTGATTTAAATTCAGGAAGAGAATAGAGACAGGCTCAGGAGCCATTTGGGCTGCCTAACTTGTTGGAATCAGCAGTGATGTTTAGGACCTTATCACAGGCATAATATCAAGACTAATCAAGAGTAAAGTAACAAATATCCTTAATTTCTGAAAGAAAGAAAAAGTCATATACAATGCTGCTGCTAAACTACGCAATATGAGATTAATCTACATACTATGCAGACAGAAAAGATAGTAGATATAGAGAAGTGGAGGAAAAATTAAATACTGAAGAAAATGACACAAATCCTTGTCCAGTCAGTTCCAGACTACAAAACACTGCAACATTTCTCTGTTTTGGGAAATGAGGCAGAATTAACAGAATTTTTAATTAATCGTGATTTAATAAAAGAGATTTAGACAATTTCTAGAAATGAATGCTAAACTTTTTAATATTTAATACTGAAACTTAGAAATATGTTGCTCAGTGAGTGCTGAAACAACTTTCATACACTTAAGATAAATAGAGTTTTATCATAAAATTTGGAATACTTTTATTCAGCAAACACTTTGGAGTGAGTTTGAATAAAATATTTGGCCTCTCTACTTATTATGGGAAAGTTTACTATACTTTAAATGTAAAATTATATATTTTAATTTATTAAATATTTGGTTTTATCACTCTATAAATCACAATTATGAATCCATAGAATTAAAGGAAACATATTTCATATGTTTTTGGAACAAGTTTAGAATAGAAATTCTTGCACTATGAAGTAAAGTTCTTTTGTTTGTATTTCTCTATTTAGGGTGAGATTTAAAAGACAACTATGCCTTAAGATTTATCTACTTGAATGTAAATATATGCTCCTAATTCATTCAGTAAATATTTAATAAGCTACTACACTTTGCAAGGGACTCTTTTAGGAAGCATCAAGGAGACTCTGAGAAGTGTGCACATCCATGCATTATTTAGTTAAAATTTTCTTCTCCAGTCTCGCATAAGCCATTGAACAATTTTACAGGTGCCACATTTTCTTAAAATGTATGCCTCAGTTGTTTTATTATTTTGCCAAGCAACTACCATAATCTAGTAAACAGATTCATGATTTTCTTTAATTAGTTTTGGGTTTTAAGCCTTTGAGTTTTTAAGTGTGTTTGTTTTTTCATAGACAGTTTTGAATTATGATACATAAATTTATATTATCCATAAAATGTTTTTTCCTGGTAAGCAGTTGCTCAGGAAATCTAGTGACTTTTCCAACAATACCAGAAGGCAGTTGACTCACTTCTTCAAGAAAATTAAACAACGTTCCCAGGTATATCATTGAAGGAAAAGTATCTATATGGAAAACAGTAGCTCATTCATACTACTGTTTCTTGAAAACTGTTTAAACGAAAATGCTTCATTTCCACTGTTATCATTAAATACAGGAAAATCTTTTCATGTCTCATAGCATAAAACCAACTTATATTAGCCAAAATTAGAGGGGAGTAATTCCCATATATTGCCAATGTTTGAAGTTTAGGTATCAGTTTTATTTATTATCCTCTGCATTTTCCACATTCAATTGATTTTAATTGGAAGCTAAGTGCTGAACTCCAGCTAACAGCAGTAGGATTGACTTTTGAGATTGAATATAGAATCATATAAGTATCTCTGCCACCTTTGCATTATAAGGCTTCTGAAATGCTTTCTTTCTAAAGAGTGGTCCAGGTTATATTCCAATGTTCTTATTTTAAAATGTATCTCTATTTGCATGCATGTGTGTGGCTTCCTGTGTGTATATGCCACATGTGTGCAGGTACTAAGGAGAATATGGTGAAGATGCTCTGGAGGCAGGGTTACAGATGGTTGTGAGGCGACTCTAGTCCATACATGGAACGAAATTAGTGTCTTCTTAGAGTGGCAAGTACTGTTAATCATGGAACCATTTATCCCGACTGCCTTTTCTGTGATTCTATGTTGCATGTTCCCTTTTTCTGTGATTTGACATTTCTTTTTTTAAAATTTTTATTGGATATTTGCTTTACTTACATTTCAAATGTTAATACATTTACCCCATCAAAAACCACGTATGCCATCCACTCTCCCCCTGCTCACTCCCCTACCCCATTTCCTAATTTGCATTCCCCTATTCTGGGGAGTTGAGCCTTCACAAGACCAATGACCTATCCTCTCATTGATGTCTGAAATGGTCATATTCTGCTACATATGCAGCTGGAGCCATGGAACCCTCCATGTGTACTCTTTGGATGGTGGTTTAATCCCTGGGAGCATTGAGGGTACTGGTTGGTACAAATTATTGTTCCTCCTGTGTAGCTGCAAACCTCTTCAGCTCCTTGGGTTCTCTCTCTAGCTATTCCATTAGGAACCCTATTCTCATTCTTGGTTGGTTGTGAGCCATAGGTGTTGTGATCCACTTTCAATAAGGATCAAAGTATTTACACTTTGGTCTTCCTTCATCTTGAGCCTCATGTGGTCTGTGAGTTGTATCTTGGGTATTCCAAGCTTTTGGGCTAATATCCACTTATCAGTAATTGCATACCATGTGTGTTCTTTCATGATTGGGTTGCCTCACTCATGATGATATTTTGTAGCTCCATCCATTTGCCTAATAATTTCATGAATTCATTGTTTTTAATAGCTGAGTAGTACTCCATTGTGGAAATGTACCATGTTTTCTATATTCATTCCTCTGTTGAGGGACATCTGGGTTCTTTCTAGCTTCTGGCCATTGTAAATAAGGCTGCTATGAACATAGTGGAGCATGTGTCCTTGTTACATGATGGAGCATCTTCTGGGTATATGCCCAGGAGTGGTATAGCTGGGTCCTCCAGTAGTGCTATGTCCAGTTTTCTGAAGAACTGCTCAACTAATTTCCAGAGTGAATATATCAGCTTACAATCCCACCTGCAAAGGAGGTGTTCCTCTTTCTCCACATATTCTCCAGCATACACTGTCCCCTGAGTTTTTGACCTTGGACATTCTGACTGGTGTGAAGTGGAATCTTAGGGATGTTTTGATTTGCATTTTTCTGATGATTAAAGATGCTGAACCTTTCTTTAGGTCTTTTGAAACCATCTGGCATTCCTCAGTTGAGAATTCTTTGTTCAGCTCTGTGCCCCATTTTTAATAGGGTTATTTGGTTCTCTGGATTCTAACTTCTTGAGTTCTTTGTATATATTGGATATTAGCCCTCTATGGGATGTAGGATTGGTAAAGATCTTTTCCCAACCTTTTAGTTGCTGTTTTGTCCCATAGACAATGTCCATTGACTTACAGAAACTTTGCAGTTTTATGAGGTCCCATTTGTCAATTCTTGATCTTAGATCATAAGCTATTGGTGTTCTATTTAGGAAACTTTCCCCTGTGCCCATGTGCTCCAGGCTCTTCCCCAATTCCTCTTCTATTAGATTCAGTGTGTCTGGTTTTATGTGGAGGTCCTCGATCCACTTGGACATAAGCTTTGTACTGGGAGATAAGAATGGATCAATTTGCATCCTTCTACATTTTGACTGTTAGTTGACTCAACACCATTAGTTGAAAATGCTGTTTTTTCCCCATTGGCTGCTCCTGGCTGAGCCTGCCCACTAAGTTGTCAGAGAGAAGATGGTGGTGGCCTGACTTCCAAAGCCTGAAGTCAAATAACTCCTTGCAGAGTGGTCCTCCCCTGACAGGATAGGAGCACAGAGGACCTTGGAGCCACTCAGCCTCTGGGTTCAGGCAGAGCCCAGATGGACCCAGCTGTTCTGCTGTTCCTGGTCCCAGCCTCCTCACTGTACCTGACTGCTAGGTTACTGGAAAGAAGATTGACATTTCTTTTTCTTTTTATTCGATATTTTCGTTACATTTCAAGGGGTTTGCGGCCCCATAGGAGGAACAACAATATGACCCATCCAATATCCCCAGAGCTCCCAGGGACCAAACTACTAACCAAAGATGCATATTCTTGACCACTGATGAAGTGCATGTGTGCTTACCACTATTGGCGTCTTGCAGTTCTTTATGAAGTACCCACTTGAATCTTCTGTCATTGGTGACCAAGACTCTTGTTTTTTGGGCTATGTTTCTATGCATTATGTACATTCTTTGTTTGATTGTATATTGAGACTGCATTGTCCAAATCTCCAGTTTTTCATTTGTTCTTTTAGAATAGTGTCTTGAGCAATTCCTGCCAGATCGTGCCACCAAATCTACTCCACGAGATGAAATCTATACCAGACACTTCTTAGGTTCTTGACCAAGAGCCTAAGACTAGAAAATTAAGGAACCTAGACTAAAAACCAAGTATTACTATTCTTAAAACAAGTAAACAATAATAGCAATAAAATGAGAAGACTTTTGACTACATTCTGCTATACCTGTAGGTCAGTGCCTTGCTCCATCATCATCAGAGAAGCTTCCTCCTGCAACCCATGGGAACAGACACAGAGATTCACAGCCAATCATTTTGCAGAGAATGAGAGACCCTAAAGTTTAGGGCAGAAACAAGATGTCTCCATCAAATTCCTCAGGGTTAATAGGACTATGCAGATGAAGAGTTGAAAAAGTATAATAGCCAGAAGGGATGGAGGGCACCAAGAAAATTAGACCTTCTTAACACAGCATGACCAATGTACATGAGAACTCACAGAGACTGAAGTAGCATGCACAGGGACTGCACCGGTCTCCATCACATGGGCCCTAAAGCTGAAAGGTGAAGTGTTCGTATGCCCTCTTCCTATTACAAAAGCCATCTCTAATAGATAACCACTTGCAAATAAGAATTTAGTTTTCTTCTAGGGCCTATCATTGAGAAAAGACAGTACTATTTAGGGTCATGCCCAGGATTAGATGACCAAAAGAAACCAAACTCAGTGGCATCATTGGAGACTCTTCTTTCATAATCTCATGTACACATACACACACACACACACACACACACACACACACACACACACACACACTACAGGTCTTTTGAGCATATTTCATGGCTTCTAATTCAGATTTTTTTTGGGGGGGGAATCCTGAGTATACAAAAAAGTAGGACTCTGTGTCTTTATCTGCTTCATGTACCTTTGGGGGAATTCTTCTTTGTGTGTGTATTTCTTATTTTGTCATATTTCAACATTTGTTTTTGTCTTATCTTATTTTGTTATTGTCCCTTAGAAGACCATTTTTCTTCCTTCCTTCCTTTCTTTCTTTCTTTCTTTCTTTCTTTCCTTCCTTCCTTCCTTCCTTCCTTCCTTCCTTCCTTCCTTTCTTTCTTTCTTTCTTTCTTTCTCTTCCTTCCTTCCTTCCTTCCTTCTTCTTTCCTTTCTTCCTTCCTCCTTCCTTCCTTCCTTCCTCCCTCCCTCCCTCCCTCCCTCCCTCCCTCCCTCCCTCCCTCCCTCCTTTCTTTCTTTCTTTCTTTCTTTCTTTCTTTCTTTTTAATATATTCTTTATTTACATTTCAAATGATTTCCCCTTTCCTGGCTCCCCACTCCCTGAAAGTCCCATAAGCCCTCTTCCTCCCCCACCCTGTTCCACCATCCACCCCTTCCCACTTCCCTGTTCTGGTATTCCCCTACACTGCTGTAATGAGCCTTTCCAGAACCAGGAGCCACTCCTTCCTTCTTATTGGACATCATCTGATATGTGGATTGTGTCTTGGCGTTCCATGTTTCTAGGCTAATATCTGTTTATCAGAGAGTACATACTATGTGTGTTCTTTTGAGACTGGGTTACCTCACTTAGGATAATGTTCTCCTGCTCCATCCATTTGTCTAAGAATTTCATGAATTCATTGTTTCTAATGGCAGAATAGTATTCCATTGTGTATATATACCACATTTTTGGTATCCATTCCTCCATTGAGGGACATCTGGGTTCTTTCCAGCTTCTGTCTAGGGAAAGACTCAAAGGGGGTAGAATCTGGATGGGAGGGGAGGTGGGAAGAATGGTGAGGAGTGGAGGGATGTGAAATAGTAACCAGGACATATGAGAGAAAAAACAATGTTTTTTCTATAAAATAAGAAAATATAAAAATAGTGTTGAAAAAATAGGAATTTTCATATTGTGGGAGCAATTCACACTAATTATTAATGGGTATTGTCTTCTTATGCTTTAAATAATATATGCTTCCCTAGTACAATATCACATTTTTTTCTGGGGATTTTAGAACTTTAGCTTTAAGATTTGGAGTTGTGAATCAATGGCAGTAACTTTGAAAGTTAAGAAAATGTTTCTACTGTTAGAAGGCTATGTCTAGTCTTACTGGCCATTACTGTCTTTGCTTTGCTAATAATTTTAAACAAGTTAGAAGATAAAATTTTTATAACATGTTAGTCATTGGCTGTTTCAAATATGACACCTGGTGCATTTTTGCTAGTTTTCTGTAGTTTTAGAGATAGAGGTTTTTTTGTTTTTTTTTTTAGTGGTACAATCATAATAATTTTATTTTTATGGAAATGAGGGAGAAAAGAAAATATCGGTTTCCTTTGAATAAACAGTGACATTCATTCTGAATGAAATGGAATTCATTCATTCTGCCAATTCAGGTGTTCACATTCAAATACAGCTCATCAAATAAGTAGAGAGAACATGACATAATTAAGCAGGATGAAAAGAAAATAGAAGTTAAGCATCAATGAGAGGCTCAGGTTGAGTTTTCATCACTAAGTGATTTGTGGCATTCTTATCTTTCAGTCTGCATCAAGCTCTATTAACAGGTAATGAGATTTTATAGATTCTTGAGAAAATGATAAGCATGCCTTCAGTGATGTGTTTATTTTGAATGTAGTTTTAAGAATTTGCCTATCTTGGCCAATATAGTTCTTTAAAAGTCAAGGTATGGATTCCCAGTTAGAATGGCTCTTACCAGTGAGAACAAATTGCACAGTTTAAGGATAAACATCAAAAAACACAAATTGTGATTAAATAAAAAAAACTATCAAATAATACTACAGGTTTCTCTTTAGTTTTTGTTTTTCTCTTCATATTATTATTATTATTATTATTATTAGTTTATTTTTTCACAGTCTTGCCATTGCTCCCTTCCCAGTCTCCTCTCCAACAGTTCCTCATCCCATTTCTTCTGTCCCTCACCCGCCTTATTTTTAATTATGTGTATTTGTGCCTGTGTGGCTATGTATATTTGTGTGCAGTGCCTCTAGACACCAGAAGAGGGTATCAGGTCTCAAAGAGCTGAAGTTACAGGCAGTCAAGGTGGGTGAATTCTAGTCCTTCAGAAGAACAGCAGACTCTCAAAAGCAGAACTGTCTCTCCAGTTACCCAAACTTTACATTCCAAAGGCTTTCCCCTTTCCCAGTTCCCCCCTCACCTTATGTCCCATAAGTCCTACCCCCCACCCCCACCCCTGCACATTCCCCAATCACCACCACCCACAACCCTTTCTCTGTTCTAGTACTCTCCTCCAAAACTGGAACCAGTCTTTTCTGGACCGGTATCCTCTCATTCCTTCTTCTTGGGAATCTTTTGATTTCCTAATTGTGCCTTGAGTATTCAGAGCTTCTAGACTCATTAATATCCACTTATCAGTGACTGCATTTCATGTGTATTCTTTTGTGATTGGGTTAACTCACTTAGAATGATATTTTCCAGATCCAACCATTTGCCTACAAATTGCATGAATTCATTATTTTTAATTGCTGAGTAGTATTCCATTGTATAAATATACCAATTTTTTGTATCCATTTCTCCTTTGAGGGACATCTGGGCTCCTTCCAGCTTCTGGCTATTATCCAAACTTTAATTAATGGAGCATAAGCGTGGATGTGTGCATGTCAAATGTGTGTATGAAGTAGAGAATGACTTGTATTTTTTTCCCTTTCTATAATGTGTGTCCTGAGGATCGAACTCAGGACCCGTAGTCAGGTTCTAAGTATTTTAATTAGCTTAAGCATCTTACCATTAGCTTAAGCATCTTACCAATTTTCTTAGAAGCTCTGTGAATGGCTTTCTCAAGTGGCATTTTGGACGAATATATTCCAGCTGATCATGCCTGTTACTTCTCAGTGTTCTTTTTATTTTAAAATAAATATTGAGAGTGAGAAATTAAGTCTAATCTATTGAAAATTTATGAAAATAAATATTTTAGATTTTGGATGTTATTTCATAGCATATTAAAATTAAAATTAAATATGAGTTTCAGAGAAGGTGGCAGACATAATAAAGTTTTTAATCTCACTGATTTTCCCTGACTTACAAAAACTTACATTTCTCTTTAAAAATAGCAAAAGTAAAATGTGTTCCACTACAAAATTCTAAAAGTAGCATTCACAGTGTGTCTAACTCATAAATAATCCCCAAAGAAATGCAGATTGGGAACAAACTAATAAGTGTATTAAGATATAATTATTGCATGAGAAATCAAACAAAATGAAATCAGCCCACTAATGACCCCTATAACTACAACAACAGCCTTCATGAAAACCTCTGCAAATGTATACATGGCACTTACATGTTGGTGCCAAAAGTACTCTAATTGTAGTTAAGATCTACTCAACAGGAGAGAAGGAATATCTGGTACTTACCAGTTTTCTGTGGCTAGTGAGGCCATAGATCTTAGAAGAGAATCCAATACAGCCAACCTACTAGACCAGCATAATGCTAAATACATTCTAAAGTTCATCTTTGTACTCAGAATTTGAAGTTTCTGGTTTCTTTGGAACCTCAGTTTGTGTTACATGATATTTTTCTGGAATCTGTCTTGTGAGAAACCATTTTTGCTAAAGCAGACATATGAGAGGACATATGATGTTTTGCTGGGGAGGACCCTTGAGAGGGCACGTGATGTTTAGAAAGAATATGAATATAACCCTGCAAACAGCAAAAGGACACTCTAGAACCACTAACATGCAATGCTTCCCCATTTTTGCTGATCTTTACTTCATAGAGAGAAACACACACACACACACACACACACACACACACACACACTTCTCATGATATTCTGACCAATTCTTGCCACTTCCAACTTCTGCCAGTTCAGTGCTACTAATTCAGATTTGGTATTTGCTATTAGACTGGACTGGAGATATCCTGAGAACAAAGATTAAAATCATCACAAAGAGCTACTTCTAAAAAGGCCCACATCCCCCTTTTCCTATTAACCTTCTTTCTCTGCTACCTCTGATCAATGGGCTAGAAGTGCCTAGAAACCCTAATTAAAGTAAATTAAAAAATCTAAGCCTATGGTACCCACAGATAAATGTAGATACCATCCCTCATCAAAGAAGCTTCTTTTGCAGCAAATGGAGACCATCAAAGAAAGTCACAAATGGACGCTAAACAGATATCATGGGGCTCTCATACCAGTGAATAGATCTGTATCACAGTTCTGGGGCTCTGGGAAAAAGAGTAGGAGAAGAAGTTGGAAAATATGTTAAGAGTCATAATACCAGGCAGTTAGCTCTGAATCATTCTCTCTTAGAAATTGCTTCAAAAACCACAATGGAACACTGACAATATCAATAGATATGCTAATGTAGAAGGGGAAAAATCTCACTGGGTCCCAACTCCATGATAAAGAAGGCAATGGCTGCTGAGAAAGAATTAACCTCTCTCATGGATGAGACCTGTATTTGCTTACCAAATGCAAAAGGGTTTGTCATGAGTTCATATAAACACAAAGGATATAAACAGATTTCCCAAGTTGTATTTATATATTTTTTCTGCATTTTGTATAATTTAATGTCTTTGCATATATAGAAAAAGGAGGTTATCAATTTGAAAATTTGGTGACATAGGCAAGGTTGGAAGGAAGAAAGGGAAAAGAGGAAATGTTGCATTAATATATTAATTAAAATGTATTAAAGCTGATAAATAAAACACTTGTAGTGCTCAGGATGGCAATAAATAAGTCACAACAAGTACTCTTCTCATTTATATTTGATTCTCCTGAAATTGGAAATCAGTGATGGGCCAATAAGAGAATAGAATATCTCATGTTTGTTATTTTTAAGTAAATGCATTTTAACATTTTTGTGATGAAAGAGTAGATTTTAATATTCTTCAGTAAGGCAAGTGATGTTGTATTGGTAATAAAAGCCAATGGCCAGTGGCAAGCTATACATTGAGGATGGTGACATATCAATGACACTCCAATGAAAGCAAACTAATACTCCCTTGCAAAGAAGACAACTGTAAATAGCTTATTGGTTAGGAGTGAGAATTTTTGAGACCTCCTCCACTTCATGATGGTGGGGTTTTGTCTGGTTTGACTTGTATACATATGGAGTATTCTCCAGTCTCCATAAGTTCAAATTTACATTAGCCCTTTTGTATCTGAAATGTGTTTCCCTGGAGTTATCTAGAGGAAGAAGAGAAATTAAAGGAAGATATCCTATTTATGACTGAGTGGTCCTGTACATGAACTAGTTATGGGTCTCTGTGTTAATGAGCATCTACTAAAGGTAGAAGCTTCTGCAGTGTGGTCTGAGCAATACAATGATCTTTGAGTGCAACAATATATCATTAAGAGTCACTTTTTTGCTATATCCATTTAGCAGAGTAACAGTAGTAGGTTTTTTCCTGGATTCTTTCTACTTGTAGGGCTTCACAGCTGATTCTAAATGGAACAGTGAATGCTTCCAATACATTCCAATTTCAACGTGTGTTCTCTTAGATTTTGTTTTGTGATTAAATGCAATGAGCCCCCCCCAAACTTGAAAATCAAAAGACCCATTTTAGATTGCAGATTGTAGTGCAGCATCCAAGGAAGTCATGCAGGAATTCAAGATAGGGGCCAGGTGGCAGGAGCTAATGCAGAGAGGCCTTGGAGGAGTCCTGCTTATTGACCTGCTCCTCATAGCTTGCTCACCCTGCTCTCTTACACCTGCTTAGGATTGTCACTGCCCACAGTGAGTCTGGCTTTCTCAAATCAATAATTAATGAAGAAATGCCTCAAAAGGTTTCTCACAAGCTAACCTGGGGAAACATTTTCTTAGTTGAGATGCCCTCTTATTGAGTAACTCTAACATGTCAGGTTGACCTAAAACAATACAACATATCTCCAGTATTCCTATTTCTTTCTTTAATTCAATTTTTAAACCATGAATTATGCTCAGTAATTCATTCATTCATTTGTATATTCCTGGATATCAATTAAGCATTTATTGTTATACTCTTGGAATTCAATGAAGTATTTATGTTGTTTAAATTCATTGAATTCTTTGATAAAATTTATTGTTGCTCTTTACATTTTGTGTCCTAGAGTTCGTCTAGGTAATTCTATTAAAGAATATATTATAGGACTAATGATGCAACACTCCATCTTCACCATTTATGCTGTTTTAGTGTTTGCTTTGTGACCTATGCCTGTGGACACTTTTCTTTGTATGTCTGATATGATAACCTGGCCTTCCTTAGATTGGTCCAGTAGAGTAGATGCATGACTTAAATTAATTTTTCCCATAGACTTACTTAAAGCACTCCAGCATATGATATCTTTAATCTATATTCAGGAGAGTAATCAATAACATTAGATGTAGTCTGCACTGTTTGAGATGTAGGGGAAATTGGTGATTAACAACTTCAAAAGAAGTAACACATTCTTGTCACTGAGTGTATCATCTCTCTACCTTTGAAGTCTAAGCAACATTTGATGAATAAATATTGCCCAGTCATAGTGTAACTACACTTAAATTCTCTCCTCTCTCCCTCTCCCCCTCTCTCTCTGCCTCTTTCTCTGTCTCTGTCTCTGTCTCTGTCTCTCTCTCTCTCTCTCTCTCTCTCTCTCTCTCTCTCTCTCTCTGTGTGTGTGTGTGTGTGTGTGTATGCTGTGTGTATAGCTTCCACGGGATTAGGTTTCCACTGGAATATCATTGTACATCTAAGCATTTATTTGATTGCTACATTTCAAGTAGTACATAAGGACAATGAAAAGTTCAAAATAAAAATTCAAAATGTTTTTACCTATGAGTATACTGGTATAATATTTATCATTGTTGTGAGACTACAACATTAATAGTATAGCATGAGACAAAAATAAACTAGAATGTTATAGTTGAGAAGTGGAACATTTGACTTGAGTAAAAACAGAAATATACACAATATTAAAGGATTTAAAATCATAGATATTCTAAGTTCAATATTAGTGTGAATTTCATTTATCAAGAAGGAGTTTGTCTTTCAGTGAAAAGATCTATAAACAATGTCATACCAGAGTTCTCAGACTACAGTCTACATAAATCTCATGAAAATGATCTACTTCTTTTTTTTCCTGGAGAAATAGAGAAGCCTAGATGTACAAAGGTTTAAAATTCTCCTGGAAATTAATTAGTAGGAAATATACAAAGTAGTAACTAATTTTGAATCAAGATCAGGGGGCCAAGAATCCAACTTATTTAGCCCCACCCACCCAAACCAGGCTAATTTGAACATGAATATAACAATATAAATTGAGTAAAACACTTTTTAATATATTTTAAACAGTGATTCCATACAGATAGTTTAAAAATTGTAAAAGGCTATTAAATACTTGTGACAGATGCTAAGAACCAATTACCTTCAGAAACCTAATTAAATAATAGGAATGGATAGCAAATTTGGCTGACCTTTACTTCACAAAGTAGATCAGCATAATCATACTAGCAGGTATGTGAAGGGTTTTCTTTCTATCATAATTCAAGTCACTTGTAAGTTCAGAAAGGCAGGTTCAACAATACCAACAGGATGAAGTTTGAAAAACTCAGACTATATAAAATCTGAAGTACAAATGATCCTTTTGCTCCTAAGAGTAAATTTTCACAGGAAAAAAGAATAAAGGGATGAAATTGTCATAGTGGCACATGGAAACTTTCCAAATTTTCTGGTGCTGAAATATGCATTGTCAAAGGATGAATACAAATTTGCTTGCCATTTTTTGTTTTTGTTTTTGAAGTTAGTATTGAGTTGGTCTAAACTATAAAGCATATTGGACTATGTCATCTCTTGTGGATGCCCGAAAGCAACAAGAATATCAACAACATTGGCATCTGGTGACTGATACTTTGGGAGCTCTGGCTACCAACTTTTAGATGGACAGCCTCTCAAGAATTAAATGGATGGCATAGGTTTCCAAAACAAAGATTCTAGTTAAAAGTGCTAATCATAGAACATAGATTTTATTTTGTGACCATTTATGCCATTGCAAGTATATTTTCTTAAAAAAAATACTGGTATCATGTGCAAATACCATAGAGAAGGGACTGGAGAGATATTTCAGCAGTTAAGAGCACTTGCTACTCTTTCAAAGGAGCTATTTTGGTATCTAGCACCCATGTAGTGGCTTCTAATTAATCTGGAACATCTGCACTCAAGGGTACCAATTAAACTTTCCATGAACATATACACAGGAGGTAAAACACACATATTAAAATTCTATAATAAGACAGGATCATTCCAGTTTCCATCTGCCCGTGGAATGCTGACACACTAGAGAGCACAGGTAAGACCATCACTTCTGCTCAAATTACTGGTGGAATAGGAACCTTCCCAGAGCCATCAGGACACAGGAACCAAGGAACAGCCAGGGACAGGATTCTTCTGGTTTTCATCAGCATCCTGGTGCTGACCCTGTGCCACAGCTCTCCAGACCCAAATCTCACTGGGAAAGAGCTTGTCTCCCAGAAGTGCTGACATTCCTAAGAGCACAGGTGAGAGCAGCACTTCTGCTTAAATTCCATTTAATTTTTAAGAACCAATCATTTCTCCTGTATCATTTTTTAACAAAAGCAGACTTTTAAAATGTATTTTACTGCTCATATAGTTACCACTTTGACTCTGTCTGCAACACATAAAAATATTTGAAAGAAAAAAATCAATTGATTCTCCTAACAAGACCAATGTTTCGTTCTCCTAATTATCAATTCTCTAGACAAATTCAGAGTCCATTAGAATAATCTGAAGAACTTCTTTAAAACTATTGATACCTTTGCACTTAAAACTTTAAAAATTCCAGTCATGTTCTAAGTGGGGCTAGTATAAATTAATTTCAGAACTGCTAAAAATTGAGACAGTAGCAAATCTAGTCTAGTATCAAGTAAGTTTATACTGATATCTCCCACACCTCTTCTATTCTTTATTTCCTTATTTCTCTTTCTCTTCTACACAGTAAGGGATTCATAGTACTGATTTATGCACATTCTTCACACCCTAATTTGGACAGACTACCACTACCATAGGGTGTCTCGAGTTTTGTCTTAATATTTATGAATCCAACATTTATTTTACATTGTCTCCTTGGATCTTGATTTCCACTTTTGCCATTTCTATTTAGGAACTTATTTTTTCTGTGGGAACCTCTCTCTTGATATTTTAATCTTGGATCTCAGTAGCTTCATATTAGTTTATTGTGCAGTATGTTTATGCATTCAAACAAACTCAGTCACATACACATATAATCTCTCTCATGGACATGTACAAACATCTTGTGAGGCATTGTGGAGCTTTGTTGTAGAAATCTGTCTGAGTAGTTACATTCTTATAAAGACACAGGTGGATTCATGCAGACAGCAGAACTGGAATGGATAATATATAGACTCTTGAAAATCCTGTCTACATGTTCATTTTGAGGTCACTCTATTTCTATCAATTAGTATCTATATTGGTAGTAAGATGTGAGTGAGGAACATGGAGAGCCAGGACTGTCTACAAGATTGTGACTTCATTCTATTAAACAAGAAAGCAAATTCCTCCTTGTCTGGTGTAAACCTTTAGCTTCTCCATGCCTCACACGTGGCTCTGACTTACCCAGTCCTTGAGGCTTTCTCACAGCATTTTCTCAGCTTCAGCTTCATCACTAATGGCCAAAACTGCCTTGTAGTTCAGTTGTACAGTGAGAGAAGAAAGGGAAGATCTATAAAATAATTCATACAGCTCACTGTTCACAGCTCTTGCAAAGGGCTGGTTGATCTTGGGTTAGAATCTTCACTTGTCCTTCAGTTTTTCTGAGTGTTGGGTTGCAGGGCATTCAATAGTCTTCCTTCCTTGGTAGAAGCATGAGGGAAAAGTGCTATACTGACATGAGAAGTGGGCTTGAAAACAATGAATATTACATCATATAGTCATTAATATGTTTGCTAGTGAGCTGAGCTTTTATCTGTAAAATGTAAAGATTCTGTGTATGGCCAAATATAAGAAATTGTTTCAGTCTTTGAGAATGCCAATGTCTGTAGAAAATGAGAATAATGTTTGCTAGTGAGCTGAGCTTTTATCTGTAAAATGTAAAGATTCTGTGTATGGCCAAATATAAGAAATTGTTTCAGTCTTTGAGAATGCCAATGTCTGTAGAAAATGAGAATAACATTATTCACTATGTGGTATGATTGAAAAACCAAAAATATAATGATTTTTTAAGAAAATTATTGGTTATTTTATTTATTTACATTTCAAATGTTATCTCCCTCCAGATTTTCCCAGAGCACAGCCCTTATTTCATATCTCCATCCTCCTACTTCTATGAGGGTGCTCCCATACCCAATCACCTCATAGCCCTAGCATTCTTCTATGCTGGGGCATCATAACTTCCAAGGACAAAGAGCCTCCCCTCCCATTGATGCCAGATAAGGATCTGCTACATATGCAACTGGAGCCGTGGTTTCCTCTATGTGTATTCTTTGATTGGTGGTTCAGTCCCTGGGATTTCTGCGGGATCTCTTTCACCAGGGATCCATCCCATATGCAGCCACCAAACCCAGACACTATTGCTGTTCACAAGCCCAGACTCCTACAATGTAAATAAAGAAAGTATCCAATGAAAGAAAAACAAAAAATAGTGCTTGATGAGAGGAACCTGATATAGCTGTCTCCTGAGAGCCTCTCCCAGAGCCTTACCAATACAGATGTGGATGCTTGCAGGCAACCATCACTCTGAGCACAAGGACCCCAATGGAGGAGTTAGGAGAAGAATTGAAGGAGCTGAAGGGGCTTGCATCCCCATAGGAAGAACAACAATAACAATCAACCAGATTCCTCTAAGCTCCCAGGAACTAAACCACCAACCAACCAAAAAAAATGACTTTTAAGACCCAACATGCACTGAAAGAGTCAAATACAGATATTTGTACTCAACCAATGGACAGAAGCTGTTGACCCTTGTGGTTGAATTAGGAGAAAGCTGGAAGAGCTGAGGAGAAGGGCGAACCTGTAGGAGAACCAGCAGTCTCAATTAACCTGGATCCCCAAGATCTCTCAGATACTGAACACCAACCTGGCAACATACACCAGCTGATATAAGACCCTCAATACATATACAGCAGAGGACTGCTGGGCCTGAGTTTAGACAGAGAAGATGTACCTCTTGAGGATACCTATCCCTCAAGAGACTGGAGGCCCTAGGGAGTTTATAGGCCTGGTAGAGTGGGAGTAACTGAGAGGGGAATAAAATCTAGAGTTTAAAATAAATAAATAAATAAATAAATAAATAAACAAACAAACAACAAAAAATGACTTTTATCCAAATATTTTCCCTAGACTCTTCTACCTCATAACTTACACTCTTATACCTTCTCCATATACCTTTATGTTATAGAATTTGCCTATTACATGGGCTGTAGGCATTTTCTTAGGAGGAACATAGCACACTTTTTTATTTGTAGCTGTATTTATCACTATTCTGGACAAAGTTTAGCCTGTGGCACAGTTTTACTGGTGTTCTGCTCTGTGAACTACTGAAGCATGTTTAAGACTTCAGCAAAGTTCCTGATATAAAATGCACAATGGTAAGGTGAGGGCAATGGGAGGACATACCCAAATCACTAATAGTTTAATGAGAATTTATTTATGGATTACAGGTACAAGTACCCATGGAGAATGAGATAGTAGCTAAGCTATGATAGGCTGTAGATAGAATGGTCTGAACACTGGTAAGGAAAGCATTTCCACAAGAGAATAAACATCTGTGGATAGATGGAATACTATTGAGAACTAAGGATTAGGTAAAAGGCATCAAAACAAAACAGAACAAAGGATTTATAGCTATTTTTAATTAATTAATTAATTTTTTACACTCCATATTTTATCCCCCCATCCACCCTCCAAATATTCTTTATCCCATACCTCCTCCCCATCCCCCTGTCTCCATGTGGATGTCCACACCCCTCACCCCAGCTGACCTCTAAGCTCCCTGACTCTTGGGATTGATAACTATTTTTAAACAAAGTGGCTTTGGTTTAACTATTGACTTATAAATCCAAAAGTAAGGATACAAAAAATAATTCCATAAAATAAATTTCTCTATATAGCTCAGAAAAATATAAGCTAACATAGTCCTCCCAAAAGAAGAAATAGTACTAACAATTACAGTTTTAGTAAAGTTTAATAGAAATAGAGGATGGAAAAAACAGACATGAAATACAGAAAGATTACTACTTATTTATAAGTACAGTTACAATTGCATTGTCTTCTGACTTGTTTTTATCTCATCTATTTATCTACAAATCTATCTATATCTATCTATCTATCCATCCATCTATGTAATTATGTATGTATGTATGTACGTATTTATCTATGATTTGTAATTATTATTTAAAAGATGAAGCAAGATTCAGTACACTGTATGTAGCATGGCAAATTTTAGAATCCTAAGTCTAATAAAATAAATATTCATATTATATAATTATTTACCCAACATTATTTGTGATATTCAGTTAACTTTCCATGTCTCTTGTTAGTACTGTTATTATTAAGATTCTGTAATTATTTGGCTGTGTGTCTTGATCAGCATACTAACAAAATCTGCCAATGTTCTAGCAATGGAAAATTTCTCTTAATTCTTTGTGAGCTAAAAGACAAAAGGAAATAAATGCATATCCATGGAAGAATGTGTTCTTATGATTCTGTTATATTTACTTAATAGTGGCGATGTCTTTTCAAAGTCATAGATCTGTGCCTTTGATCATTATATATTTACCTTCTGTGAAATTTAATCCAGACAAGAGAATACATGCATATGCTTTTACAGTTCTTTGGGAAAGACAACTTTTGTGAGTTAGAATGGAAACATTGTTTTTTAGTTACCATTTATATTTTTAATGTTGGAGAGCTCAAGAGATATATACTCTCCTACTAAAAAGTAGCTGATACAAGATGTTCAAGAACCTTCCCCAGGGTACTATTTGTATTTTTTATTGTAAATGTAGTACATATACATTGTAGAAAGTGGTTTTAAAGTATAACATGGGGAATCGATGCATGGAACATTCTGTTAGAAAGATATTTTATCCTTTATTTTGAAAGGTTTACATTTTTGACCCAACTGGAAGTATGCCTCTTTTCTGCGAAAAAATCTAATTAAAACCTTAATTCTTTATCAAGTAAGCTCATAGTTACTTTTCCCCAGTGGATCATTAACTCATCATATTAAAAATGCACAGTCTTGGGCTACAGAGATAGTGCAGTGGGTAAAATGATCACTATGAAATACTGAGCACCTGAGTTTGGGTAATCAGGAATCATACATTAGACTGACACAGTAGCCCAAGTGTGTATAATCCTTCCAGAAAGCTACAGGAACTGGGAAGAAGAGTCAGAAAACATCTCCAGAAAATCAGGGGTCTGATATACTATCTAAGAACGTAGTGAAGATATGAAGTCAAGCACTCTGACTTCCACATGTGAGTCCTGTAACTTCTACACCTTAAGTTACACAGATCAGCACACACACACACACACACACACACACACACACACGCACACAAAATACATGCAAATGGTGTCTTTTAAATCAGCAATTCTTTTGAGACTCCTCTGCATTTCCTATGTATTCTGCTACTCACCCCTAAGCTGTAGTTTCTGGCTGGATGATTTCACTAGTAATTTTCATTCCAAACCCATTAATTTCTTAAATTAGCACCTACTCATTTTCATTACTGTTCTGAATAATCTTGTGTTTGTGAGCCTTAGGGTTTTTCTTCTCTATGGGAAGTATCTTTTCCTTTATCATCCATGATATGTGAAATAGTCCTTGACTCTTGCTGCTCTCAAGTATACTTTATATTTCCCAAATAAGACATTCATCCAGCATTTAGTTGCATTGTATCACTTAATTTTGCTTATTTCTTTAGTATTTTGGATGTGAGAGGGATAAGCCAGAATCTCATGTAACACAGACAGGGTTCAAACTGTCTCTAGAGCTGAGGGCGACCTTACAGTAATGCTTTTTCCTTTACTGCTCAAGGTCTGCAATCACAGGTTTATGGCACTGTGCTTAACCCTCAGTCAGTTCTTCATTTGTGTATGTTCCTGTATTTGGGGTTGTGTATACTTGTGGAGACCAGAGTTCAACCAGGGGAATGGACTTTCAAGCACTATCATCATTATTCATTTATCAGTCTATCATCTGTTTATCTCTCATCTATCTATCAAACTATCTATCTATCTATCTATCTATCTATCTATCTATCTATCTATCTATCTATCGAGTCATATGTTTGTTTGAAGCAGGGTCCCTTTATGGCCAGGAGTTCACCAAGTAGGCTAGACATTGACTCTCAGTACTCTACCTAGCACTACTTCCTTAATATTGAATTAAGAATACCCAGCCATATACAACATTTTGATGTGGGTTCTAAACACAGGCCTAAGACACCTATTCTGTGTTTTACAAGTATTTTAATGGGTCAGAAATATTGCCAAGTCTCACAACAATTTGGAAAATTTATTTTACTTAGCATTTTTATTCCCTCATAAATGACAATGCTTTTATTTCTGCTTAGATTGTTTCCTCCTCTCTCTTTCCTTTCCAAACTACATATATATGTATGTGTGTGTATAAATATATATGTATATTAGAATTATCTATGTGGAAGTTGAAGATATATATTAAAACTATAGTTTGTAATGATATATATATATATATAGAAAAAAATATAAATAGATAGATAGTTTGGTCACTATAGTTTGGTCATAAAGCTGTCACAGGACATACCTATGCTTTCGTATATTCATATATATATATGAAATCAGAAAATGTTCTTGGAGGATATCGGTTGTTCACTCTCTTTGTCACATCCTGTAATTAACTTGTACCTTTATATCCTTACACCATTGTACCTTGATGCAGGCCCTATCTGTTGTAGGTTACCACCAAACCAGTCATGGTGAGTTTTATTTACTCCTTTTTATTTGCTGGCTCTTACATTCATTCTGTACCACCAAACCAGTCATGGTGAGTTTTATTTAGTCCTTTTTATTTGCTGGCTCTTAAATTCATTCTGTCTCCTCTTCTGGCATTGCCCAAGTTGTATATATGGTCCAAGAGTCTGGTAAGTCAGTAGCCTACCTTGGCCAGGTAGATCACAAAGGCTCTTTACTCACATGGATAGTGAATAAGCATATGTAGTCACTGTCTGTAAGACAATAAAGATAGGTAAAGTCCAGTTTAAGGAGTCCAAATGGAAGAAGATGCACTGAGACACTTCAGGCTATAGCTGCAACAGTTTAGATCTTTTCTTTATGAGACATAGGCTTGCTGAAGAACAATGGACAGGTGCTGGGGCAGTAGTGAATATACTTCCCTAACCAGAGCAAGACCCCTTTGAACAAACAAGACCAGACTGTGGCAATCACTGGAGAGAAGAGCCTCACAGACATTTTAACTTTCTTCACTGACCTTCTGTGATTCTAGTCTCAATCAATCCAAATGCCCCTTCCTCAATAAATAATAAAGAGATGTGAAAACAGAACTAACGGTATATAGATCAGGAGATCTGTGAATTTATAGTCATCCTTGCTGAAGCATTCAGAATGTGGTAATCATGGACTTGAGCCATTTTGGGGGCTATGACTTGAGAACTTGATTAATATGTATACACACAAGGCTCATTTGTAAAAGAAAAATATTAAACACCCCATTCTGGTCTTTTAAATAAGAAACATTTTTTATGGTTTGTGATTGACAGTTATTATTATGAAATATGACATTGTTTGTTCTCCTTGAGTAAGGCTGGGTACAAAAATGTACTAAAAAATAACAAATAAACTGCTGTAGTACAAAATGCCAAGGAACAATTACTTCCTAATATTTTTCAGAAAAAAAGTAAGTGAAAGGGATTCTGTAAAAATAAAATGAACATTTCCAAAGTGAAATGGATTTCTATTCTGATTAATAGATCATAGCATTATCTGATAATTTTCATATATGCTCAGTTTTCATTGTTTTGCTATATAAAAATAATATTCTAGTTATTATTGGATTAAAGCATGATGTTCTGTGAGGTTATTTGTGACATTTTTACATGTTATACATTAAGACTCTGGTAAAGTCAGAATTTTAATTCAGGGTTTCTATTCAAATATACAATGAATTAATAATTAGTTTAATTTTAATATAACTTTACTTAGTGATACGGAGAGACCTCATGCAGTCAGGTATTTAGAGAAACTCATATTCAGTTTGGAGCATAAAAAGCCTTATTTTTGTGGTAATTTAACAAACCTCTGTTTTTGTTTTGTGGGTATATGTTTTACTCTAAAATTTACATTTGACATGTTGACACATTCACTTAGAACTATCAAATTTACTCATGAAATGATTGGAATAAAATATTTTAACTCAGATGTTTTTCAATAAAATCAGAATGTTTAAAATTTCAGGCTTTTTAAAAATGAGTAGATATGATCCTAGGGCTGTATATCATTTTCCTATTTAAATATTGTACACAAATTAATCTGAACTTCAAACCCAAAATTTATATATTAAACTTTTCAATCAAGGCAATTAAAGCTACCATGTGCCTAAGTTATTCTGCAGATTTAAAAATTGTATATATTTATAAGTGGAAACGAATTTTCATTTACATGCTAGTTTCTTAGACCTTAGAGAGCATAATATATATTTCTTATTTATGGTTGCACGTTCTTCATTTTACCAATTAAATAACTCTACTGTGGTCATTGCTAACTTCAAATAGAAACTTGTCAGACAAAAGCAAGTTGTACTAATATAAAACTATACATATGAAAGAAAGAGTTTGGCACCATGTCATACCACTATTATATCTATAGTCATATCTTTTCGAGAAGATTTATATTGTAGTTCTTATAATGTTAAAAGATGTTAATGACTTTTTTCTCTCAGTAGCCTCCAAATATCTTTTAGCAATATGAAAGCTATCAAGAAGAAGAGATTCCTGCTCAATTTTGCTTTTTTTTTCTGTCATGCAACCAAAGAATGTGGCATCTGCTTTTTTTCTTAGATATATTCTTTATTTACATTTAAAATGTCCTCTCCTTTCCTGGTTTCACACCCCCCAAAACGCCCTAATCCATCCCCCCTCCCTCTGCTCTCCAATCCACCCCCTCCTGCTTCCTTGTCCTGGCATTTCCCTATACTGGGGCATCTAGCTTTCTCAGGACCAAGGGCCTCTCCTCCCCTTGATGTCCATCAAGGCCATCCTCTGCTGTATATGCATCTGGAGCCACGTGTACTCTTTGGTTGGTGGTTTAGTCCCTGGGAGCTCTGGGGTTACTGGGTGGTTCATATTGTTGTTCCTCCTATGGCACTGCAAACTCCTTCAGCTCCTTGGGCCCTTCCTCTAGCATCTTCAAATCAAAAGATCATATTATCTAGTTCTGGTGGACAACCAAAAGCAGTGTGACACTAGTTTGTGTCAATGTGAAGATTTGAAGAATTTTGACATCTTCCTAACAATTCATAGGACAGCTCCTCATACTTGGCACAGGGATTTTCATTTAACATACTGTGGGTTCTGGAAGAAATGTTATCCACTTATGCACATAGCTCATGGGCTACTTACAAGGATATTTCAGAGAAGAGAATTTGTGGTACCAGCACATACATCCTTTATTCTCATTGTAAAATTTTCTTGAACTTTTCACCCTGGTTTTACATTGGTTCATAAACAAATGAACATAGAGACCGATCAATTCCACTTTTGGATAAAAGACAACCCACAGTCTACCTAAGTACTCAATTAAGTGTGTCAAGTTGGTAAATTAAAGTTTTGAAGTTATAGAGAAACATGGATCCAATTTTATCTCTTTTATATCATTGAACTTGAACAAATTGCTAATCACTCTGTTTTCCCACTGGGAGAAATTATGGTAGTAATAATTTCATTGTATTATTATGAGGATTAAAATAATAATGCTTATAAATACTACAGATCATGCCATGAAATAATTTATTTTCTAAGACCTATAAGAAAAGATAGACCTTGCAATTCCTTGACTACACCCTTGAGACATATTGAAGTAAACAATTTTCTATGCTAGAAGATTTTGAATTATTTCCTTTTCTTATAATCTTATAGGTCTAATAATTATGAGAAAATTAATCCAACACAAAACCAATAGGTACGTTTCAATCAAATATTTGTTATACTTTATATATGTATATCATGTTGTACATTGGGAATATAGTAGAAACTAAAGAGAGATAACATCCTGTCTCAAGTCATTCTTTATTTATCAAATGCAATTTTATACATATATTATGGAGTAATTGAAGTATTGGGAATATAACAATAATAAACATGTACAAATCCTTACTGCTGAGAAAGCTTTACTTTAATGAATGAAATAGGAAATAAGAATGATTATCTGGTATGCATGTTTTAATCTATCTTTCTATATCTCACTATTCTAGATGTAAGTTGATGATGGGATGAGGTATTAGCCACTGTTCTCCTTTACATTGAGTATGTTCAAAATAGCATTTTTTCCTAGTGAAAAAAAAAACCTACAGCAACATGTTAAGCACTGTGATTGCACTCACTCTTGAAGCTATAATAAAACCCTTATGAATCTCCTTGTTTCTCAAACATATAACAAAGCATGCACATATGTCAGAACATAAATATAGCTATGGCCATGCATTACTGTATCAACAGCCTTAAACTTCTATTTGCATAGAAGGAGCATTCTTAAATCCAGTATTATTGGCAGTCTTACCTCCATTGTTTCCACAAATCAAAGCGTGAAAATATAGCCTCAGGAAAATCTCATAAGCTCTGTTCTAATTAGAGTTAACATTTTAATTCAACTGTATGTAGGATTTTTGGAATCATCTTCCATTATACAATGAAGGTTTATCATAAAGTCTATAAAGTACATTTTCAAGTGCTGTGAGAACATATTAAAAGGGTAATGCATTGTGGGGGAGTACAAGAGCAGGGAGATGGGAGGGGGTGGATGAGGGAACAGGGGGAGGGAAAAGGGCATGTGGGACCTTTGGGGTGGGGAACCAGAAAAAGGGAAATGAATTGTAAATATAGAATATATCCAATAAAAATTAAAAAAAATAAAATAAAATAAAAAAATAAAAAAAGGAGAGAGAGTTTGTAACACACATGGTGGTGAACATAATGGAGAAGTAGAAGTTAGATGAAAGAGATGTATCTGTGGGTAAATGGAAAGACATTTTAATTTTATGCTCAAGTAACAGTGTTTGGACAGACATTTTTTCTATATTCTTTGTTTACATTCCAAAGGCTTTCCCCTTTCCAAGTTCCCCCCTTACCATATGTCCCATAAGTCCTCCTCCCTCTGCCCATTCCCCAATCACCCCCCCCCACCACTATTTCTCTGTTCTGATACTCTCCTACAAAACTGGATCCAGTCTTTTCAGGACCAGGGTCCTTTCCTTCCTTCTTCTTGGGAATCTTTTGATTTGCTAATTGTGCCTTGAGCATTCAGAGCTTCTGGGCTCATTAATATCCACTATGTTCATAACAGGCTTATTTATAATACCCAGAAATTGGTAAGAGCCCAGATATCCATCAAAGGAGGAATGAATACAGAAAATGTGGTATATTTATACAATGGAATACTACTCAGCAATTACAAATAATGAATTCATGCAATTTGCAGGCAAATGGTTGGATATGGAAAATATCATCCTAAGTGAGCGAACCCAATCACAAAATAATATACATGAAATGCAATCACTGATAAGTGGACAGACATTTTTATAAGTTCTTCATAGATTATATACGTGGAGATAAATTTACCACGGTTTCAGCATATTAAGTTAGAAGGAAAGCCATTGGGTAGAAAAAAAATTGAAATCAGACAGAAATTGAATCAGTAGCTTTAAGAATACCCAAGAATCTGTAGGTTAGAGTTGATAAAGAAAATAAGAGAACAAAGAAAACTTCAAAGTTACTTATCTGGCTTTCATTATCTTCTGCTCTTTAGTATATTTATTTATTTTTTAATTTATTTTATTTTATTTTATTTTCTATATTCTATGTTTACATTCCAAAGGCTTTCCCCTTTCCCAGTTCCCACCCACCATAGTTCCCATAGTTCCTCTCCCCCCATCTGTTCCCCAATAATTCCCCTCCCCCCTCGGTTTCTTTACTAAACTGGATGCAATCTTTAAACTTTTCACTTTTATTTGATTATTCATTTTTTGTTATCCTCAGTAGTTTTTCAATAATAATTTAAAGATTATGAAATACTTAACATGGTATCTTGTTAAGAAGATTACAGCCTATGAAGGATGTGAAGTGAGCCCTTTCTTGAGTACTTATGAGCCAGGAAAGAAAAGTCATTTAGGTATATAATGATTGGCCATAGTCCTTAATCTCACCATCATTTAAAAGGAGAAATAAACATAGTGTATTCACAATGTTTTGGGGACAATGCTTTACTCTAATATATATATATATATATATATATATATATATATATATATATACATGTCTTAGGAAAAAGTAATTAATATACAATTTGAAGGAAACTTACACTAACCTAAGATCACTCCACTTGTTATATATTGCATCAAAGTTTCCATGCAGAAAATAGTAACTTAGGAAATAAGATTACTCTTTATAATTAGAAATGATTATGAGAGGGTTGAGCTATGGAGTAAATTAAAGTGTATGGATAGTTATTCTCCAGACAGCTCCCCCCAAACTTTATAACACACAAATGTGAATAAACTGTTGCCTGAGAAATTTAGTGTTAATGGTTAAGTTAAATTGTATATACTGACTTTTCTGTCCTACTAGAAATATACTGCTCAAAAGAATACCCATGGTATACAGTCACTGATAAGTGGATATTAGCCTAGAAGCTTGGAACACCAAAGACACAAATCACATATCAAGTGATGTCTCACAAGAAGAAAGGAGTGGACACTGGTGCTAGAATGGACCAAAACATCATTGTGGGAGAGTACAAGAACAGTAAAGTGGGAGGGGGTGGATGCGGGAGCTGTCCTACTAGAAATATACTGCATGTTTCAGGGTTGATGATTTACTGGCTTGAATCATATGACTCTACTCTACCAATCTGCCAGGCATGCTTCTGTTTTGGACCATGCATCCTGAAGTGAATAAGGCATTTAGTCCTTTATATTTTAAAGAAATTTTAAATGCGAAGGGAGTCTGAGGAGAAACATGTAGTGTTAGGAAATCCACAAAACCATCTGACTCCATCTCTGTGTGTCTATTTTGGATCTCAGTTCTTCTTATTGCTGGATGAGAAATGGCAATAAATAATACTAGGAATCAAAATGATCATTTATGATGTAACAAAAGTATTTGTAAGATGTTTTTTCAAAAATTTAAAATATGAAAGATAGGAGCAGCTTCTTTTGACTAAAGATAATGGAGGGGTGGGATAAAGGACCCTATTGGGGGGGTGGGAACCAAGAAGAAAGAGCAATGTTTGTGATGCTAATTAGTTAGTTAATTATAAAAAATTCCTCTTGGTTAACAGGTCCATCTTTATATATTTCTGATTCTTGTGTGGTACGGAGATGCGTCATAATCTTTGGAAGTTTTACTTTTCTTAGTAAGAACTCCAGTATTTGATTTTGCAGTTCATGGTTTATAATGCAGTGTATGACACCTGGTAGTTATTAAGAAATACTTAAGAAGTTTAAATGTAATTGAAAATAAATGCTTTGTTTATATCCAACAGATATAAGGATATAATCACCTCATTTGCATGATTCAATCTCCTCCCACAATTTTGCACTATTCTCTCTAATTAAATTTATTCTGAGCTTGAACAAAATGTCCATAACTAAAATGGATTTAGAAATCTATATGAAGCTGCCATAGATTTAATTGCAATGGCAATAACAGATCATTATATTATACTTATGATTTGACAAGTTGTCTTGAAATTAATTTTCAGGAATAGAAATGAATCTTGAAGTGTAAGGGGACATCTATATATCAAATAATATTGGCATACTCATATTCCGTCCAAATGGGATGACATTGCTATGTCTGTCCTCGAATTGGAACTGTGTAAAAGTAAGATTATGGTGTTGTATGCTCTCTGTATTAGCAAAAAATGTGTTTCTTAATTCCTACCATTTGCACTGTGGATCTTTTATACACTAATAGGCAATAAAATGAGATTATTTTTCTCAATTACCATTCACTGCCCTTTAAAACAAAGACATGTCATTGATTTCCTCTTGTACTCTCAACAGCAGCTGGAAGAAATGAAAGCAATACTTTCAACCTTCATCATGTTATGAGATTAAATCATGACAGAAGGAAGGCAGAAACTAATTATTCACATGGTTCTATAGAAATTGAATAAATACTTGGAGGTTTGGTGAGAACAGAGAAACGGTGTGACAGAACACAGGAAATATATTTGATATTACCATATTTTACTAATTCTAGATGAGATTAAAAAGAATGGCTGGCCCCTTTTTTGTTTTTTAGTAGACTCTATTTGTCCTAGTCATTCATTTATCATTTTAGGATTGAATTAGTTATTCACTAACATATAGGCCATCAAAATTTAAAGAACCATGTGACTTCTTGATATATATATATATATATATATATATATATATATATATATAGCAATTTTTGATGTAATATTATTTAGCATGTGTTACATGCTAAATAAAAAACATTATGTGGGTTTGGAGGTAAGACTGCCATTTTCTCTCCCGTGACTGTGCAAAGTGGTTACAGCCAAGAGCACAGGAATCACAGAAGTGGCAGAGCAGTTGGGACAGGGTATTTCTGTGCTCCATCTGCACCCAGGAATTGGGTTGAATCTCAATCCCCTCTACCAGGGGAGAGCTGGTCTCCCAGGGGTGCTGAGACAGGCTTGCAAGCCCACAGGAAGGAAAAGTTCCAGCCAGAGACAGTGGGACCAACTAACGCCAGAGATAACCAGATGGCAAAACAAAAGCAAGAATGTTACCAACAGAAACCAAGGGGACAAGGCACCATCTGAAATCAATTGTCCCACAACAGCAAGTCCAGATAACCCAACAAACCAGAAAAGCAAGATTTAGATTTAAAATAACAACTCATGGAGCTGAGAGAGGATTTGAAGAAGGACATAAATAACTCCCTTAAAGAAACACAGGAGAACACAACCAAACAGGTTAAGTACTGAACAGGTACACAGACATAGCCCGAGTCTAACATCGCTTGTGTCTCAGCCTGTCAAGTTCTGCCGGCACCCAGGGCCTGAGCAGCTCTACGGGCCATCTCTGTGCCAGCCCTGTCATGGGACGTTTACCCTGAAGAGTGATCAGCACTTGGAAGGGGTTCTGACAGCATCCACCATCTTTGCTCCCTGACAGAGCAGAGGGGCAGCACCAGGTTCACAGAAACAACCTGAATATAGCATTGCTTAGGGCAAGACACATCAGGGCTCCAACAGCACCAAAGAGGAGGCCAGCACATTAGCAATCTATGCTAGGGGAAACCGAGTCATCCAGTGGTGTGGAAATAGCCTTACAGGCTCACAGGAGGTTCAAGCACCAGCCAGTGACAAGACCAATTAACACTAGAGATAACCAGATGGCAAAAGGTAAGTGTAGGAACATTACTAACAGAAATCAAAGCAATAGGGCAGTATCTGAACACAATTCTCCAACAACAGCAAGTCCTAGATACCTCAACACACCAGAAAAACAAGACTTGGATTTAAAAATCACTGGTCATGATGCTGTTAGAGGAACACAAGAAGGACATAAATAAATCCCTTAAAGAAATACAGGAGAAATGTATCAAAAAGTAGAAGTACTTACAAGGGAAACACAAAAATCATTTAAAGAAATTCAGGAGAATATGGGTCAAAAGACAGAAGTCAATAAAGAGGAAATGCAAAACTCACTTAAAGAAATGCAGGAGAACATGGGTCAACAGGCAGAAGTCATCAAAGAGGAAATACAAAATTCTCTTAAAGAATTAAAGGAAAACACAAACAAATAAGTGAAGGAACAGAGAAAAATCATCCAGGATCTAAAAACAGTAGAAACAACTAAGAAACTGCAAAGGGCAACAACTTTGGAGATAGAAAACCTTGGGAAGAAATCAGGGGCCATAGATGCAAATATCAACAACAGGATATAAGAGATAGAAGAAAGATTCTCAGATGCTGAAGATACCATAAAAACCATTGACACAAAAATCAAAGAAAATGCAAAAAACCCAAAACAACCAGGAAATCCAGGACACAATAAGAAGACTAAATCTAAGGATTATAGGTATAGAAGATAGTGAAGATTTACAACTTTTTTTTGTTGCATACAGGAAACATATCTCAATGTCAAAGACAAACACTACTTTAGCGTAAAAGGCTAGAAGACAATTTTACAAGCAAATGGTCTCAGGAACCAAGCTGGAGTAGCTATTCTAATATTAGATAAACTTGCCTTTCAACCTAAAGTTATCAAAAGAGACATGGAAGGACACTTCTTGCTGGTCAAAGGAAAAATCCACCAAGAAGAACTCTCAATTCGGAATATCTATGATTCAAATGCGAGGGCACCCTCATTTCATAAAAGAAACTTTACTAAAGCTCAAAGCACACATTGCACTTAACACAATAAATGTGGATGACTTCAACACTCCACTCTCCTCAATGGACTGATCAGGAAAACAGAAACTAAACAGAGACACAGTGAAACTAATTGAAGCTTTGGATCAATTGGATTTAACATATATATATATATATATATATATATATATATATATATGTATAACATTTATATATATATATAAACATTTATATATATATATATAAACTTTTCATGCTAAAGCAAAAGAATATACCTTTTTCTCAGCACCTCATGTTACCTTCTCCAAAATCGATCATAAAATTGGTCACAAGACAGACATCAACAAATATCCCATGCCTCCTATCAGATCACTGTGGAGTAAGAGTGGTCTTCAATAGCAACAAAAACAGCAGAAAACCCACATACACATGGAAACTGAACAATACTCTACTCAATGATACCTTGGTCAAGGAATAAATAAATAAAGAAATCAAAGACTTTTTAGAATTTAATGAAAATAAAGGCACAACATACCCAAATTTATGGGACACAATGAAAGCAGTGCTAAGAGGAGAACTCATAGCCCTGAGTGCCACCAAAAAGAAACTGGAGAGAGCATATATTAGCAGCTTAATGGGACACCTGAAATCCCAGGAACAAAAAGAAGCTAATTCACCCAGGAGGAGTAGAAGATAGGAAATCATCAAACTCAGGACTGAAATCAATCAAGTTGAAACAAAGAGAATCATACAAAGAAGCAACAAAACCAGGAGATGGTTCTTTGATAAAATCAACAAGATAGATAAACCCTTAGCCAAAACTACCCAGATGGCACAAAGAGAGTATCCAAATCACCGAAATCAGAAATGAAAAGGGAAACATAAGAAGAGATACTGAGAAAATCCAAAAAAATCATCACATCCTGCTACAAAAGGCAATACTCAACAAAACATGAAAATCTAGATGAAATGGCCAATTTTCTAATGAGTTACCAGGTACCAAAGTTAAATTAGGATCAGATAAATGATCTGAACAGTCCCATAACCACCTAAAAGTGGAACCTTACAATAATAGTCTCCCAACCAAAAAAAAAAAAGATAAAAAATATAATAAAATAAAATAAAAGCTCAGAACCAGAAGTGTTTAATACAGCGTTCTATCAGACATTAAAAGAAGAACTAATACCAATATTCTTCAAACTATTCTCCAAAATAGAAACAGAGAGAACACTACCCAATTCATTTATGAAGCCACAATTATGCTGATACGTAAACCACACAAAGACCCAACCAAAAAGAAAAATGAGTACTTTAGAACTATTTCCCTCGATGCAAAAATACTCAATAAAATTCTTGCCAACTGAATCCAAGAGCACATCTAAATGATCATACCCCATGATCAAGTAGGCTTTATCCCAGGAATGCCGTGATGGTTCAATATATGGAAATCCATTAATGTAATCTATGATATGAACAAACTCAAAGAAGAAAACCACATGATCATCTCATTGGATGCTGAAAAGGCATTTGAAAAAAATTAAACATGACTTCATGGTAAAAGTCTTGGAAAGGCCAGGAATTCAAGGCCCATACCTATACATAATAAAAACAATATACAGCAAACCAGTAGCCAACAACAACCTAATTTCAGAGAAACTTGAAGCAATCCTACTGAAATTAGGGACTAGAAAAGGCTGTCTACTCTCTCTACCTGTTCAATATAGTACTCCCAAGTCCTAATCAGTGAAATTAGACAAAAAAAGGGGGTCAAAGGGATACAAATTAGAAAGGAAGAAGTCAAAGTATCACTATTTGCAGATGATACGATAGTATATGTAAGTGACCCCAAAAATTCCACCAGAGAACTTGTAAAACTGATATACAACTTCAGCAAAGTGGTTGGGTATAAAATTAACTAAAAAAATCAGTAGTCTTCCTATACTCAAAGCATAAAGAGACTGAGAAAGAAATTAGGGAAAGTACACCCTTCACAATAGTCACAAACAATATAATATACCTTGTTGTGACTCTAACCATGCATGAGAAAGATCCATATGAAGACAACTTTAAGTTTCTGAAAAAAACAAATTGAAGATCTCAGAAAATGGAAAGATCTCCCAAGCTCATGGATTGGCAGGGTCAAATAGTAAAAATGGCCATCTTGCCTAA
This sequence comes from Apodemus agrarius, assembly GCA_964023405.1. Taxonomy (NCBI): domain Eukaryota; kingdom Metazoa; phylum Chordata; class Mammalia; order Rodentia; family Muridae; genus Apodemus; species Apodemus agrarius. The sequence goes on along the minus strand of OZ030011.1, from coordinate 123,622,486 downwards.
AGCAATCTACAGATTCAATGCAATATCCATCAAAATTCCAATTCAATTCTTCACAGAGTTAGAAAGAGTAATTTCTATATTTATCTGGAATAACAAAAAAACCAGGATAGTAAAAATTATTCTCAACAATAAAAGGACTTCTGGCAGAATCACCATCCATGACTTCAAGCTACATTATGAGCACTAGCACAAAAAAACTGTTTGGTATTGGTACAATGACAGGCAGGTAGATCAACAGAATAGAACTGAAGACCCATACTGCAACCCCCACACTTATGGTCACTTGATATTTGTCAAAGGAGCTAAAGTCATCCAGTGGAAAAAAGACAGCATTTTTAACAAATGGTGCTGTGCCAAATGGAAGTTAACATGTAGAAGGATACAAATTGATCCATTTTTATCTCCCTGTAAAAAGCTCAAGTCCCAGTGTATAAAGAACCTTCACATGAAACCAGATACACTGAATCTAATAGAAGAAAATATGGGGAAGTACCTGGAGCACATTGGCACAGGGGATAATTTCCTGAATATAACACCAATAGCTTATGCTTTAAGATAAAGAATTGACAAATGAAGCCTTGTAAATTTGCAAAGCTTCTGTAAGGCAAAGGACACTGTCAATAAAACAAAATGGTAAAGAACAGACTGGTAAAAGATCTTTATCAATCCTGCATTTGATAGAGGGCTAATATCCAATATGTACAAAGAGCTCAAGAAGTTAGACTCCAGAGAACCAAATAACCCTATTAAAAATGAAGTTCAGAGATGGCTGAGAAACACCTAAAGAAATGTTCAAAATACTTAATCATCAGGGAAATGCAAATCAAAACAACACTGAGATTCTACCTGTCACCAGTCAGAATGTCTAAGATTAAAAACTCAGGGTACAGCAGATGCTGGAAAAGATGTGGAGAAAAAGTAACACTCTTCAACTGCTGGTGGGGTTGAAAGCTGGTAAAACCACTCTGTAAATCAATTTGGTGGTTGCTCAGAACATTGGACATAGTATTACCTGAGGACCCAGCTTTACCACTCCTGGGTATATACCCAGAAGATGCTCCAACATGTAGTAAGGACACATGCTCCACTATGTTCATAGGAGCCTTATTTATATTAGCCACAAACTGGAAAGAACCCAGATGTCCCTTAAAAAAGGAATGGATACAGAAAATGTGGTACATTTACACAATGGATTACTACTCAATTCTTAAAAGCAATGCATTCATGAAATTCTTATGCAATGGATGGAACTAGAAAATATCATTCTGAGTGAGATAACTCAATCCCAAAAGAACAAACATGGTATGTATTCACTTGATAAGTGATTAGCCCTAAAGCTTGGAATACCCAAGGCCCAATTCACAGACAACATGAAGCTCAAGATGAAGGAAGACCAAAGTGTGGATACTTTGGTCCTTCTTAGAAGGTCGATCAAAATACCCATGGCTCACAGCCAACCAATAGACTGAGCATAGGGTCTTCAATGGAGCATCTAGAGAAAGGACCCAAGGAGCTGAAGAGGTTTTCAGTCCCATAGGAGGAACAATAATATGCAACAACTAGTACCCCCAGAGCTATCAGGGACTAAACCACCAACCAAAGTGTATACAGGGAAAGATCTATGGCTCCAGCTACATATGTAGCAGAGGATAAGCCTTTTCAGACATCAATGAGAGGAAAGGCAATTAGTTCTGTGAAGGCTCAATGCCCCAGTATAGGGGAATGCCAAGTCAGAAAAATGGGGGAGGGGTGGTAAGCAAGGGGATGGGGATGGTTTTGGAGGGTTAAGGAGGAAATTTTATTACATTTGAAATGTAATAAAATAAAGCAAATATCTTATAAAATGAAAAATAAACATTACTAATTATGATTTAACATTATTATATTTATATATTTATTTTTACAGATATATGTATAAATTTATATTTATTAATATTAATGTGCTGAAATTAAGTGTTTTTTTTGAAAAGTACCATTTAATCAAATTTGTTTCCAATATGTTATTCCTAAAGTAAACTATAATAAACTGGTTTATAGCATAGCTGAATAATCCTTCTAATAGATTTAAGAGTTACTAAGTTTATCTGGAGACTAACTGCTGACATTTTTCACTGAAATTTATCATCTGTAGGTTAACTGTTTTATTTGACATATTTTTTTATTCGATATATTCTTTATAAACATTTCAAATTATTTCCCCTTTCCTGACTCCCCCCCCCACGCTCTTCGAAAGTCTCATAAGCCCTCTTCCCTCCCCCTGTTCTCCCATCCACCCCTTCCCACTTCCCTGTTCTGGTATTCCCCTACACTGCTGCACTGAGACTTTCCAGAACCAGGGACCACTCCTTCCTTCCTCTTGGACATCATTTGATATATGGATGTGTTGGGTATTCCAATCTTCTAGGCTGATATCCAAATATCAGTGAGTGCATTCCATGAGTGTTCTTTTGAGACTTGGTTACCTCACTTAGGATGATGTTCTCCAGCTCCATCCATTTGTCTAAGAATTTCATGAATTCATTGTTTCTAATGGCTGAATAGTATTCCATTATGTATATATACCACATATTTTCTTTCACATCAAAGGAATGCCATATTCTGTTTGTCAATACAATTTTACTTCTAATTCTCTTATATAGTTTCCTTTATAATATAATCTTTTTGTAAATAAACTGTGACTAACAATGAACAATGCTCAGAAAAGATTAATGAAATCCTGTGGGTATGATAATAGATATCTTTAATTGTACTATGTGTGGATTGGAACAATGTAGGTATAGAATTGTCTTACTACTGCTTAATTAAGAAATTTTAGGGCTGTAGAGATAGCTCAGCGGATAAGAGCACTGACTGCTCTTCCAGAGGTTCTGAGTTCAGTTCCCAGCAACCATCTCATAACCATCTGTAATGGGATCCTATGCCCTCTTCTATTGTGTCTGAAGACAGCTACAGTGTACTCATAAACATAGTAAAAAAGAAATTTTAAACTCTTAAGTTCTGTATGGTTTGTGGGTTGTATCCTGAATATTCTGAGCTTGTGGGCTAATATCCACTTACCAGTGAGTACTTGCCATGTGTGTATTTTTGTTTCTGGGTTACCTAACTCAGGATGATATTTTCTAGTTCCATCCACTTGCCTGCAAATTTCATCAAGTCATGGTTTTTAATAGCTGAGTAGTAATTCATTCTGTAAATTTACCACATTTCTGTATCCATTCTTCTGTTGAGGAATATCTGAACTGTTTCCAGATTCTGCCTATCATAAATAAGGTTATCATAATCTTATTTGGATCATCCTTTGAATATATACCCAGTAATGGTATAGCTGGGTCTTCAGGTAGAACTATTTCCAATTTTCTGAGGAACTGCCAGATTTATTTCCAAAATGGTTCTACCAGCTTGCAATCCCACCAGCAATGGAGGAGTGCTCATCATTCTTCACATCCTCACCAGCATCTCCTGTCACCCGAAGTTTTGATCTTAGCCATTTTCATTGGCTTGAGGCGGAATCTCAAGGTTGTTTTGATTTGCATTTTCCTGATGACTAAAGATGTTGAACATTTCTTTAAGTGCTTCTCAGCTATTTGAGATTCCTCAGTTGAAAATTTTGTTCTCTTGAGTTTAACTTTTTGAATTTTTGTGATTTTGGATATTAGTCCTCTATTACATATAGCTTTGGGAAAGTTCTTTTCCCAATATGTGAGTTGCCATTTGGTCCTATTGACAACTTACTTTGCCTTACAGAAGATTTTCAATGTTGTGAGATCTTACTTGTCAATTGTTGATCTTAGAGCATGAGCCATTGGTGTTTTGTTTAGGAAAATTTCCCCTGTGGCAATGTGTTGAAGATTCTTTCCCATTTTCTCTTCTATTAGATTTAGCTTATCTGGTTTTATGTGGAGGTCCTAGATCCACTTGGACTTGAGCTTTGTACAAAGAAATAAGAATGGGTCAATTTGTATTCTTCTACCTGCTGATCACCAGTTGAACCAGAACCATCTGTTGAAAATGCTGTCTTTTTTCCACTGGGTGATTTTGGCTTCGTTGTCAAACATCAAGTGACCATAGGTGTATGGGTTTATTTCAGACTCTTTAATCCTATTCAATTGATATACCTGCCTGTCTCTGTACCAGTACCAGTACAGTTTTTATCTTTACTGCTCTGTAGTACAGCTTGAGGTCAAGGACATCCAGAGACAGCTCTACCTAGGGATCCATCCCATCTGCAGACACCAAACTCCACACTATTGCTGATGTCATGAAGTACTTGCTGACAGGAACCTGATATGGCTGTTTCCTGAGATATTCTACCAGCACTTGACCAAAACAGATGTAGATGCTCACAGCCAATAATCAGACTGCACCTGGAGACCACAGTGGAAGAGCTAGGGGAAGGACTGAAGGAGCTGAAACGGATTGCAACCCCATACCAAAAACAATATCACCTAAATGGAGCATCTAGCACTCCCAGAGACTAAACCACCAATCAAAGAGTATACATGGAGGAAGCTACTTTTCCAGATATATATGTAGCAGAGGATGGCCTTATCCAACATCAGTGGGAGGTAGAGGATTCTTGATGTTGCAGTGTAGGTGGATGCTAGAGGGGTGAGTGGGTAAGTGGGTGAAAGAGCACTCTCATAGAGGCAAAGGGGAGGAGGGAAAATGGAGGGATAGGATGGGGAGGGTTGTGGAGGGGTAACTGGGAAGGGGAGCATCATTTGAAATGTAAAAGAATAAAATAATTAATTTTAAAAAAGATTTTAGCTTCAAGGAAGTGCTGAAAAAATTGGGTTAGGCTAGCCTTCAAAATAATTTGCTTTTTCTTTTTTTCCTTGGCAGAATGAAATGCCTTCAGGCATTAGAAAATGTTATAAGGTAATGATGTATTCATTGGTAGTATTAAAGCTAAATAAATGCTAAATTACTTTGATAAATTAGCACAGAAATGTTGACAAAATTCTTTTTGGTTAGAATAAGTATTACATTAAATTCGATCATTGTTTTCATCTATGAGTGTAAAAGCTGTGACAAAGATTGGTATGCCAGAATTAGAAAATTGAAATGTCAACCAAAAATAGTTTATCATAACTTATTATTTATCTTAATTAAACCTTAGACTATGGTTGTTACTTGGTCTAAATTTTCCAGTAGATCACACAAAGGTAAGGAATATTTATGTTTTTGCTTATAGGACTTAGTACAGTACAGAATTAAAATGAGAAAAGACATAATTTTGGAGGATTAAATGAACAAGCACACTGTCTCAGCCACTGTTCTCTTGCTGTGAAGAGACACCATGACCAAGACAATTCTTACAGAGGACAGCATTTACTTGTGGGCTGCTCACAGTTTTAGAGTGTTCGTCCATTATCATCTTGGTGAGGAGTTTGGTGGCACACAGGTAGACATGGGGACGGAGAAGTAGATGAGGGTTCTACATCCCAATCTGCAGGCAGGAAAGAGCACATACAAGGGAGGGAGAGAAAGAGAGAGAGAGAGAGAGAGAGAGAGAGAGAGAGAGAGAGAGAAGAGAAGAGAAGAGAAGAGAAGAGAAGAGAAGAGAAGAGAAGAGAAAACCTCAAAGCACACACATGACACAATTCCTCCAACAAGTCCACACAGTCTAATTCTTCTAATTCTTCCAAACAGTCCACTCCCTGGTTACTAAATATTCAAATATATAAGTCTGTGGAGGCCATTTTTATTCAAACCATCACACATATTAATGTAAATATCTTGTAAGTTTGGTAACATCAATAGTAATATATATATAGAATTGTATTATTTTGTACAAAGTCATATTTTGGGAAGTTGGCTGGGGTTAGGACTGTAATTCCACCCAGATTTTGTTGCCTATTTACAGGCAGCATTGATTAAACTTATGGATTGCACAGCTTTCATGAAATAGACATTGCAGATAGTTAAAGGAATGTGGAATTAATAAATCTTAATGACATGATAGATAATACATTTCATCTTAAAGCATCAATATTTAATTTGGTGATAGAAATTATTCAAACCATTTGTAGCCAGAATCATGTCACTTCAGTTGCACATCAAGTTCTGGGTGTTTTCAAATTCACTGGGGACCTGAACATGTTTATGCATTTCTGTCTGTCTGTCTGTCTGTCTGTCTGTCTGTCTGTCTGTCTGTCTGTCTAATCTCCCTATCTATCTATCTATCTATCTATCTATCTATCTATCTATCTATCTATCTATCTATCTATCCATCCATCCATCCATCCATCCATCTATCTATCTATCTATCTATCTATCTAACTAACATCTGTGAATCTATTCTTATCACCTATTTTTTTAAATCTACGTCTATGACATCTTTTATCGCTGATCTGTGTCTACATCTGACTCTTGAAGTGATATCTGAGAATTCAGTTATTTCTTCAGTTTGCAAATATTTCCCATGTTTAAAATTCATAGTTATAGTTGATGTTATCTTTCTATTTGGTATGGTTCATTATTTCCCCATGATGGATATGATGAACCTAAATGAGAAAATGGAAGAATCTTGCCAAAACTGAAATTAACTTATTTGTTGTCTTCTGGGAAAACTGCCAACAATTTTACACATGGGCTTCCTCACATAACCACCCATTTCAGGCACATATTAAATTCCATTTAGGTTTGAGAGTGATATAGGACTTGCTATTTAATTTAGACCCAAATGATTTCACTTTTTCCTGTTAAGTCACATTTTGTTTATTGGAACAAGTTATGAAAATATTCATCATGGAAAAATAGAGTATTAATTAATTACAAGTGTAACTCAATTTATCATGAGGGTTGCTATTAAATCTCACCAACCTCTAAAGGTAGCCTTTAGAAGAAAATCCAAACCAAAAATGTACTAGAAAAATATCTAATTTGTAATACATTTTAAGACACATTGACTGCTTAGGCAGGAGAGATGGCTCAGTGGCTGCTCTAGCAGAGGATCCGTCAGGGTTTGGTTTGCAGAACCCACATGAACAGCCATGACCATCTGCAACTCCAGTTCCAGGTAATTTGTGCCCTCTGCTGGCCTTTGTGAGCACATGGCGCAGATGTGGCAAACGTGCATATCAGATATTCAAATGAATCCTTTTAAAAACAGAATCCTGAAAGTCTATAGTGTTTTTGTCTGCTAAGTTTATGAGCATGTGGTAAAGCTAATTAAAGTAACTCCCTTGGCTATAAAAGTTTTTCCTTTTGCCTATGAAGGAGAGACAAGGACATGTTAAGGTTTGTTTTATATTAATATAACTGGAGCAGAAGTAAGGGGTATTCCTGGTTCTAAATTCTGAAGGTAAGAATTTATGGAGTTAGAAAAACCAGGTAAGGTTGGGAAGTTACAACTATATTTACTCCCAAAAAGCACGGTTCTTAGTACAAAAAGAGTCTGGGTCCGAGAGGTTTTTTGAAAAATAAAATAGGAAGTTTAAGTTGAGTAACAGATAACATTATATCAAGGAGTAACTGTATTGTGTTACAGTTCTCATTGTAATACTCGATCTTTTGTAGAAATGGCGTTGTTCACTGCTGAGATGAGATGCTTTACTAGAGTATGCGTGTGTTTCTAAAACAGATATGTTGACAACTTAATCTCTCATGTAATATGCTGAGAGACAAGGCCTTTCTAGAGGGACTTAGGTTGTGAAGTCTCCATCCTAACAAGTGAAGTCATACTATTATGAGAGCTTTACAAAGTGATATTATTCTCTCATCCTTCTATCATGCAATCACACAGCTACCATCTCTCCTCGAACATGCAGCACGGAAGGTACAAATGGCAGAGAGAAGCCAACACCAGAGCATAAACACCTTGATCTTATGCATTTAGCATCATACACTGTGAGAAATTTATCTTCTTTACAATTTAATCAAGTTGTGGTATGGTTTTATAGCAGTGTGAAATGAAAGAAGATAGAAAAAATAAGTTCCCCAATATTAATTATGTTATTTGCTACACTGAGGTGAGAAATATTGGCAGAATAAGTTATGAGATTAGTTAGAGTTGATAGAACTAGAAAAAGGGTAAGTAATTCATCTTTAAACCAATGAGAAAGCACCAATAAGAACATGAGCATATTAATTGTATCTAACCAAGTATTTGCTCTCAGAGTAGAGGTGTAATGGCTACACAATACTGAATGATGCTTCTTTCCTCTCAGTGCTGTGGATAGTCCAGGTGTCATTCTGGTATATGGGACTTTCATTTATATTTTAGGTGATTGAATCTTACTTGTTATTAGCAGTTTATTTAGAATGTCTTTAAGTTTGTATTTTTACATAGCATATGATTTATAGGTAGAAATTAATTCTGTGGTATTTTTATCCATAGTGCCTAATAATGCCAATCTGCTCATTTCTTATTTCTATCACACTTGGTCTGTGATCCACTGTCTTTAAACCTTTTAATTATATATTCCAAAGCACTTAAGCCTTCTTTCTTGTTTTGGCTCTCTACATCTCTGTGATATATGCCTGCTAATTTCACTATTGCTACATTTCAGTCCAAAGTTTTCTCCATAGCTGTGCTTGTTGTACCTAATTGACATTTGCTGTCTTATCTTTGTTCTCAGTCTCATGATGGTTTTGTGAGTGTGTTAGGGGTTGTTACTTGTTTCCTTTTGATGTTGAGTTAATGTTCCTTGCTTTTTGATAAGGAAGGTCTCAGCATGCATATCTTATGAAAAAAGTTCACTTGCTTTCGTCTTTTAATAAATCAACCTGATGAAATCTATAATTCATTTTCTGCACTCCCTTAGTAGTTCACATTTTTGTATAGATGGTCAGTTATTTCTGTGCCTTTTATTAAAAAGACTAATTTCCCCCATTGAACATCCCTGCCATTTTTGTAAAGATTTAATACACCATAGGAGTGTGGTTCTATTCCTGAATTCTATTATCATTGTACTAAATACATTTTCTGCTTCCAACGTTTTTTGATAGTGGAGTTATGAAATGAAATAACATTGACTTTTCTCTAGATCTTTCCGAATGCATGTACAAGATGCCTTTTTATTGCAAATATTTTTTCACAGAATATATTCTATGTTTCTTCTCTCCAAACTCTTCCTATATATCCTCCTCATCTCATCCATTCCCACATCCATTCCCACCTCTATCTCATAATAAAAAAGAATATTTACAAAAGAAAAAATAATAACATAAGATAAAATAAAAAACAAACAAACCTGAGTTAGGAAAAACAAACCCAAGATGCAAAGACATACATAGGTAACCACAGAGAAATCCCATAAAGCCACAAAATCACAATCTATAGGAAAAAAAAACCTAAAGGATGATAAAAGACTACGAAGGCAAAGGCAAAGGCAAAGGGCGAAGAAGAAGAAGAAGAAGAAGAAGAAGAAGAAGAGGAGGAGGAGGAGGAGGAGGAGGAGGAGGAGGAGGAGGAGGAGGAGGAAGAGGAGGAGGAGGAAATTAGCTACACAAAGTGTTATAAAGACAAACAAATACATAAAACCAAAGCAATAACAACAACAGTAAAAGTTAACAAAATATACCATATTTTGTTGGCAATGACTCTGGGGCCTGGTCTTAAGAGTGGTTTGCATACCTAGTTAGACAACTTTGAATAAAACTAGTTTTTCATTCATTTCTGAGTGGTTATAACCTGTATATAGCTCTGGGTTAGGAATGTAGACTTGTGTCTACTTCTACCACAGACCATATCTGTTCAGGCCTCGAACTCAGAAATCTGCCTGCCTCTGCCTCCCAAGTGCTGGGATTATGGGCGTGCGCCATCACCACCCAGCTCCCCTATGGTTTTTATGGTCTTTCAACTTCCTCTTGCCCATGGTTCTCTGAGTTGAGAGGAAAAGGAATTGATAGATATATCCCATTTAGGACTGGATAATCTACATTTTGTCACTCTCTGTACATTATTCAGCTATGGGTTTCTGTATTTATTCCCATTGACCACAAGTGGAATCTTATCTAATGATTGCTGGGCAAGACTTTGCTAATCTATGAGTGTAGCAGAATACCATTAGGAGTGATTTTGTTGATACATTCCTTTAGCAGAACATTTGGTATTTCCCTAGGTCCTTAGCATGTAAGAGTGTCAGTTTTCTGGGCACCCAAACAATGTCAGTGATCATTTCATCTCACGGAATATGTCTTAAATTCAGAGTGGTTGGTTCCTCCTACAATGCCTGTGCTATTTGACTATTGCATCCTGCATGAGACCAATTTATAAATCAAAGAGTTTTAGCTCTGTTGGGTATACCTTTTTTCCATGATAGCATGCAAAGTACATTTCATTATCCTAAACACTAGTGACTAGGGGTGAAGGCTCTAAGTAGTCATCAAAATCATTTCTTGATGTTCAGTGAGTTGTGTCGGTGTTTTCTTCAGCAATAGGACTTTGACATAGTTTTGTTAAGAATGATCATTACACAGTCTTGATAATAGCCTGCGTTGTTTGGGGGTTCCCATAGGGCCCCCTTGGCCAAAAACTTGGTTAGATATAACTCATTCTCAGTATTGGAATCTTTGTTTGCCAACTAGGTATGTTCATCTCTGGCTCCATCTCCCTTGTAATACATGGATTTCATTTAGTTAATATACCTAACGTTCACCCTCCCTCCCTGTTTGAACTTCTTGTTTTAGTTTGACCCTTCTATCCACAATGGCATGTTTTATTTCTTCCCCCCTAGTGTGATCAAATGTCCCCCAAACCCCTTATTCTATACCTAACCTCTGCGGTTATATGTGTTTATTCTGCTCTTTGAAGGTTTAATTGATAGCATCTACATATAAATGAATTCATACCATAATCATCACTTTGGATCTGTATTTTCTTACTCAGGATGATTTTTTTAAAGTCCTATCCTTTTTTCTTCAAATTTCAAGTTTTAATTTTTGTTACAGCTGAGTAGTTATATAAATGTATTACATTTTCTTAATGTACTCATCCACTGATGACATTTAGTCTGTTTGCAATTTCTGGCATGGAGTAGAACAGCAGGAACATGGTTGAACAAGCCTCTGTGTAGTAGGGTAGCTAATACAATCCTTAATAATAAAAGAACTGCTGGAGATAATTACCATCTCTGACCTCAAATTGCACTGCAGAGCTATAGTACTAAAGCCAGCATGGTATTGGAATAAAAAACAGACACATCAATCATTGAAATATGATGCTGACAAAAATCCATACACCTATGGATACCTGAGTTTTGACAAATAAGCTAGAAAAATGTTTTTGAAAAGAAAAGATAGCATCATCTAACTATTGTGGTGTCAAAACTGGATGTGTGAATCCAAAGAGATCCATACATTTTACCCTGTACAGAACTCAACTCCAAACATATCTTAGTGTAAAACTGGATACACTGAACTGATATATGGGAAAATTGAGAAGAGTCCTGAACTCATCGGCACAGGAGAAGACTTTCTGAAGGGAACACTGATTGCACAGGCACCAAAATCAACATATATAGGATCTCACAATACTGAAAAGTTTCTGAATGGCAAAGGATTCCATCATTCAGTCAATCTGTCAGGCTATAAAATAGAAATTGAGTTTTACTAACTACATCTGATATAGAGCTAACATCGAAAAGAGATGAGAATTTAAAAAGATGAACATCAATGCAACAGAAACTAATTTAAAAACAGGAGTACAGATCTAAATAGAGAATCCTCAAAAGAAGAAACAAGGGCTGAGAAGTGCGTAATAAAGACCAGAGCCTGGAGTCTCCTGAAGTCTCCTCATTGTAGCTGCTCCTGAGAACATCAGGAAGTACCAGAAAAGCCTTTCACTGTCTCAGAGCTGGTACTCCTCCAAGACAGAGAAAGAAGAGCTAAAATGGACTGCTGCCGGAGTGGACATAGAAACTGAGGTAAAATTTCCAGAGCACACTGAAGGGTAATATCACTGCTGCCTCCAAGATCAAGAATGAAGAAACTGAAAATTGTGTTAGTCTTCTGAGAGCAGCTGTAATAGAAACATGGTATCAAAGATTAATTACTTAAACTCCAGTATAAAGTACCAAATCTAATATTATTGCTTTCATATTTGCAAATTCCATCTTTCATTTGTAACATAACTATCATAGGATCCAAGGACTCTGATCTTATCAACCAAAGAAGGACTCCTGAGTGACATGACAATATTTTATATAACAATGTGCTTTTATTACAGTTGCTTTGGTATTGTTTTATAACTTCTTTATTCTTTTTTAAATTTTTACTGATTATTCTATTTATTTACATTTCAAATGTCCCACTTTCCAGTCTCTCCTTTACAAAACCCCATCACATCTTCCCTCTTCTTTGCCTTTAGGAGGGTACCTCTACATCCACCCACCCACTCCTGCCTTTGTTGAGCAACAAGCCTCCACAGGACCGAGCACTCCCCTCTCATTGATGCCAGATAAGACAATCCTCTGCTACATATGTCATATGTAGCAGGAGTCATGGATTCACCCATGTATACTCTTTGGTTGGTGGTTTAATCCCTGGGAGCTCTAAGGGGCCAGGTTAGTTGTTGTGTTCTTTCTATGGGGTTGCAATACCCTTCAGCTCCTTCAGTCCTTCCTCTAACTTTCCCATTTGGATCCCTCATCTTAGTCCAATGGTTTGCTGTATCTGCATCTGTCTTTGTCAGGTGCTTGCAGAGCCTTTCAGAGGACAGCCATACTAGGCTCCTGTCTGCCAGCATTTCTTGGCATCATCAATAGAGTCTTGGTTGGTTTCTGCAGGTGATATAGATCCCAAGTTAGGACAGTTTCTAGATGGCCTTTGCTTCAGTCTCTGCTCCAATTTTGTCCTTTAAGCAGGAACAATTATGGGTTAAAATTTTTGAGATGGGTGAGTGGTCTTTTCCTTCAATTGGGGGCCATGCCTATCTATTGGAGGTCATCTCTTCAGGTTCCATCTCTCTTTTGCTGGGTATATTGGCTAATGTCCTTCCCACTGGGTCCTTGGAGCCTCTTGCATCCCTGGCAACTTGGGCTTTCTAGTGGTTCATTCCCATAGTTCCCCAACCTCCACTGCTGCATATTTGTATTCATTCTCCTGGCCTCGTGGACTTCTCTCCTGTCCCTTCCCATTCCTGAACCTGATCCTCCCATTTTCTCCTCACCATCCACCCTCCCACACAGGAACTTACCTCTGTCTGCCTGCAGTGATTATTTTGTTTTCCCCTCTAAGTGGGATTGAAGCATACACACCTTGGCCTTTCTTCTTGTAAAGCTTCATATGGTATGTGAGTTATATTGTGGGTATTCTGATCTTTGGAGCTAATATCTTCTTATCAGTAAGTATACACCATGTGTGTCCTTTTTGGTCGGGGTTACATCACTCAAAACTTGTGAAGTCATTGCTTATTAATAGCTAAGTAGAATCCCATTGTATACATGTACCCCATTTTTTTGTATCCGTTCTTCTGTTGAGGGACATGTGGGTTATTTCCAGCTTCTGGATATTATAAAAAAGGCTGCTATGAACATAGTGGAACATGTGTCCTTCTTATATTTTGGAGTATCATTTGGGTATATGCCAAGTAGTGGTATAGCTGGGATCTTCAAATAGAACTATTCCCAATTTTCTGAGTAACTGTCAATTTGATTTCCAAAGTAGTTGTACCAGTTTGCAATCCTATGAGCAATGGGCAAGTGTTCCTCTTTCTCCACATCCTAGGTAGCTTTGCTCTTGCCTTAGATTTTGATCTTAGCCATTCTAGTTGGTGTAAGATGGCATCTCAGGGTCATGTTGATTTGCATTTCCCTGATTACTAAGAATGTTGAACATTTCTTTAGGAGCTTCTCAGCTATTCAACATTCTTCAGTTGAGAATTCTCTGTTTAGCTCTGTACTCCATTTTTTAATTGGGTCATTTGGGCTTTTTGGAGGTTACCTTTGTGAGATCTTTATATATTTTGGGTGTTAGCCTACTATTGGAGGTGAGGTTTGTTAAGTTTTTTCCCAATTTGTAAAGTGCTGATTTGTCCTATTGACTGTGTCTTTTCCCTTACAGAATCTTTTCAGTTTCATGAGATCCCATTAATCAATTGTTGATCTTAGAGCCCAAGCCATTGTAGTGCTATTAGGAAATTTCCCCCTGTGTCAATGACTTCAAGGTTCTTTCCCACTTTTTCTTCTATTTGATTTAGTAGCTTTGGTTTTATGTTGAGGTTCTTGATCTATTTGGATTTAAGCTTTGTGCAAGGTGCTAATATGGATCTATTTTTCTTTTTCTTTTTCTTTTTCTTTTTCTTTTTCTTTTTCTTTTTCTTTTTCTTTTTTTTTTTTCTTTTCTTTTCTTTTCTTTTCTTTTCTCTTTCCTTTCCTTTCTTTCCTTTCCCTTTCTCTTTCCTTCTTTCTTTCTTTTTTTCTCTCTTTCTTTCTTTTTTTTTTTTTTTGGTTTTTTGAGATAGGGTTTCTCTGTGCAGCCCTGGCTGTCCTAGAACTCACTCTGTAGACCACGCTGGCCTTGAACTCAGAAATCCACCTGTCTCTGCCTCCCAAGTGCTGGGATTAAAGGTGTGTGCCATCACCACCAGGCTTATTTTCATTTTTCTACATAGCAACTGCCAGTTGGATCAGCATTGCTTATTGAAGATGCTTTCTTTTTTCCATTGCATGATTTTGCCTTCTTTGTTGAAGATCAAGTGTCCACAAGTTTTTGGGCTTATTTCTTGGACTCCAATTCTATTCCATGGATCAATCTTGCTGCCTCTCTACCAATACCATGTGGTAGAGTTTGAGGTCAGAGAAGGTGACTCCCTAACAATTCCTTTCATTGTTAATAATTGTTTTTGCTATCCTGGGATTGTGTCTTTTCATATGAAGTTGAGAATTCCTCTTTCCATGTCTGTGAAGAACTGTATTAGAATCTTGATGGAGATTGCATTGAACCTGTAGATTTCTTTTGGTAGGATGGACAATTTTACTATGCTAATCCTACCAATCCATAGTAAGGAAGATCATTCCATCTTCTGAGGTCTTCTTCAATTTGTTTTGGAGGGCATTCGAAGTTCTTGTAGTACAGATCTTTTACTTGCTTGGTAGGACTTACACCAAGATCTTTTTATAATATTTATGGCTATGGTGAATGGTGTTGTTTCCAAAATTTCTTTTTCATGCTCTTTGTCATTGATATAAATGAAGGGTACTGATTTGTTTGAGTTAATTTTATATCCATCTACTTTTCTAAAGTTGTTTATCAGCTGTAGAAGTTCTCTGGTAGATTTTTTTGGTCTCTTATGCCATCCACAAGTAGTAATATCTTGATTTCTTTTCCAATTTGTATCTACACTGATTCAAACTGGCTTTTCTCTTAGCCTCTTAGCTTTTTCTCTGCTTAACTTCAAACTAACTCTGGCAATATGTTCTAATCTGGTTCCTTCTCATTCTCTAGCTGGTCTGTCTTTACCTGTGTCTAGCTTGTTCTCTCTCTGTGACCTGTCTCTGCACAACTGTCCTGGTAAAAATGCATCCTCCTCCTTTCTCTTTGTGTGTTTTTTCTTAAGTAGTTTCTTTCACCTCTTTCTTCTTCTGAAATTTGGATATAGCCTATTCAGAATAATCATTTTGTCTGCACACTCAAAGAGACTTTCAAACATGGGTGTTTCTTTCTACAAGCTAACTTTACATTCATTGTTTGCGATTAAAGGTGTATACTAAGGACAGTGCCATACCACAACTAGAAACAGGGTGTTTAAGTAAATAACACAGTCTTGGGGTTCACAGCATGACCAGATATCTGGCAACAGTTATTTGTGATTGATAGGCTATTTATTTTATTTTTATTTTATTATTTTTAGTTTTTTTTATTTTCTATATTTTTTGTATACATATATAATGTCACTTCCAGAGTGTATATATATAATATATATGTGTATATATATATATATGTAATATAATACATATATTACATTCCAAAGGCTTTCCCCTTTCTCAGATCACCCCACCATACGTCCCATAAGTCCTCTCCCCCCAACTATTCCCCAATCACACCCCCCACCATTTCTCTGTTCTGGATCTACAAAACTGGATCCAAACTTTTCAGGCCCAGGGTTCACTCCTTCCTTCTTCTTGTGAATCATTTGACTTGCTAATTGTGCCTTGAGTATTTAGGGTGTCTGGGCTCATTAATATCCACTTATCAGTGATTGCATTTCATGTGTATTCTTTTGTGATTGGGTTAACTCACTTAGGATGATATTTTCCAGATCTAACCATTTACCTACAAATTGCATGAATTCATTATTTTTAATTCCTGAGTAGTATTCCATTGTATAAATAATACCACATTTTCTGTATCCATTCTTCCATTGAGGGATATTTGGGCTCCTTCCAATTTCTGGCTATTATAAACAAGGCTGCTATGAACATAGTGGAGCATGTGTCTTTATTGTATGTAGGGGAATCCTCTTGGTATATGCCCAGGAGTGGTATGCCAGGGTCCTCTGGAAGTGACATGTCCAATTTCCTGAGGAACCTCCAAACTGATTTCCAGAGCGGTTTTACCATTTTGCAATCCCACCAACAGTGGAGGAGTGTACCACTTTCTCCACATCTTCGTCAGCACTTGTTGTCTCTTGAGTTTTTAATCTTAGCAATTCTGACTGGTGTGAGGTGGAATCTCAGGGTTGTTTTGATTTGCATTTTCCTGATGACTAATGATGTTGAACATCTCTTAAGGTGTTTCTCGGCCATCCGAATTTCTTCTGGTGAAAATTCTTTGTTTAGCTCTGTACCCCATTTTTTGATAGGGTTATTTGGTTCTTTGGGGTTTAACTTCTTGAGTTCTTTATATATATTGGATTTTAGCCCTCTGTCAGATGTGGGGTTGGTGAAGATCTTTTCCCACTTTGTTGGTTGCCGTTTTGTCCTTCTGACAGTGTCCTTTGCCTTACAGAAACTTTGTAATTTTATGAGGTCCCATTTGTCAATTCTTGATCTTAGAGCATAAGCTATTGGTGTTCTGTTCAGGAACTTTCCCCCTGTGCCCATGTCCTCCACGGTCTTCCCATGTTTCTTTTCTAATAGTTTCAGTGTGTCTGGTTTTATGTGGAGGTCCTTGATCCACTTGGAGTTGATCTTAGTGTAAAGAGATAAGAGTGGGTCAATTCGCATTCTTTTGCATGTTGAATTCCAGTTGAACCAGTACCATTTGTTGAAAAGGCTATCTTTTTTCCACTGGAAGGTTGTGGCTCCTTTATCAAAGATCAAGTGACCATAAGTCTGTG
This sequence comes from Apodemus agrarius, assembly GCA_964023405.1. Lineage (NCBI taxonomy): Eukaryota > Metazoa > Chordata > Mammalia > Rodentia > Muridae > Apodemus > Apodemus agrarius. Next base: position 123,605,262 of record OZ030011.1, on the reverse strand, counting down.
GGTTAATTTCTGGGTCTTCAATCCTATTCCATTGATCTACTTGCCTGTTGCTGTACCAATACCATGCAGTTTTTAACACAATTGCTCTGTAGTACTGCTTGAGGTCAGGGATATTGATTCCCCCAGAAGTCCTTTTATTGCTGAGAATAGTTTTAGCTATCCTGGGTTTTTTGTTGCTCCAGATGAATTTGACAATTGCTTTTTCTAGATCTATAAAGAATTGAGTTGGGATTTTGATGAGGATTGCATTGAATCTGTAGATTGCTCTTGGCAAGATGGCCCTTTTTACTATATTGATCCTGCCAATCCAGGAGCAAGAAATATTTTTCCATCTTCTGAGGTCTTCCACGATTTCTTTCTTCAAGGACTTGAAGTTCCTGTAATACAGATCTTTCGCCTGTTTGGTTAGAGTCACGGCAAGGTACTTTATGTTGTTTGTGGCTATTGTGAAGGGTGTTATTTCCCTAACTTCTTTCTCAGCCTGCTTGTCCTTTGAGTACAAGAAGGCTACTGATTTGCTTGAGTTAATTTTATAACCAGCCACTTTCTGGAAATTGTTTATTAGCTGTAGAAGTTCTCTGGTGAAGTTTTTTGGGTCGCTTAGGTAAACTATCATATTGTCTGCAAATAATGATAGTTTGACTTCTTCCTTTCCAATTTGTATCACTTTGACTTCCTTATGTTGTCTAATTGCTCTCGCTAGAACTTCAAGTACTATATTGAAAAGATATGGGGAGAGAGGGCAGCCTTATCTAGTCCCTGATTTTAGTGGGATTGCTTCAAGTTTCTCTCCATTTATTTTGATGTTGGCTACTGGTTTGCTGTGGATTGCTTTTACTATGTTAAGGTATGGGCCTTGAATTCCTGCTCTTTCCAAGACTATTAGCATGAAAGGATGCTGAATTTTGTCGAATGCTTTTTCAGCATCTAATAAGATGACCATGTGGTTTTTTTCTTTTAGTTTGTTTATGTAGTGTATTACATTGATGGATTTCCGTATATTGAACCATCCCTGCATCCCTGGGATGAAGCCTACTTGATCATGGTGAATGATCATTTTGATGTGTTCTTGGATTCAGTTGGCAAGAATTTTATTTAGTATTTTTGCAATGATATTTATAAGGGAAATTGGCCTGTAGTTCTCTTTCTTTGTTGGATCTTTGTGTCGTTTTGGTGTCAGCGTAATTGTGGCTTTGAAGAATGAGTTGGGCATTGTTTCTTCTGTTTCTATTTTGTGGAATAGTTTGAAGAGTATTGGTGTTAAGTCTTCCTTGAATGTCTGGTAAAATTCTGCACTAAAGCCATCTGGTCTCGTACTTTTTTTGGTTGGGAGGCTTTCTGTAACCTCTCCTATTTCTTTAGGGGTTATGGGACTTTAGAGGTTATGGGACTATTTAGCTGATCTAATTGATCCTGATTTAATTTTGGTATTTTGTATCTGTCTAGGAAATTGTCCATTTCTCCAGATTCTCCAGTTGTCTTGAGTTTAGACCTTTGTAGTAGGATCTGATGATCTTTTGAATTTCCTCAGTTTCTGTTGTTATATCCCCCTTTTCATTTCTAATTTTGTTAATTCGGATACTGTCTCTGTGTCTTTTGGTTAGTCTGGCTAAGGGTTTATCTATCTTGTTGATTTTCTCAAAGAACCAGCTCCTGGTTTTGTTGATTCTTTGTATGGTTTCCTTTGTTTCTACTTGATTGATTTCAGCCCTGAGTTTGATGATTTCCTGTCTTCTACTCCTTCAGCATGAATTAACTTCTTTTTCTTCCAGGGCTTTAAGGTGTGCCGTTAAACTGCTAGTGTATGCTCTCTCCAGTTTCTTTTTGGATGCATTTAAAGCTATAAGTTTTCCTCTTAGCACTGCTTTCATTGTGTCCCATAGATTTGGGTAGGTTGTACCTTCATTTTCATTGAATTCTAAAAAGTCCTTAATTTCTTTTTTATTTCTTCCTTGACCAAGGTGTCATTGAGTAGAGGATTGTTCAGTTTCCATGTGTATGTGGGCCTTCTGTTGTTTTTGTTGCTATTGAAGACAACTCTTACTCCATGGTGATCTGATAGGAGGCATGGGATTAGCTCGATCTTCTTGTATTTGTTGACATCTGTCTTGTGACCAATTATATGATCTATTTTGGAGAAGGTACCATGCGGTGCTGAGAAAAAGGTATATTCTTTTGCTTTAGGATGAAAACTTCTATATATATCTGTTAAATCCAATTGGTCCAAAGTTTCAATTAGTTTCACTGTGTCCCTGTTTAGTTTCTGCTTTCCTGATCGGTCCATTGAGGAGAGTGGAGTGTTGAAGTCACCCACAATGATTGTGTTAGGTGCATTGCATGCTTTAAGCTTTAATAAGGTTTCTTTTATGAATGAGGGTGCCCTTGCATTTGGAGCATAGATGTTCAGTATTGATAGCTCTTCTAGGTGGATTTTCCCTTTGACCAGCAAGAAGTGACCTTCTGAGTCTCTTTTGATGACTTTAGGTTGGAAGTCAATTTTATCTGATATTAGAATGGCTACTCCAGCTTGTTTCCTGAGACCATTTGCTTGTAAAATTGTCTTCCAGCCTTTTACTCTAAGGCAGATTTTGTCTTTAACACTGAGATGTGTTTCCTGTATGCAGCAAAATGTAGGGTCCTGTGTCCATATCCAGTCTGTTAGTCTATGTCTTTTTATTGGGGAATTGAGTCCATTGATGTTAAGAGATATTAAGGAATAGTAATTATTACCTCCCGACATTTTTGAAATTATTTTTTTTATATTTGAGAGGTTATCTTCTTTTGGGTTTGATGAGAGGAGGTTTCTATCTTGCTTCTTCTGGGATGTAGTTTCCTTCCTTGTCTTGGTGTTTTCCCCCTATTATCCTTTGTAGGGCTGGGTTTGTGGAAAGATAATGTGCAAATTTGGTTTTGTCATGGTATACCTTGATGTCTCCATCTATGGTGATTGAGAGTTTTCTGGATAAAGTAGTTTTGGCTGAAATTTGTGTTCTCTTAGAGTCTGTATGATATCTGTCCAGGATCTTCTAGCTTTCATGGTCTCAGGTGAGAAGACTGGTGTAATTCTGATAGGTCTTCCTTTATATGTTACTTGGTCTTTTTCTCTTGCTGCCTTTAATATTCTTTCTTTGTTTAATACATTTGTGGTTTTGATTATTATGTGACCAGATGTATTTCTGTTCTGGTCTAGTCTGTTTGGGGTTCTGTAGGCTTCTTGTATATTCATGGGCATCTCTCTCTTTAGGTTGGGGAAGTTTTCTTCCATAATTTTGTAGAAGGTGTTTGCTGGCCCTTTAAATTGTAAATCTTCACTCTCATCTATACCTATAATCCTTAGGTTTGCTCTTCTCATTTTGTCCTGGATTTCCTGGATGTTTTGGATTACAGCCTTTTTGCACTTAGTACTTTCTTTGACTGTTGAATCAATGGTTCCTATGGTATCTTCAGCATCTGAGTTCCTGTCTTCTATCTCTTGTATTCTATTGTTGATATTTGCATCTATGGCCCCTGATTTCTTTCCAAGGTTTTCTATCTCCAATGTTCTCTCCCTCTGTGATTTCTTAGTTGTTTCTACTTCTGTTTTTAGAACCTGGATGGATATGCTCAGATCTTTCACTTGCTTGATTGTGTTTTCATGTATTTCTTTAAGAGATTTTTGTGTTTCCTCTTTCATAGCTTCTACTTGTTGACCCACGTTCTTCTGTATTTCTTTAAGTTATTTTTGTGTTTCTTCCTTATTGGCTTCCATTTTTTGATCATTATTCTCCTGAGTTTCTTTAAGTGATTTTTGTGTTTGCCTTGTTAAGGTTTTTAACTTTTGATCCATTTTCTCCTGTATTTCTTTAAGAGATTTATCTATGTATTTTGCTACCAGCATCCTGACCAGTGATTTTAGATCCAAGTCTTGTTTTTCTGGTATGTTGGGGTATCCAGGGCTTTCTGTTGTTGGCGAACTGGGTTCATATGCTGTTTTGCTGCCTTGATTTCTGTTAGTAATGTTCCTTTGTTTTCCTTTTGTCATCTGGTTATCTCTGGTGTTAGTTGGCCTTGTTGTCACTGGCTGGTGTTTGACCCTCCCACGAGGCTGGGCTCAACTGTTGTGTCTCTACTAGTGACTATGCTGCAAGATAGAGACTGCTTCTGCGAGTGCTGAGGGAACCTCAGGGAGGGTGGTTCCCAACCGAGTTGGTGCAAGGCCGGAGGGAGTGGAGATGTCTCTATAGCTGCCACCCTTGCCCTGGTTAGTGGGGTGAGCCTGGAGGATCCTCCCGAGTGATGGTTGCCCCTGATTGAATCTGTCTACCTGGGCCTCTCTAGTGGTGTCCTGATGGCAATATGGAAACCTACCCTGACCCCTGCTTTAAGGGTCTATGGGCAGGCTGCTCCCAGCTGCCTTGGGACAAGATTGGAGGGTGTGGAGAAATCCTGCTGAACCTCGGCCCTGGGCCTGGCTGGTGGCAAAAGAGCCTGGCAGATCCACCTCGCGATGGTAGCCCTAGCTGGAGTCTGTCTATCTGGGCCTCTCTAGTGGTGTCCTGGTAGCAGTATGGAGACCTACCATGACCTCTGCTGTAAGGTTCCGCAGGCCGGCTGCTCCCAGCTGCCTTGGTGCAAGGCCGGAGGGCATGGAGAAGTCCCGCAGAGCCTAGGCTCTAGGCCTGGCTGGTGGCGAGAGCCTGGCGGATCCACCAGCGTGATGGTAGCCCCGGCTGGAGTCTGTCTTCCTGGGCCTCTCTAGCTGTGTCCTTGTAACAATATGCTCAACCGCTGCTGTAAGGGTCCTACTTTTAGTTTTTTACAGTCCAGTCATTACCACTTTCCAGGTCCATTCTCTGACCGTTTTTCATCCCATTCCTCCTCCCTGCTGTCTCTAAGAGAATGCCCCCCTAAGCCTGGGCCTTTACATCTCCCAAGGCTTAGGTGTGTCCTTAGTCACTGAGGCAAGAGAAGGCAGTTCTCTGCTTTATATGTGTCAGGGGCCTTGTACCAGCTAGTGTATTCTGCTAAGACAGCTGAGTTGACCAGACAATAAGAATTTAGAAAGAACTAGAAAGGATGAGCTTATTCAGCAATAAGTCTCAGAGGCTGAAAACATTCTAGGCCTAGATAATATTAAAAGTATGTTAGAAGCTTCCAGGACTAGGGTTTGGGTAGCAGAAAGAGGCAGTAGGCTCAGAGAATACAATTACATTAGAGGAATAAAAGTTATTTTTACAAATAATTATTTTTAAAACGCCTCCAGAAAAGCAATTTTCTTTTATTTATATGCATCTATACAAAGATTCCTATGAAATACTCAAGATGGGCAGACATATACATGGGATAAAATAGTTCTTTTTTTCCAGTGATGCAACATAAATACAAAATCCCCCCTCTGTCAAGAATCTAATTAAATCTAACAAACCACAGTAGAGAAACTTGTTGAGAAGAAAGCCTCCAGAAGGATACAGAAAGGAGGTGAGTGAGAGGAATGAGGGGGAGAACTACTAAAGTTCATTACATAAATGTATGAGGCAGTCAAATAATTTTGGAATATTTTTAAATGGTCAAAAATATAGAAATCACACACACACACACACACACACACACACACACATATATATATATAAACAATATGGAAGAAAATAAGAAATAGAGAAAAAAAAGTCTGCTAATGTCTTCTGGCCATAGTATGATATCTGAAAGGAATTCAATGCAGAACAGTAATACTGGGATCAGATTGACAATGTGATGCTGCAGATACAATTGAATTCCATCTAAATAGTGTTTTATAGCTTACTATTTCTACTCTACATGCACCTAGGAATAGTTGAAGGAAATAATCCTTGTCTCCATGTGAGTAAGAACTCTGATCTCCTTATACTAAGCTCAACTCCAAGTTGATCAAGGACTTCCACATAAAACTAGACACGCTGAAACTAACAGAAAAGAAACTGGGGAAGACCCTTGAGGACATGGGCACAGGGAGAAAGTTCCTGAACAGAACACCAATAGCCTATGCTCTAAGATCAAGAATTGACAAATGGGACCTCATAAAATTACAAAGTTTCTGTAAGGCAAAAGACACTGTCAAAAGGACAAATAGGCAACCACCAAATTGGGAAAAGATCTTCACCAACCCTACATCTGACAGAGTACTAATATCAAATATATACAAAGAACTCAAGAAGTTAGACCCCAGAAAACCAAATAACCCTATTAAAAATGGGGTACAGAGCTAAACAAAGATTTTTCACCTGAAGAACTTCGGATGGCTGAGAAGCACCTTAAGAGATGTTCAACATCATTAGTCATTAGGTAAATGCAAGTCAAAACAACCCTGAGATTTCACTTCACACCAGTCAGAATGGCTAAGATTAAAAACTCAGGAGACAATAGTTGTTAGCAAGGATGTGGAGAAAGAGGAACACTCCTCCACTGCTGGTGGGATTGCAAGCTGGTACAACCACTCTGGAAATGTCTGGTGGCTCCTCAGAAAACTGGGCAGGGCACTTCCGGAGGACCCTGTTATACCACGTCTGGGCATATACCCAGAGGAGTCCCCAGCACGTGATAAAGATACATGCTCCACTATGTTCATAGCAGCCTTATTTATAATAGCCAGAAGCTGGAAAGAACCCAGATGTCCCTCAACGGAGGAATGGATAAAAAATTGTGATATATATACACAATGGAATACTATTCAGCCATTAGAAACAATGAATTCATGAAATTCTTAGACAAATGGTTGGAGCTGGAGAACATCATACTAAGTGAAGTAACCCAGTCTCAAAGAATATTCATGGTATGCACTCACTGATCAGTAGATATTAGCCTAGAATTTTGGAATACCCAAGTCACAATCCACATACGAAATGATGTCCAAAAAGAAGGAAGGATTGGTTCCCTGGTTCTGGAAAGACTCAATGCATCAGTGTAGGGGAATACCAGAGAAGGGAAGTGGTAAGGGGTGGATGGGAGAACAGGGGGAGGGAAAAGGGCATATGGGACTTTTGGGGAGTGGGGATCCATGAAAGTTGAAATCATCTGAAATGTAAATAAAGAATATATCGAATAAAAAAATCTATAAAAAAGGTAAATTGTAAAATCCTGAAGTAGCAGTGTCTAAATGTGCGAATAAAAAAAAAAGAAAAAAAAAAAGAAAATATCAAGGTAGACAGAGACCCATGACAAATTTATATTGCTGAAATACATTGCAGAAAATTTAATATTATAAATATTATATACTACTGCTCTGTTGTATTGCTTGAGGCCTGGGATATTGATTCCTCCAGAAGTTCTTTTACTGTTGATGGTAGTTTTAGCTATCCTGGTTTTTTTTTTATTCCAGATGAATTTAAGAATTGCTCTTTCTAACTCTATGAAGAACTGAGTTGGGATTTTGATGGGGATTGCGTTGAATCTGTATATTGCTTTTTGCAAGATTGCCATTTTACCTATATTAATCCTGCCAAACTATGAGCATGGAAGATTTTTTTCATTATCAGGTCTTCTTCAATTTCCTTCTTCAGAGACCTGAAGTTTTGTCATGTAAATCTTTCACTTGTTTGAGTCACACCAAGATACTTTATATTGTTTGTGGCTATTGTGAAAGGTGTTATTTAGCTAATTTCTTCCTCAACCTGCTTATCCTTTGCATATAGGAAGGCTACTGATTTGCTCGAGTTGATTTTATAACCAGCCACTTTGCTGAAGTTGTTTATCAAGCTGTAGGAGTTCTCTGGTGGAGTTTTTTGGGTCACTTAAGTATACTATCATATCATCTGTGAATAGTGATAGTTTCAATTTTAATAGAAAAGAAACTGGGGAAGACCCTTGTGGACATTGTCTCAGGGGGAAAATTTCTGAAAAGAACACCAATTGCTTATGTTCGAAGATCAAGTATAGACAAATGAGACCTCATAAAATTACAAAGTTTCTGTAAGGCAAAAGATACTGTCAAAAGGACAAATCGGCAACCAACAAATTGGGAAAAAATCTTCACCGACCCGACATCTGACCGAGGGATAATATCCAATGTACACAAAGAACTCAAGAAGTTAGACCCCAGAAAACCAAATAACCCTATCCAAAAATGGGGTACAGAGTTAAACAAATACTTTTCACCTGAAGAAATTCGGATGGCTGAGAAACACCTTAAAAAATGTTCATCATCATTAGTCATTAGGGAAATGCAAGTCAAAACAACCCTGAGATTTCACCTCACACCAGTCAGAATAGCTTAGATTAAAAACTCAGGAGACATCAGGTGTTGGCGAGGATGTGGAGAAAGAGGAACACTCCTCCACTGTTGGTGGGACTGCAAGCTGGTACAACCACATTGGAAATCTATCTGGGTGTTTCTCAGAAAAATGGACAAAATACTTCCAGAGGACCCAACCATACCACTCTTAGGCATATACCCAGAAGATTCCCCAGCATGCAATAAGGATACATGCTCCACTATGTTCATAGCATCCTTATTTATAATAGCCAGAAGCTGGAAACGACCCAGATGTCCCTCAACGGAGGAATGGATACAAAAAATGTGGTATATATACACAATGGAGTACTATTCAGCCATTAGAAACAATGAATTCATGAAATTCTTAGACAACATCATACTAAGTGAGGTAACCCAGTCTCAAAAGAATACCCATGATATGCACTCACTGATAAGTGGATATTAGCCTAGACTCTTGGGACACCAAAGACACAATCCACATATCAAATGATATCTGACAATAAGGAAGAAGTGGACACTGGTGCTTGGAAGGATCAAAACATCAGTGTAGGGGAATACCAGAACAGGGAAGTGGGAAGGGGTGGATGGGGGGAACAGGGGGAGGGAAAGGGACATGTGAGACCTTTGGGGGGCGGGGAACCAGAAAAAGGGAAATGAAATGTAAATATAGAATATATCCAATAAAAAAAGAAAAAAATATAAAATAAAGGCATTTTGGAATGCAAAGTTATTCTAGTTAAAGCCTTCAAAACTCAATATTGTATACTAAGCAGACTAAATCAGGTTAATAAGGTTAATTTTGGAGCAGGTCCTGTGGAGTGCTGAGAAGAAGGTGTATTATTTTGTTATAGGGTGAAATATTCTGTATATATCTGCTAAATCCATTTGATTTGTAACTTCTATTTGCTTTTCTCTATTTCTGTTTCAATGACCTGTCCATTGTTCAGTGTGGGGTGTTAACGTTTCCTACTATTATTATTAAGATTCAATGTGTATTTTGAGCTTTAATAATATTTATTTATGAATGTGGGTGCTTTTCTATTTGGGGCATTATGAGCATTATTCAGATTTGATATATCATCTTGGAGCATGTTTTCTGAAGATGAAATGGCCTTTCTCATTTCTTTTGAAATTTGAATTTCTTTTATTGGATATTAGAATGGCAACTCCCACTTATTTTTTGGAACCATTTCTTTGGAAATCTTTTGTCCAGCCTTTTACTCTGAGGTGGTGGCTGTCTTTGTCATTGAAATGTGTTCCTTGAGTGCAGTAAAATGTTGGATCCTGCTCAAGTATCCAATCTGTTAACTTATGACTTTTTATTGGAGAATTGAGTTCATTGATGTTAAAAGTTATTAAAACAGATGATTGTTAGTTCCTATTATGTTTGTTGTAAGAGATGGAATTGTGTGTGTGCGTGTGCATGTGCATGCATGTGCGTGTGCGTGTGCGTGTGCGTGTGTGTGTGTGTGTGTGTGAGTGTGTGTGTGTGATTCTCTCCATGTGTTTTTTTTTTTTTGTAAGATGATTAATTTCTTGATTTTTCTTTGGTGTAAATACTCTCTCTGTCAGAATTTTCCTTCTAAAATACTCTGTAAGCCTGGATTAGTGTATATATATATATATATATATATATATATATATAGTTTAAATTTGTTTTTGTCATGGAATAGTTTGGTAGTCTGGGTTGGCATTTGTGTTCTCTTAGGGTCTTTATGATATCTGTCTAGGATCCTCTAGCTTCTTAAAGAGTCTCTGTTGAGAAGTCTGTTGTAATTCTATTAAGTCTCCTTTTACATGTTACTAGGCCTTTTTATCTTGCAGCTTTTAATATTCTTTGTGCATTTAGTGTTTTAATTATCAAGTGATAGGAGGATTATCTTTTCTGTTCCAATCTATTTGGTGTTCTGTAGGCTTCTTGTACATTTTTGGCCATCTCTTTCTGGGATAGTTTTTTTTTTTTTTTCTATTATTTCTGGCTCTTTGAGCTGGGGATTTTTGCCTTCTTCCATTCCCATTATTCTTAGGTTTGGTCTTTTCTTTTCTTTTCTTTTCTTTTCCTTTTTTTGCAGTTTTTTTTAGTTTTCTTTCTTTTTAAATTTTTCTATATTCTTTGTTTACATTACAAATTATTTTCCCTTTCCTGGTTCCCCACTCCCCATAAGTCCCATAAGCCCTCTTCTTTCTGCCCATTCCCCAATCAATTCCCTTCCACTTCTCTGTTCTGGTAATCCCCTACATTGCTGCATTAAGCCTTTCCAGGACTAGGGCCCTCTCCTTCCTTCTTTTTGGGAATCATTTGAAATGGGAATTGTGTCTTTTCATTGTGTTTTAAATGTCCAGGAAGTTGGGATAGGAGTTTTTTATGCTTTGTATTTTCTTTGACTGTTGTGTCAATATCTTCAATGTTTGAGATTCTTTCTTCTATCTCTTCTTTTCTTTTGTTGATGCTTCATCTGTAGCTCCTGACTGCTTTCCCTGGTTTTCTATTTCCATGGTTGCCTCCCTTTTTTATTTCTTTATTGTTCTAGTTCTGCTTTTACATATTGGACTGCTTTGTTCAATTCCTTCACCTGTTTGATTGTGTTTTCCTATACTTCTTTGTGGGCTTTACTTATATCCTTCTTAAAGGTCTACATTATCTTCTTGAGATGGGATTTTAGGTCAACAATTACACTTATCAGGTATATTGGGGTATTCATAGCTTGCTGTGGTGGGAGAGCTGGGTACTATGGCATCAAAGTATATTGGTTTCTATTGCTTATGATCTTGTGCTTTTCTCTCTCCATATGGTTATCTCTGGTATTAGCTGGCCTGGGTGTTTCTATGTGGAGCCTGCCTGATGTGTCCCTGCATTGCAGCAGATCTCCTTGAAACTCTGCAGACTGTGTGGCATCGAGAGAATGCAGAGAAAGGCTGATCTGCCCAGATACAGCTGCAGAATGGAAGGATAATAGTGTTCACACATAGAGAAGAGGAGTCCAGTGTCCACTGGGCCACTATTTTATCCTTTTAATTTTCTTCATTACATAAAATCTCTTTATGGTCCCCATGCAAAAAAAATTAACATTTATCATCATCAGTAAAATTAAAAGCCACATTTTTATTCTTTTAATCTTCATCATTACATAAAAATCTCTTTATGGTACCCCCCACTATTAACATTCTTAATCATCAGTAATATAAAAAGCAGAACTATAATGAAATGTCATCTTACAGTATTTATTGTATTGAAGATCAATAAATAAAGGAACAAATTATGCTGACTAGGATACAAAATAAGGGATCACTTATTCATTATTTGTGTGGGTGTACATTTGTTTAGCAAGTATAGAAATCAGTGTGGCATTTCCTAAGGAGGTTGGGAACAGATTTACCTCAAGATCCATCTATACTATTCTTGAGAATATATATAAATGTGAATATAATTATATTTGATAGATGTAATTGTCATTTCAGAGGCTTACTGCTGAATAAGCTCACTCTAATTCTTTCTGAACTCTGACTGTCTGGTTCAATTCAGTTGTCCTGGCTCAAACTTCTCTCCAAGCTAAGTGATTCAATCTGTCTTCTATTGACTTCTCACTGAATTGAGAAGTTGGTCCCAACTAGTTTGACCACTGAATTTCAAGTTGGTTCCAAACTAATTTCAGAAATCTGTTCTAACAATAATGCTCTTTCTTATTTTCTGTCTTCACTGTCTCTGCTGACCTGGGCTTCACAAACTTCATTAACTGAACTTAACTCACAAATTCATCTGAACTCGACTGATGACTGACTTGTCCTTTCTCTGCACTGCTCTTAAGTACCCTCTCTTTTCTGGTCTAATGAGAGTTGGTCATATCCTATCACTGACTCATTCTGTCAAAATTATCTCTGATTCATCACTTTGTCTTCCCCCTCAAATAGATTTCATTGTTTGGGATTAAAGGTGTGTACTAAGGACATGCCTGTTATACAGCCAGAGAGATTCGTGGTGTGTGGTTTAGAAGGTCTTTGGATGTGATCTCTTGCCAGTGCAGCCTTGTTGCTGGATTAAAATTCCTGAATACCTAAAGGACTCTAAGTGTATTCTAAATTTTAATTGTCTGTTAGGTTCTTTGTTTTCCACACCAATTTAAATCAAGTCTGACTCTGTAAAAATATCGTTGAGGATGGAGAAATGGTTTAATGGTTAAGAACATTTCCTGCTCTTTCACAGAAATAAGATTCACTTCCCAGCACCTACATGATTGTTCATAACTATCTGTAACCAAAGCCTCATGGGTTCTAATACCTACTTCTGTCCTCATCAAGTACTTTACACATAAGTTGTACTTAAATAGTTGCAAACAAAATACTCATACACATAAAATAAGAAGTATTTAGACTATGAGGATGATATTGCTTCCATTCATCTATAATTTAGTGTAGGAAATATATTGTTAAAGGTTCTGTAGACAACAGAACCCTTTATGAGAATGGACTTATAATACTGAAGTGAAAAGCCATTTCCAATCTGACTTGTAAAGCAACTCAATCATTTAATTTACACAATTAAACCAAAGTCTGAAAGCTTGAGAATCTGTAGTGCAAATAACCAAGGGAAGGAGAAAGCAGATGTCCTAGATCAAAGAGAGGAGTTAATTTATTTTTCTCAGTTGGACCCTCAGTTGAGTTTTTAGTGATGCTGAACCCCAGTAGAGGGGGTATTCTTGTTTACTCAGTATGGTAACCCTAATGCCGAGCTCTCCATAAACACTCCCATCCTCCCTATACAATATCATGCCATTATTCTGTTTTGCTTTCAATATTTGTCCTTTCTTGTCAGCATTCAATAATTTTATTTATATTATGCCTCTCTCTCATTCTCTCTCTCATTCTCTTTCATTCTCTGCAGGTTCATTATATGTGGTACTTGCTCACTAAATTAACATCTATGTATTTGTTTGGTTTTTTTTTTTTTTTTGTCAAATTTAGGCAGCTAATTGAAATTACTTTTCATCAAATTTTTAATCCTTCTGTTCCTTCTGCATTTCAGCACACGTTTTTTGCATAATGAGAAATGATGTCATCTGTTCACGTTTTGTTAGAAAAAGTAGAAAGACAGAGAGGAGAGAGAGAGAGAGACAGAGAGAGAGAGAGAGAGAGAGAGAGAGAGAGAGAGAGAGAGAGAGGTATCTTTGTAGGTTATCTTTGCATGTGTCCTGCTAGATGTAGGCATTATTTCTAAATTAGCAGTACCAAAAATGTTTAAAAAAATTCTACTTGGAAGGTTCAGGAGTATCAAAATTGAATGTGACTGAGAAGCACAGGGATATAGCAATCTCTAATAATACCCTTGCTAATAGTGCATTCCCCTTGCTCCTAAATGTTTATTTCCATAATGCCTTTCAACTCAGATACTACTGGATACCACATTTCCTTTCTCCACTCACTAAGATAACTGTGTCTCTATTTGTGATGATTTCACCATTATTTGTCTATGGTGACACTATGTGTTAGCAAGCTTGGTTCTATAAAAACGTGTCGCCTACCATTATACCTAGCCTAACAGAATGCAGACAAAGGATATTTCTGCCTGTATGTTACATCCAACTTCTATCCAAATTTTTCTTATCAAATTGTATTCCATTCTCTCTAGTCCTGCATTCTAAGGGCTCAACCCTTCTTCAGGACTCATATTGACACATGATACCTAGATCATATGTCTCACTTGATATCTATTTTCTTTATGTTATTGTAGTAGATCTATTTTTGTTATTCTCAGCTATTAATTTTTTATTATTAAACAAATCACTAGAACATGGAGCAAGATTCTGATTTGGAAGAGTAGATTGGCTTGGAAGATATCAACAATAAGGTAAGAAATAGTCTTTAATAGTGAAGGATCGACCACTCTGCTTACCTAGATCATTCAAATGAATGTTATTTTGGATGTAGACTAAGATAGCCTATAAACTGTCAGTATATTATTCTATTGTTCTTTCCTTTGTAGAGTTTGTTAGCTACTTTGATTTGTGCACAGTCTATTTTCAATGTATGAGAAACAAGCTGTAACTAACATCAGATTGAAAATTGTTGAGGATACTTAGTATCCTGCTGTATCATTCAAGTCCTTGGGATATGATAGTAACAGAGGTTTATTCATTTACTGGATTTCCATTTCAGTTTGTCACAGAGAAATACAAACAATTGTATTTATCTATCATGCTAACTTTATCAATAATCCACATATTAAGCTTTTGAGTATATTCATATAATCAGTAATCATTTTTTAAATTTTTATTTTCTATATTCTATGTTTACATTCCAAAGGCTTTCCCCTTTCCCAGTTCCCACCCACCATACGTCCCATAATTGCTCTCCCCCCAACTATTCCGCAATCATTACCCCTCCCCCCACGGTTTCTCTACAAAACTGGATCCAGTCTTTACAGGCCCAGGGTCCTCTCCTTACTTCTTCTTGGGAATCATTTGACTTGCTAATTGTGCACTGAGTATTTAGGGCTTCTGGGCTCATTAATATCAACTTATCAGTGATTGCATTTCATGTGTATTCTTTTGTGATTGGGTTAACTCACTCAGGATGATATTTTCCAGGTCTAACCATTAACAAATTGCATGAATTCATTATTTTTAATTGCTGAGTAGTATTCCATTGTATAAATTTACCACATTTTCTGTATCCATTACTCCTTTGAGGGATATTTGGGCTCCTTCCAATTTCTGGCTATTATAAACAAGGCTGCTATAAACATAGTGGAGCATGTGTCTTTATTGTATACAGGGGAATCCTCTGGGTATATGCCCAGGAGTGGTATGACGGGGTCCTCTGGAAGTGACATGCCCAATTTTCTGAGGAACCGCCAAACTGATTTCCAGAGCACTTTCACCATTTTGCAATCCCACCAACAGTGGAGGAGTTTTCCTCTTTCTCCACATCCTCGCCAGCACTTGTTGTCTCCTGAGTTTTTAATCTTAGCCATTCTGACTGGTGTGAGGTGGAATCTCAGGGTTGTTTTGATTTGCATTTCCCTGATGAGTAATGATGTTGAACATCTCTTAAGGTGTTTCTTGGCCATCCGAATTTCTTCTGGTGAAAATTCTTTGTTTAGCTCTGTACCCCATTTTTTGATAGGGTTATTTGGTTCTTTGCGGTTTAACTTCTTGAGTTCTTTGTATATATTGGATATTAGCCCTCTGTCGGATGTGGGGTTGGTGAAGATCTTTTCCCACTTTGCTGGTTGCCGTTTTGTCCTTCGGACAGTGTCCTTTGCCTTACAGAAACTTTGTAATTTTATGAGGTCCCATTTGTCAATTCTTGATCTTAGTGCATAAGGTATTAGTGTTCTGTTCAGGAACTTTCCCCCTGTGCCCAAGTCCTCCAGGGTCTTCCCAAGTTTCTTTTCTAATAGTTTCAGTGTGTCTGGTTTTATGTGGAGGTCCTTGATCCACTTGGAGTTGATCTTAGTGCAAAGAGATAAGAGTGGGTCAATTCGCATTCTTCTGCATGTTGACCTCCAGTTGAACCAGCACCATTTGTTGAAAAGGCTATCTTTTTTCCACTGGATGGTTGTGGCTCCTTTATCAAAGATCAAGTGACTAAAAATCTGTGGGTTCATTTCTGGGTCTTCAATCCTATTCCATTGATCTACTTGCCTGTTGCTGTACCAATACCATGCAGTTTTTAACACAATTGCTCTGTAGTACTGCTTGAGGTCAGGGATATTGATTCCCCCAGAAGTCCTTTTATTGTTGAGAATAATTTTAGCTATCCTGGTTTTTTTGTTGCTCCAGATGAATTTGAGAATTGGTTTTTCTAGATGTATGAAGAATTGAGTTGGGATTTTGATGAGGATTGCATTGAATCTGTATATTGCTTTTGGCAAGATGGCCATTTTTACTATATTGATCCTGCCAATCCAGGAGCAAGAAATATTTTTCCATCTTCTGAGGTCGTCTTCGATTTCTTTCTTCAAGGACTTGAAGTTCCTGTTGTACAGATCTTTCGCTTGTTTGGTTAGAGTTACGCCAAGGTACTTTATGTTGTTTGTGGCTATTGTGAAGGGTGTTATTTCCCTAACTTCTTTCTCAGCCTGCTTGTCCTTTGAGTACAAGAAGGCTACTGAATTGCTAGAGTTAATTTTATAACATGCCACTTTGCTGAAGTTGTTTATCAGCTGTAGAAGTTCTCTGGTGGAGTTTTTTGGATCGCTTGAGTAAACTATCATATGGTCTGCAAATAATGATAATTTGATTTCTTCCTTTCCAATTTGTATCCCTTTGACTTCCTTATGTTGTCTAATTGCTCTGGCAAGAACTTCAAGTACTATATTGAAAAGATATGGCGAGAGAGGGCAGCCTTGTCTAGTCCCTGATTTTAATGGGATTGCTTCAAGTTTCTCTCCATTTATTTTGATGTTGGCTACTGGTTTGCTGTAGATTGCTTTTACTATGTTTAGGTATGGGCCTTGAATTCCTGCTCTTTCCAAGACTTTTAGCATGAAAGGATGTTGAATTTGGTCGAATGCTTTTTCAGCATCTAATGAGATGACCATGTGGTTTTTTTCTTTGAGTTTGTTTTTGTAGTGGATTACATTGATGGATTTCTGTATATTGAACAATCCCTGCATCCCTAGGGTGAAGCCTACTTGATCATGGTGAATGATCATTTTGATATGCTCTTGCATTCAGTTGGCAAGAATTTTATTTAGTATTATTGCATCGATATTCATAAGAGAAATTGGCCTGTAGTTCTCTTTCTTTGTTGGATCTCTTTGTGGTTTAGGTATTAGCGTAATTGTGACTTCGAAGAATGAGTTGGGCAGTGTCTCTTCTGTCTCTATTTTGTGGAATAGTTTGAAGAGTATTGGTGTTATGTCTCCCTTGATTGTCTGGTAGAATTCTGCACTAAAACCATCTGGTCCCGTACTTTTTTTTGGCTTGGAGGCTTTCTATAACCCCTTCTATTTCTTTAGGGTTTATGGGACTATTTAGCTGATCTACTTGATGCTGATTTAATTTTGGTACTTGGTATCAGTCTAGGAAATTGTCCATTTCCTCCAGATCCTCCAGTTGTTTTGAGTATAGACCTTTGTAGTAGGATCTGATGATCTTTTGAATTTCCTCAGTTTCTGTTGTTATGTCTCCCTTTTCATTTCTAATTTTGTTATTTTGTATACTGTCTCTGTGTCCTTTGGTTAGTCTGGCTAAGGGTTTATCTATCTTGTTGATTTTCTCAAAGAACCAGCTCCTGGTCTTGTTGATTCTTTGTATGGTTTCCTTTGTTTCTACTTGATTGATTTCAGCCCTGAGTTTGATGATTTCTTGTCTTCTACTCCTCCCTTGTGAATTAACTTCTTTTTCTTCCAGGGCTTTAAGGTGTGCCGTGAAGCTGCTAGTGTATGCTCTCTCCAGTTTCTTTTTAGATGCACTTAGAGCTATGAGTTTTCCTCTTAGCACTGCTTTCATTATGTCCCATAGATTTGGGTAGGTTGTACCTTCATTTTCATTGAATTCTAAAAAGTCTTTGATTTCTTTTTTTTATTTCTTCCTTGACCAAGGTGTCATTGAGTAGAGTATTGTTCAGTTCTCCATGTGTATGTGGGCTTTCTGTTGTTTTTGTTGCTATTGAAGACAAGTCTTACTCCATGGTGATCTGATAGGAGGCATGGGATTAGCTCGATCTTCTTGTATTTGTTGACATCTGTCTTGTGACTAATTTTATCATCAATTTTGGAGAAGGTACCATGTGGTGCTGAGAAAAAGGTATATTCTTTAGCTTTAGGATGAAATGTTCTATATATATCTGTTAAATCCAATTGGTCCAAAGTTTCAATTAGTTTCACTGTGTCCCTGTTTAGTTTCTGCTTTCCTGATTGGTCTATTGAGGAGAGTGTAGTGTTGAAGTCACCCACAATTATTGTGTTATGTGTAATGTGGATAATAAATTAGGACACTTACATCTCTTAAAAAAAGATTTAGTAAGGTTTCTTTTACAAATGAGGGTGCCCTTGCATTTGGAGCATAGATGTTCCCTATTGAGAGCTCTTCTTGGTGGATTTTCCCTTTGGCCATCAAGAAGTGTCCTTCTGAGTCTCTTTTGATGACTTTAGGTTGGAAGTGAATTTTATCTGATATTAGAATGGCTACTCTAGCTTGTTTCCTGAGACCATTTGCTTGTAAAATTGTCTTCCAGCCTTTTACTCTAAGGCAGTGTTTTTCTTTAACACTGAGATGTGTTTCCTGTATGCAGCAAAATGTAGGGTCCTGTTTCTGTATCCAGTCTGTTAATCTATGTATTTTTATTGGGGAATTGAGAACATTGATGTTAAGAGATATTAAGGAATAGTAATTATTACCTCCAGACATTTTTGAAATTATATTTATTTATTTATTTATTTATTTATTTATTTATTTTATATTCGAGAGGTTATCTTCTTTTGGTTTTGATGAGAGGAGGTTTCTATCTTGCTTCTTCCTGGGTGTAGTTTCCATCCTTGTCTTGGTGTTTTCCCCCTATTATCCTTTGTAGGGCTGGATTTGTGGAAAGATATCGTGCAAATTTGGTTTTGTCGTGGAATACCTTGATGTCTCCATCTATGGCGATTGAGAGTTTTGCTGGGTAAAGTAGTTTTGGCTGATGTTTGTGTTCTATTAGAGTTTGCATGATATCTATCTCCAATGTTGTCTCCCTCTCTGATTTCTTAGTTGTTTCTACTTCTGCTTTTCGTACCTGCATGGATGTGCTCAGATCTTTCGCTTGCTTGACTGTGTTTTCATGTATTTCTTTAAGAGATTTTTGTGTTTCCTCTTTCATAGCTTCTACTTGTTGACCCACGTTCTTCTCCATTTCTTTAAGTGTTTTTTGTCTTTCTTCGTTATTGTCTTCTTCTTTTTGATCCATCTCCTGAATTTCTTGAAGTTATTTTTGTATTTGCCTTGTAAAGGCTTCTAACTTTTGATCCATTTTCTCCTCTATTTCTTATGAGATTTTTCTATGTGCTCAGCTACCAGCATCCTGACCAGTGATTTTATATCCAAGTCTTGTTTTTCTGGTGTTTTGGGGTATCCAGGGCTTCCTGTTGTTGGCGAACTGGGTTCAGATGCTTTCATGTTGCCTTGATTTCTGTTAGTGACGTTTCTTCATTTTCCTTTTGCCATGTGGTTATTTCTGGTATTAGTTGGACTTGCTGTCATTGGCTGGTGTTTGAATCTCCCGTGAGGCTGGGCTCACCTGTTGTTTCTCTACTGGTGATTATGCATGACTGCTGCTCTAAGGGATCAGGAGCTGGCTGCTACCTGCTGCCTCAGTGCAAGGTTGGAGGGAGTGGGGAAGTCCTGCAGAGCCTCGGTGGAGCTGGGCCTGCCTGGAATTGAGAGCCTAGCAGATCCCCCCCTTCCCCCCCCCCCGCGACAGTAGCCCCGGATGAAATCTGTCTACCTGGGCATCTCCAGCTGTGTCCTGGTTGCAATATGGAGGCCCGCCGCTACCCAGTAATCATTTTTGAAAAAATCACTTCAGAATTTCCTACTTCAGACTAATTCTTCTACCCTTCCCCCAAGATGTTATAAAGACTTCCAAATTAATAACCTGTTAAAATATAAAATAAATTTATAAAGAGTTTAGTGTTCTAAATGTCTAAATAAGTTTGCCTCAGGTGATTATTTGACTATTCTTGTTATGTGTAGTTTTAAAATACTATTGCTTTACCCAGGAAGGGCTGGGCTACCAGCCCACTTACGGCTTCCCTTTCTACCTGCCTTTAGCTCTGGGAAGAGACCACTCCATTAGTCCCTTCCAAAGAACCTGGAATCTGCAGATTAAAAACACACACACATACACACACACACACAAGCACAAGCACACACATGCATGTATGTTTGTGTGTCTGTGCAAGCGCACATATATGAACAAGTAATTTTTTTATGATTTGCCTTCTATACACAATTGCTGGGTGCAGGTATCTCCTGACTGGAAAGGCATGCCCCTCACCAATTTATTATCTCTGCCATCTTTCCACTTGTCCTAAACTTAGTGGCTAGTCCAACCTAGCCCCTGCCAAATATCCTTGGCCACCTGCCTATAGCAGAGACCACAGGCCTTAGCTCCACTCACCCTCCACAGGCCTTGCATGATTGGTGAGTTCTTCCTCCAAAGCACAGCAGACCAAACCTCTCCTTCCTTGCTTCTCCTCTTCTTCCTGGGATCTTGAAGCCCCACCTGTAGCTTCCACCCAACAACTGGTCCCCAGCTTTCTTTACTGACAAATCAAAAACCAATTGGGGAACAAGGCCTAAGTATCAGAACCTCTCCTTAACATATTCCTAGGAACATATTAAAGGAACAGTTTATTACACACTTTTTTTTTAGAAAGAACTGTTGGTACCAACACTTATAGAATATAGGGAATGATGAAGAAACAATTGGATGAATAGAGTCAGCTTTTGACTGTGGTCCAATGACAGCCTCAAGTGATTACATGGTAGAGTCTGCAGTTAACTATGTATACTAATGTTTTCAATCAGGGTCAAGGTGTTGGTGTTTTCACATAAGTCCTTAAATGTGCCTGGCCCCTAGTCTAAAGAAAGCACAAACTCATAGCATATAAATCTGTATCAAAGGCAGTCCCTTGAGACTGGGAGTGGAAGGCTAGCTGGATCACTCAGGGCAACTGGAGCAAGATCTGCCTTATTAGAAGGAAGCAACTTGATATTTACATTTAAAGTTTGAGGCATGTGGTTATGAAGTCTAACTGTACAACCAAGAAACAATTAGAACCTGGATAAACCATACTGTCTCTTCTGTGTCCCGAAAGAATAGGAAAAATATTCAAGAGCACAATGTTCATTTATGAAGGAAATAGAACAAAACCTCAGGCACAGAACTACATGCCAGAGACAAACAAATGTTAAACAAATGATGGGAAAATAGGGGAGGGGGAATAAAGTAGCTATATCCACTCTGTGTCTAAGATGCAGAATTAGTCCTTACAAAACATCTTGGATTGCTGGAGTTGATAGTACCATATGAAATTCAGCTTCTTCAGAGGATTGGGCATGGTGATGCACATAAACTAAGGTTCTACTGAAAGACTGAGACATCAATTATCTTGCTTCCCAGATTATGAGCAGGTGCTCCCACTAAAAGGAAGCAAATTAAACTAACTCTTTCACAGTTGTCCACTCTCCTCGAGAGAATAGATGAACTGACTTATTGATAGGGTTTTATTAACATAAAAGACCATGATGTGTGTTGAATGTGGCTGACAATATTGAAGGCCTACTTTCTATTTATAACAAACACCCTGTGGGAACAGTTGAAACTAGTATTTAAACTGTAGCCAAGTTCACCCTCTCCACTTCTCCATCTTACATAATTCTATATCATTTATTCACCAATTTTCTCAATCACAATTCACAATTAAACTTCTGCTCAGAAATTTTCAGGACCAAGTACACTTCCTAGAGCCATTTCAGGAAACTTGGGGGAAGGGTAGCAGAATTAGTCTGACCAATAACAATAGATTATTTTTCTCATTCTGAAATCAGAGACTCTGTTCATTATATCTCATACTATGCCTGCCCACAACTCCCAGTTTCTCTCTGCTTGTATAGCTTCCCAAACACTTTAACTGCACAGTCCAGGTCTCTTTTCTCCCTGTGAATGTTATGAAATAAAGATACTCAAAAAATAACTGAAAAGAAAGAAAACTGCTGAAAATCAGTAACCCCCAGGGATATGTAAATGAAAAGTATAATGAGGTAATTTTTTACCCACTAAGAATGGATATTATAAAAATATACAAAGAAAAGTGCTGATGTGATGGGAGTATGCAGAAATGAAACCTGCTGCCTATTATTTGTGGGAATACAATTAGTACAACATTTGGAAAGCAGTATTTATGTTTTCAGAACAGAATCTACATATTTATGCAATCTTATTCCAGGTATATATCTGCTATCAACAACACATTTTTACCTTTTTGTTTTTTTCAGGGCATATCAGAAGAACTGAGGCATGGAAGGAACCAATATGTCTGTCAATCGGAACTTTTATTTAAAAAATAACATAGAATGAAATTCAATCCTGTTCTGAAACATCATGCATGAAACTGGAGATTGTTATATGAACCAGGCACATAGAAATCTAAGTACTGCAAGCTCTCACTCGTGTAATGAACATAATGTGTTGATCGTAGAAAATGTGAGCAATGAAATGAATTTAGCAGGAACTCATGGTGAACAGGAGTATAAGAGGATAAGGAAGGGATGCTGATTAGGAAAGGGCCTAAGCTGCATCAGGACCAGGGGATTTCTGGGATTTCTGAACGGTCCTACATTTTTGGGTAAGTGTGTGTGTGTGTGTGTGTGTGTGTGTGTTAAAGCTAGAAGTAAAAGATTGGAATAGCTTTAGCAACAAAATATTCAGCTTAATAAGGATGAGATTTTCTATGATTTAATGAAGACATAATGTATTTATGCATAGATATATTAAAGGGTCCCATTAACTAATAAATTTTTATTTCATGTGTTTTTTTTTGTCAGTTAAAACAAAGTTAATTTAAAGTGATACATTTTAAGGTCTGGTAATATAAAATGGCCACATTTAGTGGTGCAGTTAAATAAATTGTTAGATCTTAGAGTCTTCAGGATTGAACCCTCGAATTAACACAAAGAAAGATTCAGTTAAACATATAGAGAAACTGATGTTGTCAGGAAATGCTGACTCAGTACAATGGTGCTTGCCACTTCAGTCTCTGTGAGCTCAGATGCAACTTTCTTATTTGATTCAGTGGACCTTGTTCTGTTGTCTTCCATCCTCTCTGGCCCTTACAATATTTCTGCCTCCTTTTCTACAAGATTCCCTGAGCTTCTAGTAATGGAATTGATGGAGATCTCCAATGTTGATTCTTTTCTCATAAGGTCTGGTTGGGTCTCTATATCTGTTCCCATTTGGTGCTGGAACAAGACTCTCTGAGGATGACTTGATAGTATGACCTAGGGAGATGCTGCCTTCATGACATTCATGTAGTCATTTTTTTAATGCTTCTAGCCAACCATCTTACATTGTTACAGAGGACCTTTCTCATGTCATAGTTAACCACATATTTTGTTAAGTTCTATGCTATTGTGTTTTTGGAAATTCCCCAGATCCTTGTCATCCTTTAGAGCCAATCGCAGTAAAGGTCAGTTAGAACTGCTTTGTATAGTTAGGTTGACAACTGTTTTCCGTTTACTAAAAGGCCTCATTAGGATTACCTTCATAGGTAACAGGGACGTTTCTACTGTACTAGTATTCCACAGCACTCCCTAAATAACTCACAATTCCAGCCATCTTTCCATGTACTCTCTCTCTCCACCCCATTCACTTTGCAACCTAATTCTTATGCTTCTGTCTGCTCAACACTAGCCTGCATATGAAAATATTTGTCCTCCCAGGACAAATAAATATAGATTTTCTCTGCATCCCCTCTAGATACTTCCTCTTTACCCAACCTCTCTAGATCTATGGATTGTGGCTTGCTTACCATTTACCTAACAACTAATATCGTCTTATGTGTGAATATATATCATGTTTATCTTTCTGGGTTAGTTCACTTAGGATAATTTTTCTGGTTCCATCTATTTGCATGCAAATTTTATGATGTCATATTTAAGCTTATGAGTAATGTTCCAATGCATACATACATGTACCATTTTATTTATCAATTTTTCTGTTAAGGGGCACATAAGTGTTTTTAGTTTCTAGCTATTATGAATAAACAGGTAATGAACATGGTTGAGCACATGTTGTGGTAGGATGGGTATATGCACAAGAATGGTAAAGCTTGTTCTGAAGGTCGATTGATTCCTAGATTTCTGAGGAACTCCCATCTTGATTTCCATTGTGGTTGTGCTAGTTTGCATTCACACCAGAAACAGTGAATGCTTCCCATGTTTCATAGATTTGCCAGCATGAGCTGTCACTTTATTGTTATCTTAACCATTCTGATAGTTAGAAGATAGAATCTACAAAAGTGAACATAGAGAGGCCCCTAGTAGTTATATATATATATATATATATATATATATATATATATACACACACACACACACACACATGTATACATATATATATATATACATATATATATATATACATATATGTATATATATATATATATATATGTATATATATATATATATATATATATATAGTCTGAATTGGCCATCTTTGTATCCAGGCTAGGCCTCAAGTGGTAAGCCAGGATTGCATTTAGTGAAGTTGTTGGCTGAGGGGATCCTGAGGAGATCTACACACAAGCCAGGTTGATGTTAGGACAAAGGTCACTCTCTAAAATTTGACAGAGGGGCCCTATTACCAAGGACAACATTAGCATAGCTTATTGAACATAGAGAGATCTAGGTAACATGTAGACTTAAACTACTATGTTCTAGTGTATTTAGTGGGAAAAAGTCCTCTGCAGGCTATTGAAAGAGAAATCTGAACACCAACTTTGTACATACGAACTTTGCTATCTTTAAGATATG
Organism: Apodemus agrarius; assembly: GCA_964023405.1. Taxonomy (NCBI): domain Eukaryota; kingdom Metazoa; phylum Chordata; class Mammalia; order Rodentia; family Muridae; genus Apodemus; species Apodemus agrarius. Next base: position 123,580,524 of record OZ030011.1, on the reverse strand, counting down.
CTGTGGAATTGCTGGCTCAGAACTCTTGTTTAATTCTTGTCTGGTTTAACTTGAAATGCATACCACGATTAGAGGTCATGTTGAACATTGCCTGGATAACTAGGAGCCAGAGACTAGGTAACCCAGAGACCTAGGGTGGAGCCAAATGATACTATAAATATAAATAAAAAGACAAAATTGATAAAAATATCAATTTTGCCATACACGTAGATGGGTGTTTGTTGAGTCATTATCAGAAGATAAAACATACAAAGATCCAAATCCAGATGTTATGCAAAGCAACTAAGTTGGAGTTCTTGATAGGGTCCCTTTCTTCAGAGCTTGGGGAATGTTGAAGGGAGAGGGGGAGATTGTAGGAGTCAGAGGGAATGGAGGATATCATGAGAACATGGCCCACTGAATCGACTCATCAGTAATCATATATGTTCCCATACACTGAAGCAGTGAGCATGAGGTCTTCATGGGTTTACATTAAGTCCTCTGTGTATATGTTATAACTGTCCAGCTTAGTGACTTTTGTGAAACTTTTAACAGTAGGAATGGGTATGCCTTTTGTACTTTTGCCTGCTCTTGACATTCTATTACTTCTTGGGTGGCATTATCCAGACACAATACAAAGGCCTTATCTTTGTCTTATTATATCTTGTTTTGTAGCTATTGGTATTAGTTCTTATCTCTTGGAGGCCTGCTTCTCTCTGGAAAAGAGGAGAAGTGGTGGTAACTAGATAGAGTGGAGGAAGGGAAAATGGACTACAATGAATTGTCTAGGAGAAGAATCAATTTTTAATTAAAAAAGAATATTAATGCTAAAAAGATGGAATTTCAAAGTAGTTTTGATTGCTTTTCCTGATGAATGCAAAGGATGTTGGACAATTTAAGTGTTTCTCATCCAGATGAGATTTTTCTACTGAGAATTCGTTTACATCTGTTCCTTATTTTTAATTAGATGGATGTTTTTAATCTAGTTTCTTTAGTTCTTTATATAGCTTGGATATTGGTCCTCTATTGGATATAGTACTGGTAATTATATTTTCTCATTCTGTAAGTTGCTTCTTTGTCCATTTGATGATACTTTGCCTTAACAAAGCATATCAGTTTCAATAGTCCCATTTTTTTGTAGATCTTAGTGCCTGTGCTATCAGTGTTCTGTTCACAAAGATGTCTTGTGTGCTAATGCATTCAAGACTATTCAGCACTTTTACTTCTATCAAGTTTAGTATATCTGGTTTTAAATTGAGGACTTTGATTCACTTGAACTTGAGTTTTATGCAAGGTGATAAATCTATTTGTATTCTTCTATATGTAGACATCCAGTTAACCAACACTATTTGTTGAAGATGAACTTTTCCAGTGTGTATTTCTGGATTCTTTAGCAAAAAATCAGGTGTCCATATGTGTGTGCATTTATATCTAAGCCTTAGGTTCAATTCCATAGGTCTATTTGTCTGTCCCTATGCCAATCCCATGCAGTTTTATTACTAAAGCTCTGTAGTACAACTTGAAATCAGGAATTATGAGATATCCAGCAGTTTTTATTTTATTGTACAAGAATTTTACAGCTCTTCGGGGTTTTATATTTTACCATATGAAGTTGAGAATTGTCTTCTAAGATATGTAAAGTATTATATTGGGATTTTGATGGTGAACACATTGAATGCATAGATTGCTTTTGGTAGGATAGACAGTTTTCTATATTATCCAAACCAATACAGGAGCATAGAAGTTCTTTCTATCTTCACAGATCTTTATTTCTTTCCTCAAAGTTCTGAGGAAAGAATCTTTAAAAACTTTCCTCAATGTTTTTATTATACAAGTCTGTCACTTGCTTAGTTAGAGTTAACCCAAGATATTTTATATTATTTGGGACAAATGTAAAAGGTGTTGTTTCTCTGATTTTTTTCAGCCTTTTTATCATTTGTATATAGGATGATTTCCCTTTTTTTGTTCCCCACCCCCATAAGGTCCCACATGCCCTTTTCCCTCCCCCTGCTCCCTCATCCACCCCTTCCCACTTCCCTGTTCTGGTATTCCCCTGCACTGATGCTTTGATCCTTTCCAGCACCAGTGTCCACTCCTTCCTTATTGTCAGATATCATTTGATATGTGGATTGTGTCTTTGGTGTCCCAAGAGTCTAGGCTAATATCCACTTATCAGTGACTGCATACCATGGGTATTCTTTTGAGACTGGGTTACCTCACTTAGTATGATGTTCTCCAGCTCCACCCATTTCTCTAAGAATTTCATGAATTCATTGTTTCTAATGGCTGAATAGTACTCCATTGTGTATATATACTACATTTTTTGTATCCATTCCTCCGTTGAGGGAATCTGGGTCCTTTCCCGCTTCTGGCTATTATAAATAAGGCTGATATGAACATAGTGGAGCATGTGTCCTTATTGCATGCTGGGGAGTCTTCTGGGTATATTCCCAGGAGTGGTATGGCTGGATCCTCCAGAAGTATCATGTCCAGTTTTCTGAGGAACTGCCAGACTGATTTTCAGAGTGGTTGTACCAGCTTGCAGTCCCACCAGCAGTGGAGGAGTGTTCCTCTTTCTCCACATCCTCGCCAACACCTGATGTCTTCTGAGTTTTTAATCCTAGCCATCCTGATAGGTGTGAGGTGAAATCCCAGGGTTGTTTTGATTTGCATTTCTTTAATGACTAATGATGATGAACATTTTTTAAGGTGTTTCTCAGCCATGTGAATTTCTTCAGGTGAAAAGTCTGTTTAGCTCTGTACCCCATTTTTGGATAGGGTTATTTGGTTTTCTGGGGTCTAACTTCTTGAGTTCTTTGTATACATTGGATATTAGCCCTCTGTCAGATGTGGGGTTGGTGAAGATCTTTTCCCAATATGCTGGTTGCCGATTTGTCCTTTTGACAGTGTCTTTTGCCTTACAGAAACTTTGTGACTTTATGAGGTCTCATTTGTCTTTTCTTGATCTTAGAGCATAAGCGATTGGTGTTCTGTTCCGGAATTTTTCCCCTGAGCCAATGTCCTCAAGGGTCTTCCCCAGTTTCTTTTCTATTAGTTTTAGTGTGTCTGGTTTCATGTGGAGGTCCTTGATGCACTTGGAGTTGAGCTTAGTGCAAGGAGATAAGAGTGGATCAATTCTCATTCTTCTGCATGTTGACATCCAGTTGAGCCAGCACCATTTGTTGAAAAGGCTATCTTTTTTCCACTGGATGATTTCAGCTCCTTTGTCGAATATCAATTGGCCATATATGTGTGGGTTCAATTCTGGGTCTTCAATCCTATTCCATTGATCCACTTCCCTGTCACTGTACAAATACCATGCAGTTTTTAACACTACTGCTCTGTAGTATTGCTTGAGGTCCAGGATATTGATTCCCCCAGAAGTTCGTTTACTGTTGATGATAGTTTTAGCTATCCTGGGTATTTTGCTATTCCAGATGAATTTGAGAATTGCTCTTTCTAACTCTATAAAGAACTGAGTTGGGATTTTGATGGGGATTGTGTTGAATCTGTATGTTGCTTTTGGCAAGATTGCCATTTTAACTATATTAATCCTGCCAACCCACGAGCATGGAAGATTTTTCCATTTTCTGAGGTCTTCTTCAATTTCCTTCTTCAGAGACCTGAAGTTTTTGTCTTATAAATCTTTTACTTGTTTGGTTAGAGTCACAGCAAGATACTTTATGTTGTTTGTGGCTATTGTGAAGGGTGTCATTTCCTTAATTTCTTTCTCGGCCTGCTTATCCTTTGCTTATAGGAAGGCTACTGATTTGCTTGAGTTGACTTTATAACCAGCCACTTTGCTGAAGTTGTTTATCAGCTGTAGGAGTTCTCTGGTGGAGTTTTTTGGGTCACTTAAGTATACTATCATATCATCTGCGAATAGTGATAGTTTGACTTCTTCCTTCCCAATTTGTATCCCTTTGGCTTTCTTATGTTGTCGAATTGCTCTAGCTAGTACCTCAAGTACTATATTGAAGATAGGAGGCAGCCTTGTCTAGTCCCTGATTTCAGTGGGATTGCTTCAAGTTTCTCTCCATTTACTTTGATGTTGGCTATAGGTCTGCTGTAAATTGCTTTTACTATGTTTAGATATGGGCCTTGAATTCCTGTTCTTTCCAAGACTTTAAGCATGAAAGGATGCTGAATTTTGTCAAATGCTTTTTCAGCATCCAATGAGATAACCATGTAGTTCTCTTTCTTAGTTGGATCTTTCTGTGGTTTTGGTATCAGGGTAATTGTGGCTTCATACAATGAGTTGGGTTGTGTTCCTTCTGTTTCTATTTTGTGGAATAGTTTGAAGAGTATTGGTATTAGGACTTCTTTGAAGGTCTGATAGAATTCTGCACTAAAACTATCTGGTCCTGTGCTTTTTTTGGTTGGAAGACTTTCTATGACCTCTTCTATTTCTTTGGGGGTTATGGGTTTGTTTAGATGATCTATTTGATCCTGATTTAATTTTGGTATTTTGTTTCTGTCTAGGAAATTGTCCATTTCCTCCATATTCTCCAGTTGTGTTGAGTATAGACTTTTGTAGTAGGATCTGATGATTTTTTGAATTTCCTCAGTTTCTGTTGTTATATCCCCCTTTTCATTTCTAATTCTGTTAATTTGAATACTGTCTCTGTGCCCTTTGGGAAGTCTGGCTAGGGGTTTATCTATCTTGTTGATTTTCTCAAAGAACCAGCTCCTGGTTTTGTTGATTCTTTGTATGGTTTCCTTTGTTTCAACTTGATTCATTTCAGCCCTGAGTTTGATGATTTCCCATCTTCTACTCCTCCTGGGTGAAATAGCTTTTTTTTCTAGGGCTTTCAGGTGCACCATTAAGTTGCTAGTGTATGCTCTCTCCCGTTTCTTTTTGGAGACACTCAGGGCTATGAGTTTTCCTCTTAGCACTGCTTTCGTTGTGTCCCATAGATTTGGGAATGTTGTACCTTCATTTTCATTAAATTCTAAAAAGTCTTTGATTTCTTTCTTTATTTCTTCCTTGACTAAGTTATCATTGAGTAGAATATTGTTCCGCCTCCACGTGTATGAGGATTTTCTGTTGTTTTTGTTGCTATTGAAGAACACTCTTACTCCATGGTGATCCGATAGGAGGCATGGAATTAGTTTGATCTTTTTATATTTGTTGAGGTCTGTCTTGTGACCAATTATATGGTTGATTTTGGAGAAGGTACCATGAGGCGCTGAGAAAAAGGTATAGTCTTTTGCTTTAGGATGAAATTTTATATATATATATATATATATATATATATGTATATGTATACATCTGTTAAATCCAATTGGTCCAACGTTTCAATGAGTTTCCCTGTGTCCCTGTTTAGTTTTTGTTTTCCTGATCAGTCCATTGAGGATAGTGGAGTGTTGAGGTCCCCCACAATTATTGTGTTAGGTGCAATGTGTGCTTTGAGCTTTAGTAAAGTTTCTTTTACAGATGAGGCTGCCCTTGTATTTGGAGCATAGCTGTTTAGAATCGTGAGTTCTTGGTGTATTCTTCCTTTGACTAGCAAGAAGTGACCTTCTGTGTCTGTTTTTATGACTTTGAGTTGGAAGTCAATTTTATCTGATATTAGAATGGCTTTCCAGCTCGCTTCCTGTGACCATTTGCTTGCAAGGTTGTCCTCCAGCCTTTTACTCTAAGGTAGTGTTTGTCTTTAACTCTGAAGTGTGTTTCCTGTATGCAGGAAAATGTAGGGTTCTGTTTCCATATCCAGTCTGTTAGTCTATGTCTTTTTATTGGGGAATTGAGTCCATTGATGTTAAGAGATATTAAGGAATAGTGATTATTTGTTCCTGTCATTTTTGATGCTATTTTTGTTTTTGAGTTGTTATCTTCTTTTGAGTTTGATGGAAGTAGGTTACTATCTTGCTTTTTCTTGGGTGCATTTTCCCTCCTTCTCTTGGAGATTTCCTCCTATTATCTATCCTTTGTAGAGCTGGGTTAGTAGAAAGATATTGTGTAAATTTGGTCCTGTCATGGAATATTTTGATTTCTCCATCTATGTTGATTGAGAGTTTTGCTGGGGATAGTAATCTTGGCTGGCATTTGTGTTCTCTCAGGGTCTGCATGAGATCCACCCAGGATCTTCTAGCTTTCATTGTTTCTGGAAAGAAGTCTGGTGTGATTCTGATAGGTCTTCCTTTATATGTTACTTGGCCTTTTTCTCTTACTGCCTTTAATATTCTTTCTTTGTTTAGTACATTTGGGGTTTTGATTATTATGTGACAGGAGATATTTCTGTTCTGGTCCAATCTTTTTGGAGTTCTATAGGCTTCTTGTATATTCATGGGCATCTTTCTCTTTAAGTTAGGGAAGTTTTCTTCCATAATTTTGTTAAAGATATTTGCTGGCCCTTTAAGTTGTAGATCTTCACTCTCATCTATCCCTATAATTCTTAGGTTTGGTCTTCTCATTGTGTCTTAGATTTCCTGGATGTTTTGGTTTACAAGCCTTTTGGATTTTGTGGTTTCTTTGACTGTGAAGTCAATGGTTACTATGTTATCTTCAGCATCTGAGATTCTTATCTCTATCTCTTGTATTCTGTTGATGTTTGCATCTACGACCCCTGATTTCTTCCCAAGGTTTTCTACCTCCAAAGTTGCCTCCTTTTGTGATTTCTTAGTTGTTTCTACCTCTGTGTTCAGATCTTGGATGGTTTTGCTCAGTTCCTTCATTTGTTTGTTTGTGTTTTCTTGTAATTCTTTAAGAGATTTTTGTGTTTCCTCTTTCGTGACTTCTGCCTGTTGTTTCAATTTCTCCTGCATTTCTTTAACTGATTTTCTTATTTCCTCTTTATTGGTTTCTGTGTGTTGGCCCATATTCTCCTGGAGTTCTTTAAGTGATTTTTGTGTTTGCATTGTAAGAGCTTCTACCCTATTGATGTTCCCCTGCATTTCTTTAAGAGATTTGTTTATGTCTTTTTTGTGTTCCTCTAGCAGCATCATGACCAGTGCTTTTATATCCAACTCTTGTTTTTCTGGTGTGCTGGGGTATCCAGGACTTGCTGTGGTTGGCGAATTGGGTTCAGATACTGCCATATTGCCTTGATTTTTGTTTGTAATGTTTCTATGTTTGCCTTTTGCCATCTGTTTATCTCTGGAGTTAGTTGGTCTTGTTCTTAGTGGTTGGTGTTTGAGGCTCCTGTGAGCCTGGTGTTTGGCGCTGCTGTCCTAGAGGGAGTGCGAGCTCCCGAGGGGGAAACCGGGAGGTTTCAGTTACTGGGTTCTCAATTACCTCCTCAGCTCTGCTGTGCTGGATCTAAGTCTTCCTGAGGCTAGCTGCTGGACCTGCAATTGGCCTCCCGCTGTCTCCCCCTGGCCTGCCTAGTTGCTAGCTCTTAAGAATCAGTTTTTTTTTTTCCTCCACTGATCTGGGCTAGTCTGTTAGATCTTTATGGTGTCCTGGGTTCCTCTGTTGGTTCTCTATGGTAACCTGTTCAGGCCACCAGCTCCAAAATATTGGCGGGTCTCAGGGTTCTGTCTAACCACTGGGTTCTCTACAGGACTGGAGGTTCCCTGGTTGAGCTGCTAGAACCTAGATGGTAGTACTCTCAGTCCACAGGGCTCTGTCATGTTAGCTGTCTGTGGTGTCCTGAGGCACGATGTCAGCTTCTGGCTGTACTCCAGGCACCAACCCACTAGCAAGTTGGTGCCCCCTTGGGTTGGCGCAGAGACCGCTTGCCAAGCTGATCTGGCTCTGTGTGCACTGCCAAGCTGTTGGTGCACAGACCTCTCTCCAACTTCCTTTGGCTCTGGATGTGAGCAAGAGCCTGACCAGGTGTTCTTTGCCAGGCTAAGTCTCTGTCCAAGCACCTGGACCCAGTCACCACAGGCAATCCGCAGTGACCTGAGAGAAGATGTTTGCCAGCTGCAAGCCAGCGATCGGGGACAGCCTCAGAGCTGCAGGTGTTCAGAGCTCCTGACAACCTCCCCTGGCTCTGGGGGCCAGCAAGGGCCCGACCGGGTATTAGTTGCTAGGCCAAGTCTCTGTCTATGCACCTGAACCCAGCCGCCAGCAAGCAGTCCGTAGCGACCAGAGGGAAGATGCGGCCGGCTGCAAGCCTACTAGCAGGTCCCCAGGGATCAGGGACAGCCTCTGAGCTGCATGTGCACAGAGCTCCTGCCGACCTTCCCTGGCTCTGGGGGCCAGCAAGGACCCGACCGGGTATAAGGTGCTAAGCAAGTCTGTCCATGCACCTGAACCCAGTTGCTGGCAGGCAGCCCACAGTGACCTGAGGGAAGATCCTTCAGATATCTTTTTTTTTGTTTGTTTGTTTTTTTAATTTTTTTTATTTTCTATATTCTATGTTTTCATTCCAAAGGCTTTCCCCTTTCCCAGTTCCCACCCACCATCGTTCCCATAGTTCCTCTCCCCCCCAACTGTTCCCCAATCATTCCCCCTCCCCCCTCGGTTTCTTTACTAAACTGGATGCAATCTTTACAGGCCCAGGGTCCTCTCCTTTCTTCTTCTTGGGAATCATTTGACTTGCTATTAGTGTCTTGAGTATTTAGGGCTTCTGGGCTCATTAATATCCACTTATCAGTGATTGCATTTCATGTGCATTCTTTTGTGATTGGGTTAATTCACTCAGGATGATATTTTCCAGGTCTAACCATTTACCTACAAATTGCATGAATTCATTATTTTTAATTGCTGAGTAGTATTCCATTGTATAAATATACCACATTTTCTGTATCCATTCCTCCTTTGAGGGATATTTGGGCTCTTCCCAATTTCTGGCTATTATAAACAAGGCTGCTATAAACATAGTGGAGCATGTGTCCTTATTGCATGCAGGGGAATCCTCTGGGTATATGCCCAGGAGTGGTATGCCAGGGTCCTCTGGAAGTGACATGCCCAATTTTCTGAGGAACCGCCAAACTGATTTCCAGAGCGGTTTTACCATTTTGCAATCCCACCAACAGTGGAGGAGTGTTCCTCTTTCTCCACATCCTCGCCAGCACTTGTTGTCTCTTGAGTTTTTAATCTTAGCCATTCTGACTGGTGTGAGGTGGAATCTCAGGGTTGTTTTGATTTGCATTTCCCTGATGACTAATGATGTTGAACATCTTTTAAGGTGTTTCTCGGCCATCCAAATTTCTTCTGGTGAAAATTCTTTGCTTAGCTCTGTGCTCCATTTTTGGATAGGGTTATTTGGTTCTTTGCGGTCTAACTTCTTGAGTTCTTTGTATATATTGGATATTAGCCCTCTGTCGGATGTGGAGTTGGTGAAGATCTTTTCCCACTTTGTTGGTTGCCATTTTGTCCTTCTGACAGTGTCCTTTGCTTTGCAGAAACTTTGTAATTTTATGAGATCGCATTTGTCGATTCTTGATCTTAGAGCATAAGCTATTGGTGTTCTGTTCAGGAACTTTTCCCCTGTGCCCAAGTCCTCCAGGGTCTTCCCAAGTTTCTTTTCTAATAGTTTCAGTGTGTCTGGTTTTATGTGGAGGTCCTTGATCCACTTGGAATTGATCTTAGTGCAAAGAGATAAGAGTGGGTCAATTCGCATTCTTCTGCATGTTGACTTCCAGTTGAACCAGCACCATTTGTTGAAAAGGCTATCTTTATTCCACCGGATGGTTGTGGCTCCTTTATCAAAGATCAAGTGACCATAAGTCTGTGGGTTAATTTCTGGGTCTTCAATCCTGTTCCATTGATCTGCTTGCCTGTTGCTATACCAATACCACGCAGTTTTTAACACAATTGCTCTGTAGTACTGCTTGAGGTCAGGGATATTGATTCCCCCAGAAGTCCTTTTATTGTTGAGAATAGTTTTAGCTATCCTGGGTTTTTTGTTGCTCCAGATGAATTTGAGAATTGCTCTTTCTAGATCTATGAAGAATTGAGTTGGGATTTTGATGGGGATCGCATTGAATCTGTATATTGCTTTTGGCAAGATGGCCATTTTTACTATATTGATCCTGCCAATCCAGGAGCAAGAAATATTTTTCCATCTTCTGAGGTCTTCTTCGATTTCTTTCTTCAAGGACTTGAAGTTCCTGTTGTACAGATCTTTTGCTTGTTTGGTTAGAGTTATGCCAAGATACTTTATGTTGTTTGTGGCTATTGTGAAGGGTGTTATTTCACTAATTTCTTTCTCTGCCTGCTTGTCCTTTGAGTACAAGAAGGCCACTGACTTGCTTGAGTTAATTTTATAGCCTGCCACTTTGCTGAAGTTGTTTATCAGCTGTAGACGTTCTCTGGTGGAGTTTTTTGGGTCGCTTAGGTAAACTATCATATCGTCTGCAAATAATGATAGTTTCACTTCTTCCTTTCCAATTTGTATCCCTTTGACTTCCTTATGTTGTCTAATTGCTCTTGCTAGAACTTCAAGTACTATATTGAAAAGATATGGAGAGAGAGGGCAGCCTTGTCTGGTCCCTGATTTTAGTGGGAATGCTTCAAGTTTCTCTCCATTTATTTTGATGTTGGCTACTGGTTTGCTGTAGATTGCTTTTACTATGTTTAGGTATGAGCCTTGAATTCCTGCTCTTTCCAAGACTTTTAGCATGAAAGGATGCTGAATTTTGTCGAATGCTTTTTCAGCATCTAATGAGATGACCATGTGGTTTTTTTCTTTCAGTTTGTTTATGTAGTGGATTACATTGATGGATTTCCGTATATTGAACCATCCCTGCATCCCTGGGATGAAGCCTACTTGATCATGGTTGATGATCATTTTGATGTGCTCTTGGATTCGGTTAGCAAGAATTTTATTTAGTATTTTTGCATCTATATTCATAAAAGAAATTGGCCTGTAGTTCTCTTTCTTTGTTGGATCTTTTTGTGGTTTAGGTATTAGCGTAATTGTGGCTTCGAAAGAATGAGTTGGGCAGTGTCCCTTCTGTCTCTATTTTGTGGAATAGTTTGAAAAGTATTGGTGTTAAGTCTTCTTTGAAGGTCTGGTAGAATTCTGCACTAAAACCATCTGGTCCCGTACTTTTTTTGGTTGGGAGGCTTTCTATTACCCCTTCTATTTCTTTAGGGGTTATGGGACTATTTAGCTAATCTACTTGATGCTGATTTAATTTTGGTATTTGATATCTGTCTAGGAAATTGTCCATTTCCTCCAGATTCTCCAGTTGTTTTGAGTATAGACCTTTGTAGTAGGATCTGATGATCTTTTGAATTTCCTCAGTTTCTGTTGTTATGTCTCCCTTTTCATTTCTAATTTTGTTAATTTGTATACTGTCTCTGTGTCCTTTAGTTATTCTGGCTAAGGGTTTATCTATCTTGTTGATTTTCTCAAAGAACCAGCTCCTGGTCTTGTTAATTCTTTGTATGGTTCTCTTTGTTTCTATTTGATTGATTTCAGCCCTGAGTTTGATGATTTCCTGTCTTCTACTCCTCCTGGGTGAATTAACTTGTTTTTCTTCCAGGGCTTTAAGGTGTGCCATTAAGCTGCTAGTATATGCTCTCTCCAGTTTCTTTTTGGATGCACTTAGAGCTATGAGTTTTCCTCTTAGCACTGCTTTTATTGTGTCCCATAGATTTGGGTAGGTTGTACCTTCATTTTCATTGAATTCTAAAAAGTCTTTGATTTCCTTTTTTATTTCTTCCTTGACCAAGTTGTCATTGAGTAGAGTATTGTTCAGTTTCCATGTGTATGTGGGCTTTCTGTTGTTTTTGTTGTTATTGAAGACCACTCTTACTCCATGGTGATCTGATAAGAGGCATGGGATTAGCTCGATCTTCTTGTATTTGTTGACATCTGTCTTGTGACCAATTATATGGTCTATTTTGGAGAAGGTACCATGTGGAGCTAAGAAAAAGGTATATTCTTTAGCTTTAGGATGAAATGTTCTATATATATCGGGAAGTGTGGGGGAGTGCAGCAGAGCCTCGGCAGACGCTGCTGGGCCTGCCTAGTAGCGAGAGCCTAGCAGATCCCCCCACGTGGTAGCCCCTGATGGAGTCTGTCTACCTGTGCCTTTCCAGCTGTGTCCTGGTTGCAATATGGAGGCCTGCCGCTATCGCTGGTCCGGGGTCCTGGGGAGCTGGGTGGTTCCGGCTGCCTCGGTGCACAGCCTAAGCTTGCAGGGATGTGCTGCAGAGCCTAGGTGCCTGGACCTGCCTGTGGGCGAGAGCTTAGCAGCTCTCCCTGTTCTAGTCCCAGACGGAGTCTCTACCTGCAACTTTTCAGCTGTGTCCTGGTTGCAATATGGAGGCCTGCCACTATCGCTGGTCCTCACTCTTCTTAATAAACAAGAATTGTTGCTTATCCTGGTTCTGCCTGCAGGGTCTGAGCACCTGGCAAGCTGGCTAGGTCTGGCTTCCCTGCTACCGGCTGGATGGGAAGCTGAAGGCAAGATGGCGCTGCCTGCAGGGGGTTCGGGGTCTGGCCTGCGAGCGCAGAGCGCAGGCACGGCCGCTGTACTCCAAACCGCTAGTCTGTGCGCAGTTCCTGCCCCAGACCTGAGTCCCCGAAGGTCTTAAACTCGGGCTGTCTCTGGTACCTGGTTCCGCCGGCAGGGTCTGAGCACCTGGCAAGATCCTTCAGATATCTTATTACTCTACGTGAAAGTTAAAATTCTACGTTGAAGAGATATGGAGAGAATAGACAACTTGTTCTTGTTCTTGACTGTAGTGGAATTGCTTTGAGTTCCTCTTCATTAAATTTGTTATTGTCTATAGACTTACTGGAAATTCTCTTTATTATATTTAGGGATGTCCCTTCTATCCCTAATCTCTCTAATACTTGTATCATTAAGGGGAATTGTATTTTGTCAAAGGTCTTTTCTGTATTTTATGAGCTGATCAAATGGGGGAATTATTACATTTTGGTTATATGGTGGATTATATTCCTACCTTGAACCATCTGTTCATCTCTGAGCTGAAGGCTACTTGATCATGATAGATAAACATTGTGATTTATTCATGGATTTCATTTTATTTTATTGAGTATTTTTACATGTATGGTCATAAGGAAAATTAGTACATAACTTCATTTTGAGTGCCTTTGTGTTTTTGAGTATCAGGGTAACTGTGGTTCCCCCAAAATGAATTATTGTGTAGAAGATGTATAGATCTTCAATCCTATTCCATTGAGCTACCTGCCTGTCACTGTACCAACACTATGCAGTTTTTAACACTTTTGCTCTGTAGTACTGCTTGAAATCTGGGATACTTATTCCCCCAGAAATTCTTTTACTGTTGAGAATAGTTTTAGCTATCCTTTTTTTTATTGCAGATGAATTTGAGAATTGCTCTTTCTAACTCTATGGAAAAACTGAGTTGGGATTTTGATGGGAATTGCATTGAATCTGTATATTGTTTTGGCAAGATGGACATTTTTACTATATTAATCCTGCCAATCCATGAGCATGGACGATTTTTCAATTTTCTGAGGTCTTCTTTGATTTCCTTCTTCAGAGACATGAAGTTCTTGTCATACAGATCATTCACATGTTTAGTTATAGTCACCCCAAGATACTTTATATTGTTTGTGGCTATTGTGAAGGCTGTCATTTCCCTAAATTTTTCTCAGCCTGCTTGTCCTTTGAGTACAGGAAGGCTACTGATTTGCTTGAGTTGATTTTATAACCAGCCACTTTGCTGAAGTTGTTGATTAGCTGTAGGAGTTATCTGGGGGCATTTTTGGGTCACTTAAGTATACTATCACATCATCTGCAAATAGTGAAAGTTTTACTTCTTCCTTTCCAATTTGTATCACTTTGACCTCCTTATGCTTTCTAATTGCTCTAGCTAGAACTTCAAGTACTATATTGAAAAGATATGGAGAAGGGACAGCCTTGTCTAGTCCTTGATTTCAGTGGGATTGCTTCAAGTTTCTCTCCATTTAGTTTGATGTTGGCTACTGGTTTGCTGTATATTGCTTTTACTATGTTTAGGTATGGGCCTTGAATTCCTGTTCTTTCCAAGACTTTTAGCATGAAAGGATGCTGATTTTGTCAAATGCTTTTTCAGCATCTAATAAAATGACCATGTGGTTTTTTTTGTTTAGTTTGCTTATGTAGTGGATTGCATTGATGGATTTCCGTATATTGAGCCATCCCTGCATCTCTGGGATGAAGCCTACTTGATCACGGTGAATGATTGTTTTGATGTGCTCTTGCATTTGATTGGCAAGGATTTTATTGAGTATTTTTGCATCGATATTCATAAGGGATATTGCCTGTAGTTCTTCTTTGTTGGATCTTTATGTGGTTTTGGTATCAGCATAATTGTAGTTTCATAGAACAAGTTGGGTAGTGGTCCTTCTGTTTCTATTTTGTGGAATAATTTGAAGAGTATTGGTGTTAGGTCTCCTTTGAAGGTCTGATAAAATTCTGCACTAAAACCATTTGGTCCTGTGCTTTTTTTGGTGGGAAGACTTTCTATGACCCCTTCAATTTCTTTAGGGATTATGGGACTGTTTAGATGATCTATTTCATCCTGATTTAATTTTGGTATTTGGTATCTGTCTAGGAAATTGTCTATTTCCTCCAGTCAGGTAGATCAATGGAATAGGATTGAAGACCCAGAAATGAACCCACACACCTATGGTCACTTGATCTTTGACAAAGGACCTGAAACCCTCCAGTGGAAAAAAGATAGCATTCTCAACAAATGGTGCTGGCTCAACTGGAGGTCAGCATGTTGAAGAATTCAAATTGATCCATTCTTTTCTCCTTGTTCTAAGCTCAACTCCATGTGGATCAAGGACCTCTACATAAAACCACCCACACTGAAACTAATAGAAAAGAAACTGGGGAAGACCCTTGAGGATAGGGGCACAGGGGGAATGTTCTTGAACAGAAAACCAATAGCTTATGCTATAACATCAAGAATTGACAAATGGGACCTCATAAATTTACAAAGTTTCTGTAAGGCAAGGGACACTGTCAATCGGACAAAATGGCAACCAGCATATTTGGAAAAGATCTTCCCCAACCCTACATCCAACAGTGGGCTAATGTCCAATATATATAAAGAAGTCAAGAAGGTAGACTCCAGACCACCAAATAACCCTATTAAAAATGGGGTACACAGCTAAACAAAGAATTTTCACCTGAAGAACTTTGAATGGACAAGAAGCACCTTAAGAAATGTTCAACATCATTAGTCATTAGGCAAATGCCAATCAAAACAACCCTGAGATTTCACCTCACACCAGTCAGAATGGCTAAGATTAAAAACTCAGGAGACAGCAGGTGTTGGTGAGGATGTGGAGAAAGAGAAACACTCCTCCACCCCTGGTGGGAATGCAAGTTGGCACAACCACTCTGGAAATCAGTCTGGTGGTTCTTTAGAAAACTGGGCATGACACTTCCAAAGGACTCTGCTATACCACTCCTGGGCATATGCCCAGAGGATTTCCCTGCATGCAATAAGGACACATACTCCACTATGTTCATAGCAGCCTTATTTATAATAGCCAGAACCTGGAAAGAACCCAGATGTCCCTCAATGGAGGAATGCATACAGAAAATGTGGTATATTTATACAATGGAATACTACTCAGCAACTAAAAACAATGAATTCATAAAATTCTTAGGCAAATGGTACGATCTGAAATATCATTCTAAGTGAGGTAACCCAATCACAAAAGAACACACATGGAATGCAGTCACTGATAAATGGATATTAGCCCAGAAGTTCTGAACATCCAAGACACAATTCACACATCAAATCATTCCGAGGAAGAAGGAAGGAGAGGTCCCTGGTCTTGGATAGGCTTGATGCAGCATTGTAGGTGATTACCAAGACAGGGAATTAGGAAGGGGTTAATTGGAGAATGGGTGGAGGGAAGAGGGTTTATGGGACTCATGGGGAGGGGGAACCTGGAAAGGGAAAATTATTTGGAATGTAAACAAAGAACATAGAAAATAAAAAAATAAATAAAACAAATTATGCACCTCAGTCACTTGAAAAAAAAAGATGTATAGAAACTCATAAAACTTGGCTGATGAGAACTTTGAGACGCTGGGTGTGGTAGAATGACTATGTAATCATAACTTAGGCAGACTACACTTCAAAAGGCTCAGCTCAAATTGGAGCTGAGTGTAGTCTATATTGTCATTTTGAGGCCAGCCAGAGCTATATGGTGAGCCCCTGTCTAAAAAAATTACCCCATTCTATACAATAGTTGTCATACCACTTGAAGTTTTAGACCTATACTTTAAGCTTAAATGGCAAGAGCAATAAAGTTTCTCTAGAGAATGATGTTCCTTACAAGGTCTGGCAGACAACTTGTAGACAGGAAAGCTGATGGAAAGAAAAGAAACTGTAATTAGAATATATTGTATTTAAAATATTTTTAATAAATGAGAAAAGCTATATAATAAAAATGTAATTGAGCTATCTTAGCTAATGTTTTACTGCTGTGAACAGATACCATGATCAGAGCAACTCTTATAAGGACACCATTTAATTGGGTAAGCTTACAGGTTCAGAGCAGAGATTCAATCCATTATTATCAATATGGGAGCATAGCAGTGTCCAGCAGGCATGGCAAAGGAGCTGAAATGTCAACATCTTATCCTGAATGCAAATAGAAGATTTGCTCCCATGTGGTTAGGATGATGGTCTTATTGCCCACCCCACAGTGACACACTTCCTATAACAATGCCACCCCTACTTTAACAAAGCCATATCTCCTAAGAGTGCCACTGCCTTTTCCAAGTATTTTCAAGCCATCACTTTCCACTACCTGTGACCACAGGCTTATTCAAACACATGAATCTATGGCAGTGATACCTAGTCATAACAATAAAAAACATATTTAGCCCAATTTCCAAGTCCACATAGTCTATATCAGTCTCAATAATGTTAAAAATCCAAAGTTCAAAGTCTTGTGAAATCCATCCCATCAATTAACTGCCATTTTCTAAGCAAGAAAGAAAACTAGCTAGGCAAACTCCAAACTCTGGATTTCCATGTCTGATGTCAAAGTGGTCTTCAGATCTCAAACTCCTTTTAATCTTTTTTACTGCAACAAACTTTTTTCTCCTGGTCTGGTTCCATTCCCTGTTAGCTACTTTCTTTGTCTGGTATCCCACAATTCTGGCTTCTTTAGCATCTTGAGATCTCCAAGTTAATTTCAACTTCACATCTTATTTTTTTCAATGTCCGGGGTCCACAAATGATCTTCTGGGCTCCCCTAAGGGCTTGTGTCACTCTAGGCTCTGGTTGACTCCACTTCTCTGCTGCTGCTGTCATCCTATGGGACTGAAATCTTCAGCAAGCTGGGGATTCTGCTGCAACTAGGCTTCACCAATAGCTTCTCCTAGGCTCTGTTTATGGTGTCAAATCTCAATCTATTTGAATTATCCCTTCAGTCCTGCATCATCAACTGCAGCTAAGGCTGTACCTTCATCAATGGCCTTCTATGGCCTTTCTCAGTGCCAAGCCTAAGCTGCTCTCCTTGACCCCTTAATACCTTCAAAACTAACACCACCTGGGTGATTTTTATAAATTACCAAGTCCAGCTGTAGCATGAGGTACAAACTTGTCTATCTCTGGAACACAGCTTCTTTATGCTCTCAGAAAACATTTTTCAGAAAGTTTCACATCAGTGATACTGGTCTTCTCTCTTTTTTTTAATTTTTATTTTCTATATTCTATGTTTACATTCCAAAGGCTTTCCTCTTTCCCAGTTGCCCCCCACTATACGCTCCATAATTTCTCTCCCCCCAACTATTCCCCAATCATTCCCCCTCCCCCCACGGTTTCTCTACAAAACTGGATCCAATCTTTACAGGCCCAGGGTTAATTTCTTAGCTCTAGCTAACAAGCATCAACTGTCTTAATAGTCCTTTCTAATTTTGACTAAATCCATAGCCATATGGACAAAGCTGCCTAGTTCTGCTGCTTGCTGGAGCTGGAACAAGCCCCCTATCCCTTATTTTATTACCAGATTTTTGTTTCCAACTACTTCACTGCCTACATATGTTCTGTAGATTGACTTTGAACTCAGAGATCTACATAACTTTCTCCTAAATGCTAGGAATAGACATATACCACCATGCCTGGACTTAAGCTTTCTTTACCTAGAACTTGCTCTGTCCCAAGCTGGACTTTACCTCAGTGATCTGCTTGCCTCTATCTCCTGGAATTAAAGGCTTTTACTACTTTGCCTAGACCTAAAATTAGCTGGGTGGGCTCTTGCCCCAAAGTCCATCTTTCTTCATCTGTTATCTCCTAGAACATAGGCTCCAGCTCCATTCAATTCCTGGTGCCTTTTCAATACTTGACCATATATTTTGTACTTTTTCTTTTTAAGCTTGCTATCCTTCATAAACATGCTTTTCATGAGACTAAACCATAGCACACAGTCTAAACTAGGTTGTTTTGAGACTTCCTTTGTCAATGCATTCAATTTGACTCTTTTCATCTTATCTCAGGCAGATTCTTTTTGAACAAGAGCAAAATAAAAAAACACCAAAAAAAAAAACCCAAGAAAAAAGCCACATTCTTCACCAAAATCTCACAAAAACAATCTCTAGGCCACATACTGAAATTCATCTCCACTGAAACTACTTGGCTCAGGTCTGCACAATTCACACTCAGAAACAAAGTCTCCCATATCTTTACTAACGTAGCTTATCCAAACTCTACAAATCCACATTTCTCCAAAAGAAATTGGCCAAGCCTAAAATAGAAATCATGACCAAGACAATTCTTATGAAGACAACATTTAATTGGAGCTCATTTGGTTAATAGATTCAGAGGTTCAGTTCATTATCAGCAAGGTGAGAGAGCATGGCAACATCCAGGCAGGCAGAGCTGAGAGTTCAATATCTTGTTCTGATGGCAAAAAGAAGACTGACTCCCACATGGTTAGGATGAGGGTCTCATTATCCAATCTCACAGTGACCTACTTCCTTCAACAAGGCCAAACCTACTCCAACAAAGCCATACCTCCTAATTGTACTATTTGTTGGGCCAAACATATCCAAATCACCACACAGGCAATGTTTTTTTTTTAATATATATATTTTGTAAACTAATTTGAATAGTATTGGTATTAACTCTTCTTAGAAAGTCTGGTATAGTTCTGTGCTAAAGGCATCTTGCCAGGGACATTTTATTATTTGTAGATGTCTTAGTCAGGGTTTCTGTTCCTGCACAAAACATCATGTAATTTGGGGAGGAAAAGGTTTATTCATCTTATACTTCTAAATTGCTGTTCATCACAAAAAGGAGGCCAGTACTGCAACTCAAGCAGGTCAGAAAGCAGGGCCATGGAGGGATGTTTCTTACTGACTTTATTCCCTGACCTTCTCAGCTTCATTTCTTATAGAACCCAGGACTACCAGTCCAGTGATGGTACTACCCACAATGGAACCTCCCCTCATGATCACTAGTTGAGAAAATGCCTTACAGGTGGATCTTATGGAGGCATTTCCTCAACTGAAATTCCTTTCTCTGTGATAATTCCAGCTTGTATAAAGTTGACACACAAAACCAGTCAGTACAGTAGATTTTTAATAAATGCTTCTATTTTTACTATTGGTTATATGCCTTTTTAATATTGTTTATCTGACCTCACTGTAACTTTGGTAAGTGATATCTAATGAGAAAATTATTCATTCCTTTTACACTTTTTAGTTTTGTGGAGTACAGGCTTTTAAATTACATCTTTATGATTTTCTGGATTTCTTAAGTCTTTCTTGTCATGTCCCTTTCTCATTTTTTCTAATTTTATTAATTTGAATACTCTCTTCCCATCCTTTAGTTAATTTGAATGAGAGTTTATCTTGCTAATTTTGCCAAAGAACTATTTCATTTATTCTTTGAATTGTTCTTTAGGTTCCTATGTTATTGATTTTAGGTATCAGCTTAATTAATTCTTGTCTGTTCTTCTTAGGTGTGTTACTCTTTTTATTGTAAGATGTTTTAGGTAAGCTGTTAAGTTACTGGTATGAAATCTCTCCAATTTTTGGATCTAGACACTTAGTGCTATTAATTTCCTCTAAGTAACAATATAATCAATAACTTTGGCTATGCTGTGTATTCAGCTTCATTGAATCTAGAAGTACTTAAATTCTTCCTTTATTTCTTTCTTAATCTATTTTTCATTCAATAGAAAGTTGTTCAGTTTCCATGAGTTTGTTTCAGTTGCTGATGTTTCAGTTAATATTCATTTTTAGTTTATGGTCATCTGATAGGGCACAGGTAGATGTTTAAATTTGCTTTTATCTGTTGAGACTTGCTTTGTGTCAGAAAATGTGGACAATTTTAGAGAAAGTTTTATGAAGTGCTAAAGAGAAGATAAATTATTTTACTTTTATTAGATATTTTCTTTATTTACCTTCCAAATATTATCCCATTTCCCTGTTTTCACTCTCAAAACCCCCAATCTCATCCCCCCCCCGTTCTCTACCCACCTACCCACTCCTGCTTCCCTGCCCTGGCATTCCCCTACACTGGGGTACCAAGCCTTCACAGTACCAAGGGCCTCTCCTCCCATTGATGCCAGACAAAACCATCCTCTCCTAAATATGTTGCTGAAGCCATGGGTCTCTCCATGTATACTCTTTGATTGGTGGCTTAGTCCCTGAGAGATGTGGGGGTTCTGGTTTGTTGATATTGTTGCTCTTCCTATGGGGTTGCAAACCTCTTCAGCTGCTTCAGTCCTTTTTCTAACTCCTCCATTGTGGACCCAGTGCTCAGTCCAATGGTTGGTAACAAGCATCTGCCGATATATTTGTCAGGTAGAACCTCTCAGGAGACCTCTATAATCAGGCTCCTGTCATCAAGCACTTCTTGGCATTCACACTAATGTCTGCATTTGGTGACTGTATATGAGATGGATCCCCAGGTGGAGAAGCCTCTGGATGTCTTTTCCTTCAGTCTCTGCTCCATACTTTGTCTCAGTATTTGCTCCCATATTTTGTTTCCCCTTCTAAGAAGGACTGAAGCATCCACATTTTGGTCTTCCTTCTTCTTGAGTTTCATGGGGTCTGTGAATTGTATCTTGGGTATTCTGAGCTTTGCGGTTAATATCCACTTCTTCGTGAGTGCATATCATGTGTGTTCTCTTGTGATTGTATTACCTCACTCAGGATGATATTTTCTAGACCCATCTATTTGCCTGAGAATTTCATGATATAAATTATTTTTTGTTTGAATTAAATGTTCTATAAGTTCCTGTTAGGTCCATTTGGTTTATAATATTTGTTTGGTCCATTATTTCTCTGTTTAGTTTTTGTATGGATGACCGATGCAGTGATGGCAATAGGATACTGAAGTCTCCCACTATTAGTGTTTCAGGATTGGTATGTGATTTAAGCTGTTAAAATGTTTCTTAAAAAAACAAAACAAAACGTGTGTACCCTTTTGTTTGGGGTATAGATATTAAAATTTGAAATGATATCTTGGTGGACTTTTGTCTTTGAGAAAGATTATCTTTACCTATCTCCATTGATTAGTGTTGGTTTGAAGTCTATATTTTCAGATATCAAATGGCTAAACCAGCTTGTGTCTTAGGTCCCTTTGCTGGCATTATCTTTTCCAACACCTTAACCTGAGGTAATGTCTACCTTTAATGCTGTAGTATGTTTCTTTGATGCAGCAGTAGGCTACAACCTGTTTTTAATATTCATTCTGCTAGTGGACTTTTGTTTTTGTTTTTAAATTGGAGCATTGAGAAATACCAATGACCAATAGTTGTTGATTCCAGTTACTACATTGTTGTCGTTTTGTTTGTGGTGGTTGTGGTATGTATGTTCTTTCTGACTCTTTATTTTGCTGGTGTGAGATTATTTATTTACTTTGTTTTCATGGGTTCAGTTGACTTCTTTATGTTGGAATTTTCCTTCTGACATCATCTATAGGGCTGGATTTGTAGATAAATACCATTTAAATTAATTTTGTCATGGAATATCTTTTTTCTCATTTTTATTAATTATTTTATTTATTTACAACCCACATGTTGCCCCCATTCCTTGTCCTCACAGATTTCTTTGACATTCCTGTCATCTTTGCCTCTGAGAATGTACCTTCCCAAGCATCCCCCCCAATTCTGCGGCATCAAGTCTCTACAGCATTAGGCACATTTTCTCCCACAACAACCAGAGAATTGCTCCTCTGCTACATATGTGCCAGGGGTCTCAGACCAGCTCTTTGGTTGGTGGCTTAGTCTCTGAGAGCACCTAGTAGTCCAGGTTTGTTGTCACTGTTGGTCTTCCTATGGGCTTGCCATCACCTTCAGTTCCTTGGCTGTGAGTGTTTGCATCTGTCTCAGTCAGCTGCTGGTAGAGCCTCTCAGAGGACAGCCATGCTAGGCTCCTGTCTTCAAAAACAACATAGCATCAGTAATAAAGTTAGGGATTGGTGTATACCCAAGGGATGGATCCAAGGTTGGACTGGTCTCTAGTCAGCTATTCCTTTAATCTCTGCTTCATTTTTGTCTCTGCATTTCTTTTGACAGACACACTTTAGGGTTGAAAGGTGTATAGTTGTGTTGGACATTCACTGGTACGGGGGTCCTTTCTGACTACTAGAGGTGGCCTCTTCAGGTTCCACCACCCTACTGTTGGGCATTGAGTCACCCACATTGAGTCCTGGTAACCTCCTCCATTCAGAACTGGGATGGGACTTTCTAGAGGTTCCCATTAACCACTATCCCTGGCAGCTGCTTATTTACATTCATCTCCCTTCCCTCTTAGCTTCTCTCCTATCTTCCCCTATACTTGATCCTGTCCCATTTCCTCTCCCCCTCCTCTCTCATCCCCAAGTCCCTCCACCCATCTGCCTTCCACTATTTTCCCCCTTCTTAGTGGAATTTAAGTATACTCACTTGGATTGTTCTTCATGTTTACCTTGTTAGGGTCTATGGATTATATCATGGTGATTCTGTACTTTTTGGCTAATATGCACTTATTAGTGAATGCATACCATGCATGTCTTTTGGGAAGAGGAATCTTGAATGGTCAAGAAAGCATTAAAGTTGGTCACTTGAAGCAGTGATCAACATTCTTAGTCATCAGGGAAATGTGCATCAAAATTACCTTGAGATTCCAACTTACACCAACCAAAATTGCCAAGATAAAAACTCAAATGACAACATATACTGGAAATGATGGGCAGAAAGGGGAACACTCCTCCATTGCCTGTGGGATTGCAAACTGGTATAAACACTCTGGAAATCAATCTGACAGTTCCTTAGAAAATTGTACATAGTTCTACCTGAATACCCAGTTCTCTTGCTCCTGGGCACATACTCAAACATTATTCTACCATATTACAAGCACACATGCTCCACTATGTTTATAGCACCCTTATTCCTAATATCTAGAAACTAGAAGCAACTCAGATGTCCCTCAAGCAGAATTTTTACAGAAAATATTGTTCTTTTGCACGGTGGAATACTATTCACATATTCAAAATAAGGGAACTATGAATTTTGCAGGCAGATGGATGGAACTAGAAAATATTTTCCTTAGTGAGGTAACCCAAACCTAAATGGAATATCTTATTTTCTCCATCTATGGTGATGGAAAGTTTTGCATTGTATAGTAGGCTAGATTCACATTTGTAATATTATAGAGCCTGCATCACATCTTCCTGGCCCTTCTGGTTTTTAGAGTCTCCTTTGAGATTTCAGGTGTAATGCTAATAGGTCTGCCTATATATGTTACTAGGTATTTTTCCATTGTAACTTTTACTTTGTTTTGATTATTATGTTGTAGGGGCTAGGAGACTTTGTTTTCTGATCCAATCAATTTGGCATAACTCTCTATATCTTTGTAGGCATCTTCTTTAGGTTAGGAAAGTTTTCTTCTATGATTTTATTGAAAATATTTTTTGGGCCTTTGACCCAGAATTTTTTTCCTCCTGTTCGTAGGTTTGCTCATTTTTTTAAGGTATTCTGAATTTCCTGGATATGTTGTGTCAGGAGAATTTAAGCTATAACATTTTCTTTGACTGATGTGTTTCTTCCATCATATATTCAATATTTGAGATCCTGTCTTCCATCTTTTGAATTGTTATTGAAACTTGCCTCTGTAGTTCCTGTTTGAATTCCTAACTTCTTAATTTCCAGAAATTTCACACATTTGGATTTTTTATGCATTTTATGTCTAATTTCAAATTTTGAACAGTATTACTTTTTTTTTTACCTACAATGTTTGTTTGTGCTTTCCTAGATAGTTTTATAGACTTGTTTGTTTCTTCTTTGAGCACCCCTAGAGTATTCTGAAATATTGTTTAGGTCTAACATAGCTTTTGCAGTGTTAGAATATCTGGGGATTGATGTAGTAGGGTAACTTGGCTCTGATAGTGACCCATTCTTTTGACTGTTGATGCTGTTTGTATTCTTATGCTGGTGTCTTGGTATCTGGTTTGTGGGGCTTATGATCTAGGTGCTAATTTCTGGATTTGTCTTTGTTAGCTGTCTATTTTTTCCTTGGTTTCTATTTCCTTTCTAAATATTTGGAGAGCATGATGACTGTGTTATAGCCTGGTCAAATTGTGTGTTCATGGGAGAATGCCTGCAGGTGTTAGTAGGGAGTACACTGGGATGATCTGAGGAAAGAAAAGCTGAAAATGGATATATTTGTGATTCATTGGGGATGGAATCAGAGAGGAAAGGGGTACCACAGCAGGTTTCCATATACAAATCTGGGAATGAGACTAGGGAGGATTGGATTGCTGAAGCAGTAAGAGAGTATGGGTCTGCCTTCTGAATACTTGTTGCCATGGGAAGAGTGGTCCTTGGGTTATCAGGGGCTGCTTATTAGTGTTGGGTCTGGGACAGAGCAGTAAGTCTGGGGAGGGGAACTAAGAGGGAATGGTCTGTGAGATCCATAGAAGATGTATTCAGTGGGGAAAGTGAGAAAGCTGCAGCTAGTGGAACATTGTGGCACTAGAGAAGGGACTGGAGAGTTAGGTCTAGTGGAATTCAAACACACACATACACACACGCACACACATACACATAAAGAGAGAGAGAGAGAGAGAGAGAGAGAGAGAGAGAGAGAGAGAGAGGGAGGGAGAGAGAGAATGAGAGAGAGAGAGAAAGAGAGAATGAGAGACAGAGAGAAGGTTTGTAGTCATCATATCTGATTTTTTGGCAATCATAGCTCTTTCTATTGGGGATTTAGTTATGTTAATTATGTAACATTTTTAATTAAAAATATTAGGTATGGAACAGGTATAGGTTTTTAATGACAATGCATTATTGATGAATCTTGGAAAATAAAACATTCATTTATCACAAAATTAAATATTTATCATTATCAGCAATAGCATCTGTTTTCAGATTTATTCTAATAAAGAAACTGTTTAGTTGAAATTCTTATTAATCATGTCCATGTGAAATGCTGTAATTTCTTAAATGTGTTGCCTTTAAATTTACTGGTCATTTGAATCTTAACTCATTAGAATCAACTGGTTAAGGTGATTATGTCTATTATAGAACTGAATGAGAGTCCAAAAGCCATGTAATGACTTTTTTGACTAGTTTCTGCTGAGTTGGAAAGGTAATTTGCAAATGTAGACATATGGTTCTTTGGCATTTCTAATAAAGTTCTAATGCATCCATATTCAAGTTGAAATCATTTTAATTTTCTATTTCCCATTGGAAGCTTGTAAGATGTCCATGTAATAAAATAGTATTCTTTACATATGTTGATGAATGAATATGAATATGAATATGAAATTCTTAGAGAAATGGATGGAGCTGGAGAACGTCATACTAAGTGAGGTGACCCAGTCTCAAAAAAATACCCATGGTATACAGTCACTGATAAGTGGATATTAGCCTAGAAGCTTGGAACACCAGAGACATAAATCACATATCAAGTGATGTCTCACAAGAAGAAAGGAGTGGACACTGGTGCTAGAATGGACCAAAACATCATTGTGGGGGAGTACAAGAACAGTAAGTTGGGAGGGGGTGGATGAGAGAGCAGGGGGAGGGAAAAGGGCATGTGGGACCTTTGGGGGTGGGGAACCAGAAAAAGGGAAATGAATTGTAAATATAGAATATATCCAATAAAAATAGTATTCTTTACATATGTTGATGAATTAATATTCTTAGAACTAAATACTGTAAAGAAAGTCCTTTGCCTTTGGCTTGGAACTTCTCAGTATTGGAGAATGATATAATGGTAGATTTATTTTGAACCAATATATTAATGACTTTCAGATCTACTGATATCGTGTAAATTTGTAAGCACACCTCGAACTTTATCCTTGAAGTGTTATCAACTATAAAGTGGATGGAATGCTAATCTCAGAGATTCTATGCAAAGTATACATAAAAATATATACTTTTTGAGTCAAAATATAATGTAAAGGAGGTTGAAAACATGTTTCTTTTTATGTTAAAATGTCAAGACATTCTGACTGATGCTCAATCAAATGTGATGGGACATGACACACAGATTACCTGAATTATGTCTTTTCCATCTTTTGGTCAGAACTACACAGATATTGAAAATGTACCAGACAGATTTTTAGACTATATGTAGTTATTAAGATTTATTCTCTTGTTTAAAATTCTTCTTTTCCTACTTGAAAAATGTCATGGTAAGAACACATGCTGGCAGGTGATTGAGGGATCCATTCTAAAACAAATAGAAGGAAAATGAATTCCCAAGGGAAGTGAAATAGAAGAATTGGATTTATTAGAAGATATATATGCTTCTCTTAGCTGGAGAAACTAGATTTATCAGAACAATCTTGTCTTGTCAATGAATCCAAAAGCAGGAAATACAAAAAACCCTGTTATCATTAAAAGGAAAATGCAAACAACTGTTATAGAGGAAATAATGTGGTGATTGACATCACCTTGATTGGTATAAAAGAATAGGAAATGTTTGGAATACTATTGCCATGCTATTTCTGTCACTGCTTTTATAGCTTTTATTTTAAAATGAATAGAAAATCACATTCATTCCTCACTTAACTTTACTGAGGTCAAAGTTAAGAACCATACCTAATGGAGATATATTCTTTATTATGTATATCACATGTTCTCACATGTATGCTTGTGTGTGTGCAAACACACACATGTTCATATGTGCGTGCATGTACGCACACACATGCGCACACACATGCACGCATGTGCGCGCGCGCGCGCACACACACACACACACACACACACACACACACAGAAAATGCATCCAAAACAATTTTAATTATTTTTAGGTTCTGCTGGCTCCTAAATGTATTGCAGCAAGAATGAGGATATAAAATCTATAACCTGGAGCTAAGTTGGCTAAATTAAGATGAGGCTTTTTGCTTTACTAACCATGGTCATTGGAGATTCTATGTGAGTGAGCATTCCCTCACATGTCCTTCATTACATTAGTGTATGTTTAATGATGATGTCATTAATTTTAAATACCCTAATAGATATCAAAGTCATAAAGGATGAAGCAAAGACAATGAATTACATTAGAACATTGCCTCCATCTCAAACTTGTCTTGAACTGTACAGCAAACAAAATCAGGACCCAAAGCAAGAAAATTGTTTAATTTCTACATTTGATCAATCATGTTTTCTCATAAATATGGAAAAAATGACCTAGGAACTATCTTATATAGATATATAGATATCATATATCTTATATGATAAAACTAAATTTACAAAACACAATACTGTTAAGAATATAAATTATAAATAAATTTTTCTTGATATTCAAAGACAATTTAAAACATGTTTAAGCTGACACAAAATGAATTGTATTAAAATATCATGCAGATACTTTTATATAAAATGTAACATCATGTTTTGGGAAAATGAAAACAAATAAAAATAGGAAAGCAGTGCTTTTGATCTAGGCGGTGCAGAGAACTTTTATATAGTGAGGCATAGAAAGACAAGAAATCACATTATAAGACTTAGTGGAGTACAGAAGGCCTGATAATCTTCTCTATGAAATAGAGGAATCTGAGAAGTGATGGTTATAGGCAACCAGTTGAAGGCAAGACTGTTTTTATTAATATATATGTACTTTTAAAGCTCTATTATAAGGTCTATAATTTCATTGCATTGGGGCTTACTGCAATAAAGTGGTATAAGTTAATGCACTACATAATGAAATATCCACCATGTTTCACTGAATTTACTTGGCTGTTGAAATTATTGTATTTAATATAGCATGAAAAGAGCAAGCTGAGATTGACACTTTCCTAGTGTTCTGTGTGGGGTGTGGAGCAGACCAGAGAGTGATAGAACATCTCTCTGTCTCTCTATCTCTCTGTCTCTCTATCTCTGTCTCTCTGGCCCACTCTCCTCTGTCTCTGTCTCTGTCTCTCTCTCTTTTTCTGTTGCTCAGAAAATAGTTGGTACTGACAGTATAATAAGTGCTGAATATAAAGCTTTTAATAAACATGTATTATCAAAATAGGATACTGGTAAGAGTTGAATACAGAGAAGAAACAAAACGATTCATGAATATGCTGATGTGAAAAAGTCTTATGAGAAGTTTCCTTCCAGATAGTGATGGATAAGTTGAATTATACTGATCTAATTCTATTTAGTTGGAACAAATACTGAGTGTGGTAATAGCACTAGCTAAACCTGGGTTTTGTATTAGTAATCTTACAGAGGTACATTAGATTGAAAATTATTACATCATGACAAAGTTATCAGGGCTCAATTAAAACAAGTAGCAACTCCATGACCTCACATCCACAGAAATAATGCAGAGACAACTCACACTTCAAAATGGCACAGAATCATAAGATCGCCTCCACAAACTTAATTTCAAGTTTATAGGCATCTTCTATTTGCAAGGTTGTGAGTGCCACTTACATATGTTTTCAGAATTATCCTTCATAAATATTGGCTGAAACAAAAGTCTGAGTGGATTCAATATTGCAATGTTTTTGGTCCAAGCATTTTAAGCCATTTTCCCCTTCTGCACAAGGTAATGAATACTAGTGCACTGGCCTGTGGCTTGAGCTAAGGATAAGGGCTATGCTTCTGTCATTGTATTCCTTTCTTTGCTGCAAACTTTTTCTTGGGCAGTACATGATCTATTTTCTCCATACATTAAACTTAAAAGGAGATGAGTTCTGAGAGATGGCTGCTATAAAATTTTCATCTGTCAGCGCATTTATCAGAACAGTTTTTTTCCTTACTGCTTTATGACAATATTTTAATGGGCACATGCATATAGCCTTTCACACTCTATCACACAGTTCCCCATTTGCATGGTAACAATGTGTGATGGTAGCATAAAGAGGGACAAGATAAACGTATTCTGAACTGTTTATGATAGTAAAATTGAAGGGATGCTGTAAAAATGTTGTTGACTGGAATAAAGCTCAGTTATGCCCTTCAGGCAAAGTTGTGATGGAGAATCAAGGCACTAGGAACACTTGGCTTCTTTCACCCACTGAGATCAGCATATGTTTTTTTTCTGTTTCATTGTTTTCATTTTTTCCCTTCCCAGGTTTCCCTGTGCATTCTTGCTTGGTCTTAAGAAGGGTATGGAAAGCATCCAGGCCTGCAGAAGAATACTTATGTTGCTTGCTTATTTGTGCAGTTAGTATGATAGAGGAGAGTATCTCCAGTTGGAGTATAGGAATTATTGGCAGTAAATAATAGCTTCTACAGGATGGCGAAGTATTCTTTTTGGAGCATGTGGCCACGAGTAGGATTCCTGTGCTTCAGTGGATGCTCCCACCTTTGATCCCATATGGACAACAGTTTCTGGAACTAGCGTGCTATAAAACAGAACAACATGAAGTTGAAAGGGGTACATGCTAAGTGAGTGATGATGGAAGATGGGGGGGGAAATTGAGAATATGTGATATTTCATTGTCTACATGTATAAACTTTCAAGAATGAAGTAAATTTTCAAAAATTATTTTTTAAATGTATAGCTATATGTAGTTGTGAAGAGAGTATGCCCACATTAGTGTAAAAACCTTTGGATGCCTCAGGTATCAGATTCCTGAGGAACTGGAGTCATAAGCAGTTGTGAACTGTCACACATGGAAATTGGGAAGCAAACCTGGTTCCTCCACAAGAGCAGTATGTATCTTGACTGCAGAGGAATTTTTATTATCTGCTTAACTTGATATTTTATTTTATTATTTTATTTTGCCATGGGATATTTTTCCCAGTTGGTAGAATGTTCCACAAAGAACTGTTATATATTATTACAGGTTTTCAATTTCCAATTATTAAATCATGTGTTCCACATACAT
The DNA here is from genome assembly GCA_964023405.1 of Apodemus agrarius. NCBI lineage: Eukaryota > Metazoa > Chordata > Mammalia > Rodentia > Muridae > Apodemus > Apodemus agrarius. The sequence continues at coordinate 123,550,424 of OZ030011.1, read as the reverse complement.
CGCATGTTTCATTTCTGTTCACCAGCAGCTCAGTAAGACTGTTACTGTTTTCTCCATTAACTGCAGTGCTCTCAGTCTAGCCAAATGATTTGCTTATTTAGATGCCTTCTTGTACCATTTAGATGATACTGCCTGCATATACGAAGACAACTCAAACACATTCTTCCTGATGCTCTAAGCAGTGTTTTTTTAATTTCTCCTAAAAAAAAGAATAGAGGAAACTCATAGGAGACCATTGATGCATCTAGGTATTCAGGTGATTTGTAACACTATAAAATATATTTTGGTACCTCTATATTGATCAAAGCAATTGGCATAAGAGGATTTATACAAGTAACAAAATTAAACCTTTACATAATTTTGTTTAGAAGGCTTCAATTTGCAAAGCCCTAAATGGCTGATAGCATCTGGAAATAGATTTTCATATAAACTTGGAAAAAATTTACTTCCTGATGCTTGTGACTTAATATGTGTGAATTTAGTAATTTTGTTAAGGACACAAAAGTGTGAAAAGAAGTTTAATAGAATGCTTTATCTCATGTTGGATTTTAGGTATCTCCAGCATCTACCCTGTCAATGATACAAACATACAGATCCTTGTAAAACAGAATAGGAAATCTTAAGGTGTTATTTTTCCTTCCATGCTTAGTTGTCCTGCCTGAAAGCAATGATGGAAAGATATGTATTTTACTTTAAAACCTACTAACCTTGATGTTTTTCACCACAATTTTGTGGTTTTTATGTCTATCAAACACACATGCATAGAATGACATCAACATAACACGGGTATAGTCAGCTCTTCAATATTTCTCCTTACTAAATTTGTGGAGATGCATGAGGAACTACTCAAGCAATAAGCAATCAAGGCCTATAATTATACAGTGTGTGAAAAACCATTTTATGTGTTTGCACACCCCAAATCGGATTTTCTGGCAGTTAAAGTTAATATATTTTATGAATATTGTCTTCCTAGCAAGGTAGTAAAATTCATCTCATGTACTTTCAAAGTACTTGGATGATTATCATGAAATGCACATTATACCAAGTTACATCCTAAATTGCCCTCATCATTTAAATCCTATTTTTATGCTGTGTCTGTAATTTTCATGTTGTATTAAATCCATGATATCTTTCTTATATTGTGGGTAGAACTGAGTATTTGTGTCAGGATATAAATAGTATAATTTAGATGTGATGTTATTTATTTTAAGATATAGTTTTAGATAGGTTAATAGATATCCTATATTTTATAATCACCAAATCTATTTCATAAGCTCTACTTATTTCACTGCCATTTTCATGTCTTTATACCTGATTAAATTAAATTAATTAGTTCTTTGAGATTTTTATATAATGTGTTTTGATTATATTTATCTGCATCTTCCAATTCTTTCCTAATTCACCATTCTTATCTCTACTCAACAAACTTTATATCTTTTTGTTTCTTTTAAATACAGAGAGATCATTTTGTGGCACACAAATGTTATTGGTTTTGTGGTCTTCTGCTGAGGAATGGTTGAGTTACCAGAGGCTATACTTTTATAGAAAACTATATTTTTCTCTCCTAGCAAGGAATAATTGTCATAAATTGCACAGGATTGTATGCCCAGATCTTGCTATGTTAGGATTTTTGTCTACTTTGGGCTTCTACATGTTTTATACATTCTATCACAATTCCTTATTCCATATGTACAGGTGTCCCATTTTATCCAGGTATGATTTCTTATACTCATTCACTACCTCTTATGCTCTTTCTCTCTCACTTCTGCAATGATCCCCGAGCCTTGGATTGAATGTACATTTTAAATATGTTCCCTTTGGGGATGGTCATTCTTTTGTCTCTAAATCTCTGTAATTTAGCTGTTAGTTATTGCATTAATCACAATCTAATACTAGTAAATGCTCCTTGGGTGAGGCTGAGAGATGCATTGATTTATGGATTTAATTATATATAATTAGTTGATTTAATATTGTATTCAATTAGCAACATAACAGTAGAAAATTTTCTGCTCAGGCCTATGACCTGTGTAGCTATGGGTTGTTTGCTTGATAATTATTGCAGGTATATGCTTCATCCTGTGGAGTGGGACTTAACTATAAGAAAATGTTTTTGGTTATTTACATGATGTTTGTACCACCATTTCATCAGTGCTTACACCTTTGATATTTATTCATTATTGTATCTTACAGGTTTATAACTGGGCAATAATAATTTTCTCCTCTTGGAGCTTGTATGTAAAATGTTCCAGCCAAGAGAAAGCTATCCAGTAAATATGAAGCTTCCAGGTGAGGACCAGAGTGATTTAATGATGTTCTGAGACTTAAATGTGGTGTCCTCAGCAATATGTCTTTGCCATCAAGTTATGAAGTAGCTGAAAGCAATAGTGTCTTAGTTAATGTCCTATTTGCTGAAGTAAATACCATGACTAAAAGCAACATGGGGAGTAAAGAGTTTATTTGATTGACACTTCAAGATTATATTGTGTCACACTGAATGAAGATAGGAAAGGAACATAAACAGGGAAGGAACCGGGATGGAGGATCAGAGGCAAAAGCTATGGAGGGCTGTTGCTTACTGGGTTGTATATCATAGCTTGTTCAGCCTGCTATCTTATAGAATCAAGGATGACCAGCACAAGGGTGCCACCATCTACCCTGGGCTGTACCCTGTCATGAATTGAAAAAAAAGAAGAAGCTCTACACCCTGATATTATGTGTCAACTTGACATACAACTAGCTAGAATTATTGAGTCCTTCTCAACTTGAAAATCACATCACTGTTAACCCCTAACATTTTCTTTCTTGTTCTTCCCCAAGATCATATAATAAAGTCAACGTTATAATAATAACATTCCAACTTTTAAAAGTTCCCCAGTCTTCAAGAATTCAAAAACGTTAAAATTCACTCTGAAAGAGTATTTTTTTAAAATCCAAAGCCTTTCTAATTCAAAGTTCCTTGTATGAAATCAAAAATAAATTAAATGCACTTTTACTTCAAGAGGGAAGAACCAGAGCACAGTCAAAACCAAAACAAAGGAAAATCAAATTCCAATAGTATAAATAACTCAATGTCCATTACCTGGGATCTACTCATGGTCTTTTGGGATCCTCCAAGGGGCTTTGAGTAACTTCTGCAGCTCTGTGCACTGCAGCATACACACACTTTGTCTTCTAAGCTTCTGCTTGCTCCACTCCACTGTAGTTGTTTTTCTTGGTAGTCATCCCATGACATTTCTATCTCTAAAACTGCTGAATATTTTTGCTTTGACTAGGCTTCACTTTCACCTATTGCTTCTGTTCAGAGTCTCCAGCCCTGGCACAGTGTCAAACCTTAGAAATACTGGCTCTCCATGACAATTTCAAACCTTTAAAACCAGCACCATCTGGGTACACTACCAAGGTAGGCTGTCAGGATAAGAAACAACATTAGCCATATATGAAACACAACTTCTATGTGGATACTTTCAAGGAACACTACACAGTAGACTTCATCTCAGTGATGTAGGTCTCTTCTTAATCAGAACTGTTTATTACCAGCTGACAACCATTGAGCATCACGGCAAAGAAAAAGTCTCACTTTACTAAATTTAGTATCTTTTTTACCATGGCTATTCTTTAGTCCCAGCTAAGCAGACCAGCATCTTAATTCAAAATTACAAATAGCCCTGATAGTGTTTAAACTTCCTTCAGAAACTACTCAAACTAGAGCTTTATTGTCTGAAGTACTCTCAACAGTCTTTCTTTCATGTTTCTATACAGCATCCCACTGACATCTTAAGCCAATGGCTTTCCTAGACCAAAATTTCAAAGTCCTTACACAATACTCTGTAATACCAATTATTAGGTCACAGCAATACCCCACTGTACTGGAGTATTGTGTCTTAGTCACTGTTTAATCATTCTAAGGAAACCCCAGGACCAAAAACAACATGGGGAGGAAAGGATTAATGTGCATTACATTGTCACATTGCAGCCAATCAGTGAAAGAAGTCAAGATACTAATAAAGTATATGATTTATGATCATACTCCTATACCCCAAATAGTACTCAAATCATTGCAAAATCATTGAATAAGAAAAAAATTGTATCAATAAGAAGAGACATGCTTACAAGGCTCAATTAGAGTAAAAATCCTTTTAAGATATTAGTTGTGCGTCTTCAGATTGGGAAACATTACTGTAAGTTATTCATTATATACATCTTTTCTCAGATGGAAACTGAATAAGCTGATTTATACTTTATTCTCTTATTAGTTTCCCAGTACTTACTGTAATGTGCATGTATTATATTCAGAGTTTGTAATCCATTTCACTAATTTCATAGGAATCCCCCTGTAGACATTATGCTAAGTGTGCCACAGTAGAAATTTTTTCCTTTTATCTCTGGAACCCAAAGGAATTATTCTAATGTTTTCCAATTATAAGTTTATTTGCACTTCACTTTTATGCTAGTTTTTATTGTTTGAGAGTTTAATGCATACAATATGTTTTGATCAAATCCACTCCCATGTTCCTTCCCCTTAGTTCTCTCCACTTATTGCTCAAACTTTATGTATACTTTTATTGACACCTCAGATTCCATTCAGTGTTTCCTATATGTACATGGCTGTAGGGCAGGCTACTCAGCATTGGGCAGGTACGATGTCAGGGCTACATTCCTGAAATAAACTGACTCTTCCTACTCTGGCAACCATGCACTGTCTATAGCCCCTTAACTGTAGGTAGAACGTCATGAGGCCCTCTCCCAGCCATGTTAGTATCTTGCTAGTTTAATCTTCCATTTTTATATTACAATTATTCCTTTGGAGGGCCATTGTAGAGAGTATCAAAAAAAAAGGAAATTAACACTGACTAATCCATAATGTAAAAATTATCACATTCTTGAAAAATGCTTATTTTTTGATGAGTGAGAAAGAAAAAAGGGAGAAATGTCAAATATACATTTTAGAATATCCAGCTGGGATTCCAAAATCTGAGGGAATTGTAGATAATATATGAAAAGCAGAAACAAAGTTCAGCCAACCAATTGTTCATGGGGAAAGGATGAAATACAATCAGAAGTTTGGGTGCAAAATCTTCAATTAGAAAAATAAAAACATGATAAAAGTATATTGCATCTAACAAATGCCATTTATTAGTTTTCTCCTATTGTCTGACATGGAAATATATCATATCTAGAGTTTAAAAATCTGTTTGGTAAATGACTTTGCACTGTTGTGTAATGAAAATTCTTAGAACTTAAACGCATAATAGTATTCACTATTAAAACACTATCTCAGGCATGCCGCAAAATTTTTTCCTAGGTAATTCTATATCTTGTCAACCATCACAGTACTTCCAAACAAAACATCATAGAATATATTCTTTGACATAGTTTATATATTCTATGAAATTTCAGGAAGAAAACTTTTGCGAGAAGTTAGGAAACCTTTAGTAGAAGGAGGGAGCAATTATATGATAAGGAGAATATAGCCAGTTTTAAATATTATGATAGTTAAAAAACATTATTACGTGCAACTTAATGCACAGCATTAATAATTAATATTTACTAGCCATATTTATGCTGTTATAAGCACATTAGTAATTAATTAACCTCAGAATGTGGATATTATGCCTTGCATTATATTAATGATGATTACTGAAGCAAAGCTAGTGAAATGATTTGTTCAACAGAGTTAGTAAATAGCAGATAAGATGTTTGCTAGAGCCTGCCAGTATAGTCAACAGAAAAAAATGAGGACTGGGGGAGTGAAGATTGGAATGCAGAGTCAGAGAAATTCGAAGTTGGGAGGGCTACCAGTAAATATTGTGTACCAAGCATATTATCTCAGTGTCTTTGAAATTATTTTAACAGAAAGCATGAACAATTCTAGGAAGTTAGATGATAATCACAAAACCTTATGTAGGGATTTTATGGAACACAGTATCCATGTTTGACCAAGGGCATTTTCTACAGACCAGGACAGTCTCTTTAGGGCACATGCATAAGCAGAGGAACTTGGCAGGCTATAATGCACATCTTAACAAAAAACAAAGTCTTGTGTCAGCAGACTCATTCATGATTAATCACAAGCAAGAAGTCAGCCAAAGTGAGCTCTGGATGTGCAACCCATATGACTCCTTATTTTATCTAAGAGAGCAGTACACCTTTTTGGTCACAGAGCAGAATGTTGTTCCTATCTTAGGTTGCTATCTGAAAACACATCTCTTACCTCTCTTTAGGATTAGAATAATCTTGTGTTTATGGCCTGCCTTAGGGTGAAAATATTTTCAAGATGATCTTACCTGTCACTGACCACCAACTTCTGCTAAGGAAGGCAGTGAAGCTTGAGTTTATGTAACTCTGCTTAGACATTTGTAAAAGCCCTGATGATTTCTCTTTAAAAAAAGGTAATAGACATGCCATAAAAAGGATCATAAGGCCAACTTCTGCAACAACCAGTAAGAGTAATGTAAATGAGGATCATGAAGGAAAACAACCTGTAACTTTTTTACAATTCCATTTGTATTGCTAGTACTGTCAAAATGCAGTTGCTTTCCATTTTTTTCTTTGTTTACTGGATATTTTCTTTATTTACATTTCAAGTGTTATCCCCTTTCCCAGTCCCTACCCCCCAAAAAACCCCATCCCATTGCCCTTCTCCCTGCTTCAATGAGGGTGTTCCCCCACTCAAACCCCACCTACCCATTTCTGCCTCCCCACTCTCAAATTCCCCTACACTGAGGCAATTTTACTATATTAACCCTGAATATCCATTAACATGAGAGATCTTTCCATCTTTTGCATCTTCCTCAAATTCTTTCCTCAGAGACGTGACGTTCTTGTCATGGAGATCATTCATTTCCTTGACACCTAGGTATGTTATATTATTTGTGACTATTATAAAGGGTGCTGTTACCCCAATTTCTTTCTTAGCCCATTTATTCTTTGAGTATAGTACTAATTTGTTTGAGCTAATTTTATATTCAGCAACTTTGCTGAAACTGTTCACCAGGCTTAGGAGTTCTCTGGTGGAATTTTGGGATCACTGAAGTGTACTATTATAAAATCTGCAAATAGTGATATTTTGATTTCTTCCTTTCCAATTTGTATACATTTCACCTCCTTTTGTCGTGTAATTGCTCTGGCTAGGAATTTGAGTACTATATTGAATAGATAGGGAGAGAGTGGGCAGCCTTGTCTAGTCCCTGATTTTAATGGGATTGCTTAAGGTTTCTCTTCATTTAGTTTGATGTTGGCTACCAGTTTGCTCTATATTGTGTTTACTATATATAGGTATGGACTTTGAATTCCTGATCTTTCCAAGACTTTAAACATGAAGGGATGTTGAATTTTGTCAAATGCTTTTTCAGCATTTTTAAAATTTACAACTTCCTTATTCAGGGCTAATAAATCTAAATAAGTATTAGTATTATGTCCTCTATCTTGAAGGTACCTTCTTTACTCTGATCCAATTATGCTGACTCTCATTATATAGTTTTGGAGTTATACAAATCCATAGATATACATGCATGTCCTTTTATCTCTGAGTTACCTCACTCAGGATGATTATTTATAGTTCTTTTACCTGCAAAAGCTGAATAGTATTTTATCATGTAAATGAACCACATTTTCTGTATCCATTCTTCCTTTTTGGGTTCTTTCCATCTTCTGGTTATCACAAATAAGGCTGCTATGAACACAACAGAGCATGTGCCCCTGTGTCATGGTGCAGCATCTTTTAGTTATATGCCCAAGAGTAGAGTAGTATAGCTGGGTCTTCAGGTAGAACTATTTCCAATTAATAAGTGAATATTACACAAAAAATTACAGAATACCTAGGTTACAATCCACAGAACTAAAGAGGGTTAACAAACCAAAGGTCCGAAGTAAGGACACTTCAATCCTACTGGGAGGGAGGAGAAAGCAATCACAGGGAGCAGGGAGAGGGAGAGACCAGAGTAGGAGAGGAGACAGGGAGTAGAATGGGGTAACATGATCAGGTATTAGAGGGAGAAACAGGAGTGAAACCCTGAGGGATAGCAGAATGAATGGAAATGGGCAACCTTGGAAGGTGAGAGGTGGAAGGAAACTCTAGAATGTACCAGAGACCTGGGAGGTGAGAGACTCAGGACCTTAGATGAAATGGCCAACAGTGGGGAGAGGGAACTTGTTGAGTCTACCTCCATTAGAAAGATAGGGTTTCAAGTGGAGGAATGGGATTGCCATACCACAGTCAAAATCTCTGACCTAGAATTGTCCCTGTCTAAAAGAACTGGAGGGACAAAAATGGAGGAGAGACTGAGGGAAAGAGAGTCCAGTGCCCAGCCCAAATTGGGATCCAGCTCAAGGGGAGGCTCCAAGGCCTGACATGATCACTCATTCTATTGTGTGCTTAAAAACAGGATCCTAGCATGGCTGCCCTCTGAGAGGCCCAACAGTCAGCTGATCGAGACACATGCAGATACTTACACCCAAGCAATGGATTGATGTTGGGAACCACTGTAGCTGAATTAGGGAAAATATGGAAGAGGCTGTGAAGGAGGGTGACCCCATAGGAAGTCCAGTAGTCTCAATTAGCCTGGAACCTTGAGATCTCTGACATACTGAGCCACCAACCAGGTAGACATACACTGGTTGGTACAAGGCCCCAGAAAAATATTCAACAGAAGACTGCCTGGTTTGGCCTCAGTGAGAGAACAGACACTTAATGCTAGAGAGACTTGAAGCCCCAGTGAATGGGGAGGGATAGCAGAGTGGAGTGTAGGTCAGGGTGATGGGGAGATCCTCTTGAAGATGGGGGAGTTGGAATGGGATGAGGAACTGTCAGAGTGTGGACAGGGAAAGGGATAATGACTGGACTGTAAAAAAATTAAAAATAATTAAAATAAAAACAAATAAAGAGCAACAACAAATTCAGAGATATCAAGCATGATATTCCAAATGGCTTTTGACTTTCATTCCTTGTACCTCATCTCCTGTGATCTGTATTATATCATATAACACATCAATTCTTTGTTCTAGCAGACTATCTAAATCCTAAATCCTCTTGTATGATCAGGGCTTTGGTTTCATTTTTATCAAGATAAATAACAAAACTAGCTATTTGTACCTCTTGGGCTAAAGCTAATGTGGAAGTAGGAACACTGGCTCTAAGTGTTATGAGAAAACAACCCCAGCAATGATCAACCCAACCATACATTTGCTCCTTGCCAGAACATGATCTAATTCTTCCAGTATAGTATTTGTAAGCTTTTTTCAGAATACTAGGGCTCAGGCAAATTTACAGGAATCATAATAAAAGGTGGTTGATATACTACAGTTACAGATTAGCCATCCTCCATCACAGAAACATAATTGTACAAAAGACAATTAAAACAGGAAACCTTGAACTCATTATTAGAGCCTACAACATAGGTAACATTTCCAGTAAGTAAAAAATTATGTAAGGTAATGTAGGATGTTACATTGACTTTAACTCCAGAACCTGTTCCATTTTTATCCATAGCAACTAAGCTTTCCTTTTCATTGCTACAGCTTGTTTTGTACATGCATTTCCAGTTTCATGAACCCTGTAAAATAGGGAACAGTTTTATACTTCATTATACTCTTTTGAACTAAATATCTATGATATTTCTTCCAGAAAGTTCCCTATCCCAAGTCTAAGTTTATTTATGTGGAAATATACAGAACTATGTTTAAAGGAATAAGGGGTTTAATGATGTTCCTCATTGACAGTACATATTTGTATGCCCAGATACAGGATGTACCAGACAACTTTAAAAATTAAAATATATTGCTTCCTAAACAGGTGTCAATAAGCTACAATTTTATCATTTTTAATTTACAGTATTTATATATCTAAAATATTCTTTCTTTCAAATGTCACATTTAATGTAATATTCTGAAACATTATATTTTTAAGTGTTCACTTAGAGAATGCCATTTATAAAATTTAATTATACATTCCTCTGGGAGAACATATTTTAGGGCAATGGTTCTCAGTCTGTGGATCACAACCCCCATCAAGGGTCACATGTTGCATATCCTGTATATAAAGTATTTATAATATAATTCATAACAATAGCAAAATTGTAATTATGAAGTAGCCATGGAATAATTCTATGATTGGGGATGACCACAACGTGAGAAATTATAAAAGGGTCACATTATTAGGAAGGTCTAGAACCTTGCTCTGGCGACTTATTTGGTATAATTGAGATGTTATTAATGTTAAATACACTGCTAATTACTAAGGTGGTGTTCTATCGTTCATTAGTGACTTGGTATGGTGAAACTTTTTCTATTAGACAAAAATGACAATTACGAAACTCTAGTTACTCCATTTATTATATTAGACCTCTGATAACCTAACACAACACTTGAGGAAGTACCTCGAAGGTAACTTAAATAAGGGAGTATTTATTTTGGTCCACAGTGTCAACTGCTTCAGTCAGCCCATGGTTACTTAATTCCTTGTTTCTGGGCCAATAACAAAATAGTTCATCATGTAAGCAAGAAGGTATGGCAGTGGTGGTTCTCTGAAAACAGAAAAGGATAAAGGTGGAGAGGAAGGATGGAGAGAAAGACAGATGGAGGGACAAAGAGGAAAGGAAGAGGAGAGAGGGATGAGGAGAGAGAAAGGAAGAGGAGCAGAGCGAATGAGTGTTGGACCACAAATATCCTCCTGGTGACTTACTTCCTCCAACTGGAGGCCACTCTCTAAAGTTTCACTCATAGCCACAAAATTGGGCCACTAGCTAGGGACTATATGCTAACATATGTAGCATGTAGGACATGTAAAAGCTAAGCCACTACAATAGTGTTATACCACCACTAATGTTATTACCAAAAAGTTTTTATTGAGATTCTTCTGTGTCAGTCTTTTGCCTGAAGTTTTTCTGTTAGATCCTATTGCATAAATGTAAACAATATTCCAGGTGATTTGCTTTTTGTAATCTTGTTAAAGTGAAATGAAAAAAATTAAATTTCTAAGATCTCTACAGTTCTTGTGTACTAAGGCTTATGATAGGTAGTAAATATACTAGTTCAAATACATTTGGAATGTTTGACAAAATGTGAATTATTTTATACTTGAGAGTTCAGAGTACTACAAAAAGGGACTAAAATGAGCCCACAAACTGCTGCAAAGTATATGATCAGGGAGTTTAATTCCAAGGGCTTCACTCTGCTTTGATTAATTCAGACACACTGGCAAAATTGATGACCAGTTTACTGTATAGGGAAGAGATTCTTGAGACACAAAATGAAGTTTTTAATTGTAACAGAAATTACACATGAAAGCTTTCCTCGCTGACTTGGCAGGGATAAGAACCATCACTTTGAGAGAATGAAAATGAATTATAACATATTCATTAATGATAAATTGAAATGCCTATTAGTATTTGGCAAGCAATACCTTAGGAAGGAGGATAGAACAGGGATTGCTCACATGAGAAAGGACAGTGAGAAAAGAAATTCAATCATCTTTTGTTATCTACAAGAATATAGTCATTGAATAAAGAAAAGATGAATTGCTCATGCTCAGGAATTAGGTCTCAGTGTGCTGGCCTACTACATAGCTGTTTACCTCTGACAAAGACTGTATCATTGCTTTTGGCCTCAGTGCAGTTTCTGGTACTTAACTACTATTCTTGACTTCTCTCTGACTATATGAATGTCCTTTGTTCTCTCATGGAAGTACAACCTAACTCTAACGTATTGACACAGAAAATACTAGAGTGTGGAGTTCACTTCACCTTCATAACTGCAGTTTTGAAAGATTTTCCTTCACTGGACCATAATACAGTGCTAGTACACTTGACGGTACTTAGTGACCAAATGCTCAAGACTCTAGTGTGCCTAGCCTATTCCGGACCTCCTAGTCCCAGCTCTCTCTTCAACCATTCTTTGGCCTACTGTCACCTTCCACCTGAATGAAATATTTTCTTTAACAACAAAGTAGCTTTTTTTTTCATGTTCAGAAGCAAGAAGAAGGCATCAAATTCTCAGGTGGAATTATTGTTTTATAAGCTAACAGATCAGAGTGCTTGGCACTAAGCTCAGGTTCCCTGCAAGAACTCTACACAATCTTAATTGCTGAGCCATTTCTTCAGGTCTCTATTCCCCATATCTTAAAAGTTAGCAGTTATAAGGAATTTGCAAGTTTTTTTTAAAAATCTAATTTGTACAAAATGATATATTTCGTCACTCACATTTACTGAAAGCAAGTATGCAAATATGCTGTGTCTCCTTAGATGCCTCAGTTTAATTTAAGCATGTTTTATTCCAGTAAAGTCATATGATGATAGTCAGAATTGTGAATCTGAAATAAAAGACACTAGCCCAACATAAAAATTGAAATAAATAAAAAGCATAATAAAATATTTTATTTTATATTAACTTTAAATACTTTTGTCTGAAAGAAAGATACCTATCAAAGATATACATCAGTTTCAAAGAATTGTACATTCTTAAATTTTCAAGATAGCTGACACATGTTATTTTTCTCTAAAATATTTCTTAAAAGTTAATAAATGCACTTTCCTTCAAAGTAGTGAATGAAAATATTTTCCATATAAATATTTATTCACATTATACACTGATCACAGCCCCCTTTCCTGCTCTCCTCCAATTTACACTCTTACAAATATCTGCTTCCATTACCCACTCACATTCTTCTCAGAGATGGGGAAGATTGACTTGGGTACCACTCTTCCTTGGGACATCTAGTCCCAGCAAGAAAAAGTACCTCCTCTTTCATTGAGACCCAACCAGGAAGTCTAGTTAGAGAAAAGGATCCGATGGCAGGCAACAGAGTCAGAGACAGCCCCTGCTACAATTATTAAGGGACCCACATGAAGACCAATCAGCACATCTATTCCAAATGTGTAAAAGGTCTAGGGACAACCCCTGCATGTTCCTTGGTTGTGGTTCAGTCTCTGTGAGCCTCCATGGACCCAGTGTAGCTGACTCTTTAAATCTTCTTGTGGTGGTGTCTTTCCTTGTGGAGTCCTTCTCACTCACTTCTATCCCAAAATCTTGCACAGTACTCACTGAGCTCCACCTGTTTGGCTATGGGTCGTCATATCTCTTTCCATTCACTGATAGATGGAGCTTCTCAGGAGGCAGCTATGCTACATTCCTGTTTAAAACCATAACAGATTAATATTAATAATGTCGGGATTGCTTCTTTTGCATGGAATGTGTCCTAAGTTGGGGTAGTCTTTGTCAGGCCGTTTTCTCAGTGTCTGCTCCATTTTTATCCCTGTACTTCTAGGCAGGACAAGGACAAATTTTGGGTTGAAGGTTTTGTAGGTGTGTTGATGTCCCTATCTCCACTGGAAGTTCTGCCTGGCTACAGGAGGTAGCCATTTCAGTCTCCATATACTTCCCCCCATAGGAATCTCATCTGTGATCACCCCATAGACTCCCAGAAGCCTCTTCTGTCCTAGGTATCCAACTAGTTCCACAGATGCCTGTGATAACTTCCATTTTCACTCCCAGCTTTCTCCAGCCTACCCTCGCTGATCCCCATCCTAGTTCCTCTCCTCATTCCCTCCCTCACCCAGTTCCCCTTTTCCATCCTCCTATGACTATTTTGTTTCCTCCTCTCAGCGATATTCAGGCATTCTCCTTGCGGCCCTCCTTATTACTTGTTTCTTTGGATCTGTAGATTGTAACAGTTATCTTAAACGTTATGGCTAATGTTTACTTATAAGTGAGTACATACCATCCATGTGTTTTTGGGTCTACATTACTTGACTCAGGATAATAATTTCTAGTCCCATCCATTTGCCTGCAAATTTCATGATGTCTGGTTTTAGTAGCTGAATAGTATTCCATTGTCTAGATGTACCACATTTTATATATTGTCCATAAAACTTTTAAACAGTTTGGAAGGCTTGAACATGATCTGTAGAATACAACAGAGGGCTAGCGATATAGAGATGGCTCAGCCATTCAAGGCTAGGCTCACAACCAAAAATATAAGAACACAACAGAAACAGAAAGATTGAGTAAGAATAGAAAGAATGTTAAATATATAAGAAATAGCTCCCTGCAGGCAGCTGCCATATTGCCTACAGCTTCCCATCCAGCTGGTGGTGGAGAAGCCGGAGCCAGCCAGCTTGCCAGGTGCTCAGACCCAGCCGGTGGCGGAACAAGGTACCCGAGACAGCCCGAGTTTAAGACCTTCGGGACTCAGGCCTGGAGCGGGAGTTGGGCACAGAGTAGCGGCTGCACTCTGCACTCGCGGGGCAGACCCCGAGCTCCCTGCAGGCAGCTGCCATATTGCCTGCAGCTTCCAATCCAGCTGGTGGTAGGGAAGCAGGACCCAACCAGCGTGCCAGGTGCTCAGACCCAGCCAGCGGCGGAACCAGGTACCCAAGACAGCCCGAGTTTAAGACCTTTGGGGACTCAGGCATGGAGCAGGAGTTGGGCACAGAGTAGCGGTTGTGCTCTGCACTCTTGGGGCAGACCCCAAGCTCCCTGCAGGCAGCTGCCATATTGCCTGAAGCTTCCCATCCAGCTGGTGGTGGGGAAGCCGGACCCAGCCAGTGTGCCAGGTGCCCAGACCCAGCCAGAGGCGGAACCAGCCTCCCATCCAGCTGGTGGCAGGGAAGCCGGACCCAGCCAGCTTCCCAGCAGCTTGGGACCAGCAGGCAGAACCAGATAACTGAGATATCCCAACTTTAAGACCCCTGGGGAAACAGGATAACAGACAGCAAACCCTGAGCAGGAGCAGTGCAGAGCAGCCGCCCAACAGGCAGAACCAAGTACCTGGGATATCCTGAGTTTAAGACCTCGGGGGACTCAGGCCACCTGTCAGCAATCTGTGAGCAAGAACCCTGCAGGACAGTGGTTCAGGTATCCCAGTCGCTGGGAAATAGCCTTACAACCCCACAGGAGGGTCAAGCACCAGCTAGTATCTACAGGACCAACTAACACCAGAGTTAACCAGATGGCAAAAGGCAAACGTAAGATCGCTACTAACAGAAATCAAGGCAGTATGGTGGCATCCAAACCCAGTTCCCCGACAGCAATAAATCTTGGATACCCCAAAACACCAGAAAAACAAGACTCAGATCTAAAATCACTGGTCAGGATGCTGATAGAGGAACACTTAGATAAATCTCTTAAAGTAATACATGAGAAAATAGATCAAAAGCTAGAAGCCATTACAAGGCAAACACAATTAAATCCCAGATATCTCAACACACCAGAAAAACAAGACTCAGATCTAAAATCACTGGTAAAGATGCAGATTGAGGATCACTTAGATAAATTTCTTAAAGTAATAGAGGAGAAAATAGATCAAAAACTAGAAGCCCATACAAGGCAGACACAAAAATCACTTAAAGAAATCCAGGAGAATATAGAGCAAAAAATGAATCCCAATAAGGGGGAGAAGCAAAAATCACTTAAAGAAATACAAGAGAACATGGGTCAACAAATAGAAGTCATAAAAGAGGAAGCACAAAAATCCCTTAAAGAATTACAGGAAAACACAAACAAGCAACTGAAAGATCTGAGCAAAACCATACGAAATCTAAAAACAGAAGTAGAAACAACTAAGCAATCGCAAAGAGAGACAATGTTGGAGATAGAAAACCTTGGGAAGAAATCAGGAGTCATAGATGCAAATATCAACAATAGAATACAAGAGATAGAAGACAGAATCTCAGATGCTGAAGATACCATAGGAACCATGGATTCAACAATTAAAGAAAATGCAAAATGCAAAAAGCTGGTAACCCAAAACATTCAGGAAATCCAGGACACAATGAGAAGACCAAACCTAAGGATTATAGGGATAAATGAGAATGAAGATCTACAACTTAAAGGGCCAGCAAATATCTTCTACAAAATTATGGAAGAAAACTTCCCCAACCTAAAGAGAGAGATGCCCATGAATATACAAGAAGCCTATAGAACCCCAAATAGACTGGACCAGAACAGAAATACTTCCTGTCACATAATAATCAAAACCCCAAATACACTAAACAAAGAAAGAATATTAAAGGCAGTAAGAGAAAAAGGACAAGTAACATATAAAGGAAGACCTATCAGAATTACACCAGACTTCTCACCTGAGACCATGAAAGCTAGAAGATCCTGGGCAGACCTCATGCAGACCCTAAGAGAACACAAACTTCAGCCAAGACTACTATACCCATCAAAACTCTCAATTGCCATAGATGGGGAAACCAAGATATTCCACGACCAAACCAAATTTGCAAGATACTTATCTACAAATCCAGCCCTACAAAGGATAATAGGGGAAAAATACCAACACAAGGGGGGAAACAACACCCCAGAAGAAACAAGATAGAAACCGCATCTCATCCAACCCAAAAGAAGAGAACCACTCAAATACAAATAATAATAATAATGCCCAAAATGTCAGGAAGTAATAATTACTATTCCTTAATATCTCTTAATATCAATGGACTCAATTCCCCAATCAAAAGACACAGACTAACAGACTGGATACGGAAACAGGACCCTACATTTTGCTGCATACAGGAAACACATCTCAGTGTCAAAGACAAACACCACCTTAGAGTAAAAGGCTGGAAGACAGTTTTACAAACAAATGGTCCCAGGAAACAAGCCAGAGTAGCCATTCTAATATCAGATAAAATTGACTTTTAACCTAAAGTCATCAAAAGAGACACAGAAGGTCACTTCCTGCTTGTCAAAGGGAAAATCCACCAAGAAGAATTCTCAATACTGAACATTTATGCGCCAAATGTAAGGGCACCCTCATTCATAAAAGAAACTTTACTAAAGCTTAAAGCACACATCGCACCTAACACAATGATTGTAGGTGACTTCAACACTCCACTCTCCTCAATGGACCGATCAGGAAAGCAGAAATTAAACAGGGATACAGTGAAACTAATTGAAGCTTTGGACCAATTGGATTTAACAGATATATAGAACATTCCACCCTAAAGCAAAAGAGTATACCTTTTTCTCAGCACCACATGGTACCTTCTCAAAAATTGATCATATAATTGGTCACAAGACAGACCTCAACAAATACAAGAAGACCGAACTAATCCCATGTCTCCTATCGGATCACTATGGAGTAAAAGTGGTCTTCAATAGCAAGAAGAACAACAGAAAGCCCACATACACATGGAAACTGAACAATACTCTACTTAATGACACCCTGGTCAAGGAAGAAATAAAGAAAGAAATCAAAGACTTTTTAGACTTCAATGAAATCTCTGGGACACAATGAAATCTCTGGGACACAAATCTCTGGGACACAATGAAAGCAGTGCTAAGAGGAAAACTCATAGCCCTGAGTGCCTCCAAAAAGAAACTGGAGAGAGCATACACTAGCAACTTAACAGCACACCTGAAGGCCCTGGAACAAAAAGAAGCTAACTCACCCAGGAGGAGTAGAAGTGAGGAAATCATCAAACTAAGGGCTGAAATCAATCAAGCAGAAACAAAGAGAGCCATACAAAGAATCAACAAAACCAAGAGCTGGTTCTTTGAGAAAATCAACAAGATAGATAAACCCTTAGCTAGACTAACCAAAGGGCACAGAGATAGTATTCAAATAAACAAAATTAAAAATGAAAAGGGGGATATAACAACAGAAACAGAGGAAATTCAAAAGATCATCAGATCCTACTACAAAGGCCTATACTCAAAACAACTGGAGAATCTGGAGGAAATGGACAATTTCCTAGACAGATACCAAATACCAAAATTAAATCAGCATCAAGTAGATCAGCTAAACAGTCCCATAACCCTTAAAGAAATAAAAGGGGTTATAGAAAGCCTCCCAACCAAAAAAAGTACGGGACCAGATGGTTTTAGTGCAGAATTCTACCAGACCTTCAAAGAAGACTTAACACCAATACTCTTCAAACTATTCCACAAAATAGAGACAGAAGGGACACTGCCCAACTCGTTCTTCGAAACCACAATTACACTGATACCTAAACCACAAAAAGATCCAACAAAGAAAGAGAACTACAGGCCAATTTCTCTTATGAATATTGATGCAAAAATACTAAATAAAATTCTTGCCACCCGAATCCAAGAGCACATCAAAACAATCATTCACCATGATCAAGTAGGCTTCATCCCAGGGATGCAGGGATGGTTCAATATACGGAAATCCATCAATGTAATCCACTACATAAACAAACTAAAAGAAAAAAACCACATGGTCATCTCATTAGATGCTGAAAAAGCTTTTGACAAAATTCAGCATCCATTCATGCTAAAAGTCTTGGAAAGAGCAGGAATTCAAGGCCCATACCTAAACATAGTAAAAGCAATATACAGCAAACCAGTAGCCAACATCAAAATAAATGGAGAGAAACTTGAAGCAATCCCACTAAAATCAGGGACTAGACAAGGCTGCCCTCTCTCTCCATATCTTTTCAATATAGTACTTGAAGTTCTAGCGAGAGCAATTAGACAACATAAGGAAGTCAAAGGGATACAAATTGGAAAGGAAGAAGTCAAAATATCATTATTTGCAGATGATATGATAGTCTACTTAAGCGATCCAAAAAACTCCACCAGAGAACTTCTACAGCTGATAAACAACTTCAGCAAAGTGGCTGGTTATAAAATTAACTCAAGCAAATCAGTAGCCTTCTTGCACTCAAAGGACAAGCAGCCTGAGAAAGAAGTTAGGGAAATAACACCCTTCACAATAGCCACAAACAACATAAAGTACCTTGGCATAACTCTAACCAAACAAGCGAAAGATCTGTATGACAGGAACTTCAAGTCCCTGAAGAAAGAAATCGAAGAAGACCTCAGATGATGGAAAAATATTTCTTGCTCCTGGATTGGCAGGATCAATATAGTAAAAATGGCCATCTTGCCAAAAGCAATCTACAGATTCAATGCAATTCCCATCAAAATCCCAAATCAATTCTTCATAGATCTAGAAAGAGCAATTCTCAAATTCATCTGGAGCAACAAACAACCCAGGATAGCTAAAACTATTCTCAACAATAAAAGGACTTCTGGGGGAATCAATATCCCTGACCTCAAGCAGTACTACAAAGCAGTTGTGTTAAAAACTGCATGGTATTGGTACAGCAACAGGCAGGTAGATCAATGGAATAGGATTGAAGACCCAGAAATGAACCCACAAACTTATGGTCACGTGATCTTTGATAAAGGAGCCACAACCATCCAGTGGAAAAAAGATAGTCTTTTCAACAAATGGTGCTGGTTCAACTGGAGGTCAACATGCAGAAAAATGCGAATTGACCCACCCTTATCTCCTTGTACTAAGATCAACTCCAAGTGGATCAAGGACCTCCACATAAAACCAGACACACTGTAACTATTAGAAAAGAAACTTGGGAAGACCCTGGAGGACATGGGCACAGGGGTAAAGTTCCTGAACAGAACACCAATAGCTTATGCTCTAAGATCAAGAATTGACAAATGGGACCTCATAAAATTACAAAGTTTCTGTAAGGCAAAGGACACTGTCAGAAGGACAAAACGGCAACCAACAACGTGGGAAATGATCTTCACCAACCCCACATCCGATAGAGGGCTATTATCCAATATATACAAAAAACTCAAGAAGTTAGACCCCAAAGAACCAAATAACCCTATCAAAAAATGGGGTACAGAGCTAAACAAATAATTTTCACCAGAAGAAATTCGGATGGCTGAGAAACACCTTAAGATATGTTCAACATCATTAGTCATCAGGGAAATGCAAATCAAAACAACCCCGAGATTCCACCTCACTCCAGTCAGAATGGCCAAGATTAAAAACTCGAGAGACAACAAGTGCTGGTGAGGATGTGGAGAAAGAGGAACACTCCTCCACTGTTGGTGGGATTGCAAAATGGTAAAACCGCTCTGGAAATCAGTGTCGCGGTTCCTCAGAAAATTGGGCATGCCACTCCCAGAGGACCCTGGCATACCACTCCTGGGCATATACCCAGAGGATTCCTCTGCATACAACAAAGACACATGCTCCACTATGTTTATAGCAGCCTTGTTTATAATAGCCAGAAATTGGAAGGAGCCCAGATATCCCTCAAAAGAGGAATGGATACAGAAAATGTGGTATATTTATACAATGGAGTACTACTCAGCAATTAAAAATAACAAATTCATGCAATTGGTAGGTAAATGGTTAGATCTGGATAGATAAACCCTTAGCTAGACTAACCAAAGGGCACAGAGATAGTATCCAAATTAACAAAATTAAAAATGAAAAGGGGGATATAACAACAGAAACAGAGGAAATTCAAAAGATCATCAGATCCTACTACAAAGGCCTATACTCAAAACAACTGGAGAATCTGGAGGAAATGGACAATTTCCTAGACAGATACCAAATACCAAAATTAAATCAGCATCAAGTAGACCAGCTAAACAGTCCCATAACCCTTAAAGAAATAAAAGGGGTTATAGAAAGCCTCCCAACCAAAAAAAGTACAGGACCAGATGGTTTTAGTGCAGAATTCTACCAGACCATCAAAGAAGACTTAACACCAATACTCTTCAAACTATTCCACAAAATAGAGACAGAAGGGACACTGCCCAACTCGTTCTTCGAAACCACAATTACGCTGATACCTAAACCACAAAAAGATCCAACAAAGAAAGAGAACTACAGGCCAATTTCTCTTATGAATATAGATGCAAAAATACTAAATAAAATTCTTGCCAACCGAATCCAGGAAACTATCATCCTAAGTGAGCTAACCCAATCACAAAAGAATACACACGAAATGCAATCACTGATAAGTGGATATTAATGAGCCCAGAAGCCCTAAATACTCAAGGCACAATTAGCAAGTCAAATGACTCTCAATAAAAAAAAAGGAGAGGACCCTGGGCCTGTAAAGATTGGATCCAGTATTGTAGACCCAGAACAGAGAAATCGTGGGGGGCAGAAAGACTGGGGAATAGCATGGGGAGGGGGGAGAGGAATTATGGGACATATGGTAGGGGGTAACTGGGAAAGGGGAAAGCCTTTGGAATGTAAACAAAGAATATAGAAAAGAAAAAAAGAAAAAAATATGTAAGAAATATAAAATAATACATTATTAATAATAAATATATAAATAAATTTATAATAAATATAAAATATTTCCATATATATTCACAAGAATTTGTGAATTGCTTGATTTGGGGGTACTAGGAAATAAAACTAGGATCCTTTTTCCTATCATCAGCTCTTAAAAATATAATTACCACCTTGGTACTGACTATGTTCCTTCTATCTTGAATATTTTGTCTCAAATTGAAACATATTTTACATATTTTCCATACTTCATATCATACCCAGAAAATTATTACTTAACAGTATATATAAATTCATCTCAGTCTTTAGTATAAGGCCCTGGAAAGAAGGTAAGAGACAAGGAACAGGGAAGGGTGCTGTGAAACATCTTTGGGACAGGGAATGGCTTTCAGATACATTAAGTTATATGTCTGTGGTTGCCTCCACAAGACAAGAATGACATGAATTCAATTTAAAAATTTCTGATAGAGGAAGAGCTATCTAGGTCCTAACTATAGCTAACAAATCATTATTAATTCGTGATAGCTATAGGAAGAGACTGAACCACTTTTTTTGGTGCTATGACCAATAATAGGTTGCCCAAGTCCCTATAATGGTCCCACATACCTATACATACTGTCATTAATTAGCTTCAGTGAGATATAATTTTTACTGAAAACTTTAAAAAGTGAATTAGAAATAGGCATGAGGTTTGAATAGATGATAGGGCACTGATATTGGTGCATGGGAAAGTACAGTGTTGCTATAATAAAGATACATTGTACACATCTGTAGAATATTTAAAGAATATATACAAATTTGAAACTAAGGACATAATATTTATGAGCATAAATAATTAATATTATTTGAATTTTTAAATTAATGAGAGCAAAGGATGAACATCAGATTGCAAACTAGAGACTAAGAATTATATAGTAAATTTTTAAAAATGGTTTATATCCTAATACTCTCAATTATCTTTGTCTTATGAATCTAATTATATCATATTAACTAAAGACATTAATTTTTTCCCAAGAAATACTTTCACTATGTAGTTTTGACTTGTAAAAGGTTCAGACATTTTGGAAAGTCACATTTTACTAATGGTACCTATGGTACTTTCAAGTATGAGTTTATTATTTATGTTATTTTTATATACATGATCATTCAAGCCAAAGTTTTAGAACATATCTTATTGCTATGCTCACACCAACTTATCTGGTAGTGATCTTAATATATATTTTCTTCCCAACTGTCTTAGTTAGGGTTTTACTGCTGTGAACAGACACCATGACCAATGCAAGTTTTTATAAAAGACAACATTTAATTGGGGTTGGCTTACAGGCTCAGAGGTTCAGTCCATTGTCATCAAGGCAGAAACATGGCAGCATCCAGGCAGGCATGTACAGGAGGAGCTGAGAGTTCTACATCTTCATCTGAAGGCTGCTAGTAGAAGACTGACTTCCAGGCAGCCAGGGTGAGGGTCTTAAGCCCACACCCACAGTGACACACCTACTCCAACAAGGCCACACCTCCTAATAGGTTCACTTCCTGGGCCAATCGTATACAAACTATCACATTCCACTCCCTGGCCCCCATAGGCTTGTTCAAACATGAGTCTATGGGGGCCATACTTAAACATAGCATAATACAAAATACATTTAGTCCAACTTCAAAAGTCCCTGTAGTCTATAGCAGTCTCAACAGTGTTAAAAGTCCAAAGTTCCAGGTCTCTTTTGAGATTCATCCAATCACTTGACTGTAATCCCCCAAGCAAGACAGGAAACCAGCTGGGCAAAGTCCAAACTCTGCATCTCCATGTCTGATGGCAAAGCAGTCTTCAGATATCCAACTCCTTTTTCATCTTTGTTGACTGCAACAAGGTTCTTTCTCCTGGGCTTGTTCCACTCTCTGTTAGCAGCTTTCCTTGGCAGGCATCCCATGGCTCTGGCATCTTTAACATCTTGGGTACCCCAAGTCAATTTCAGCTTCACAGCTTCTTGTTCCAATGTCTGAGATCCACACACGATCTTCTGTGTATCTCCAAAGAGCTGGTGTCACTTCTCCAGCTCTGCTTTTTGTAGCACTCTAAGTTCAGATTGATCCACTCCACTGCCACTGCTGTTCTTGGTGGTCATCCCAAGGTACTGGCATCTCCAATATTCTAGGGTCTTCCACTGCAACTGTGCTTCACCAAAGTCTCTCATAGGCTCTCTTCATGGTACCAAGCCTCAACTCCTTTGCATGACCCCTTCAGTCCTAGGCTGTCAATTACAGCTGAGGGTACATTTTCACCAATGGCCTTCCATGGTCTCTCACAGTAGCAAGCCTCAGCTGTTCTTCATGATGCCTTCATGCCTTCAAAACCAGTACTACCTGGATGATTCTTACATGTTACCAAGTACAGCTGCAGCATGAGGAACACTTGGCTATCTCAGGAATACAGCTTCTTTCTGCTCTCAGAAAACACTTCCCAGATTTCACCTCAGTGATGCTGGTCTTTTCTTAATCACCACTAATTTCTTAGCTCCAGCTAACCAGCATCAATTGTTTCAGTAGTCTCCTTCTCCTCTTGAATATAAAGCCAAAGACACATGGCTGAAGCTGCTGAGTTCTGCTTGCAGGAGCTGGAACATTGGCCCCCTTGTTCATTACATTATCACTAGCTTCCTTTTCCCCAGCTCCTTCACTGCCTAAGTTGGCTGTCCTGAATCTTGCTCCTTAGACTGACTTTGAACTCAAGAGATCTGCATGCCTGTCCCCTAAGCACTGGGATTAAAGGTGTGGTCCACCAAGCCTGGATTAAAATTTTTCTTCACCTAGAATTTACTCCGTTCTAGGCTGGCCTTGAACTCAGAGGTCTGCTTATCTTTGCATCCTGGAATTAAAGGCTTGTACTACCAAGCCTGGACCTAAATTTAGTTGGGTGGAATCTTGCCCCAAGGTTACCACTCCTTTAATTCAATTTAATATCCTTGAATTCAGCTCCATTTCACTTCCTGGAGTCCCTTTAATACTCAAACTATATATTTTGTACTTTTCCTTTCTCAGCTTGCTATGTTTGTTCAAAATTCTCTTCATCAGACTTAACCAGAGAACAAAGTCTTTGTTGGGCTTTTTTGAGACTTCCTTTGCAGATGCAATTAATATAATTCTCTTTACCTTAGCCTTGGTCAGTCTCTTCATACAATGGCAAAAAGCAGCCATGTTCTTCACCAAAACATCACAAAAACAGTTTCTCAGCCACATATTAAAGTTCTTCTCCATTGAAACCTCTTGGGCCATCAGGCCTACACAGTTCAAATGACCCTCAGCACCACTGTCTTCCATATTCCTACTAGTCTGGCCCATCAAGCCCCACTTAGAGGATTCCGTGACTTTCCAAATCCAGAGTCCCAAAATCCACATTCTTCCAAACAAAAGCATGGTCAGGCCTATCACAGCAATACCCCAATCCCTGGTACCAACTTCTGTCTTAGTTAGGGTTTTACTGCTGTGAACAGACACCATGACCAATGCAAGTTTTTATAAAAGACAACATTTAATTGGGGTTGGCTTACAGGCTCAGAGGTTCAGTCCATTGTCATCAAGGCAGAAACATGGCAGCATCCAGGCAGGCATGGTACAGGAGGAGCTGAGAGTTCTACATCTTCATCTGAAGGCTGCTAGTAGAAGACTGACTTCCAGGCAGCCAGAGTGAGGGTCTTAAGCCCACACCCACAGTGACACACCTACTCCAACAAGGCCACACCTCCTAATAGGTTCACTTCCTGCGCCAATCATATACAAACTATCACACCAACACAGTCATTTTGCTCTGCCTGGACTTAAACAACATTTAGGTATTTTGGTGAAGCTTTTTTGCTAAAATATTTCCTGTTTACATTTGATGCTTTCATATTTAGTACCATCATGGTATTTCTAACAATGGGGCTTTATCAAAGACAAACAATTTATAATTTCAACTGATAATAAGCTGAAAACAAAATTGCTATATTTTAATCATGTACTTAAGGAAAAACTGTAATTTCAAGAGAAATTAAGTCTCCCACATAGATATGCTGATGGAGCCCTGTTTGTAAGTTACAATCATTACAGAATTTTGTTATAATTTTCTTGACATAAGAACCAATTAACTTTCAATATCTCTGAATCATAACAAATAATTCCATTTTACTTATTGACCACATATAATAAAACATTGTATCAGAACTTTAAAAAAATAAAAAGTCTCTGTTATTGTGGTTATTGCTTTTGATTTTTTCTCGTGGTGTTCTTACATGGATCTGCTCTGTCTTTAACTGGTGCTAAGCTCAATGTAATAAGCTGTTCCACCAATAGTTTTGATTTTCAAACTTGCCTACTAAATTAACTGAAAACATTATGATCCTCTACCTGCCATTGTTTTGTTTAGTTGTTTGTTGTTGTTTTGCTGATTTGCAGTTCTGATGATCAAACACATGGCCCTGTGCATTCAAGGAGAGTGCACACTTATTGATTTATATCTTCATGCTCTTTAGTTCTCACATGTCTGTGTCTACTTAGTACAAATTCCCATATATACAAATGCTTGTAACTCCAGCTCTAGGGGGTACCTCTACCCTCAGATGCATGCACATATATAGACATACACACATTTACATGCAAATATAATAATTTTTCTTAATTTTTCAAATTATTTTAGTAGATATTTTCTTTATTTACATTTCAAATGTTATCCCCTTTCCTGGTTTCCCTTCTGGAAACCCCTATCCCACTTCCCCATCCCTGCTTACCAACCCACCCACACTCCCTTCACTGTCCTGACATTCCCATACACTGGGGTATCAATCAAGCCTTCATAGGACCAAAGGCCTCTCCTCCCATTGATGTCCAACAAGGCTATCCATTGCTACATATGTGGCTGGAGACATGGGTCCTTCCATGTGTACTCTCTGGTTGGTGGTTAAGACCCTGGGAGATCTGGAGGTACTGGTTGGTTCATATTGTTGTTCCTCCTATTGAGCTGCAAACCCCTTCAGCTCCTTCATTCCTTTCTCTAGCTCCTCAATTTGGGAACCTGTGTCCAATGACTGGTTGCAAGCATATACCTCTGCATTTGTCAGGCACTGGAAGAGCTTCTCAGGAGAGAGCTGTATCAGACTCCTGTCAACAAGCACTTGTTGGCATCTACAATAGTGTCTAGTTTTGGTAACTGTATATGGGATGGATCTCCATGTGGGACAATCTCTGGATGGACTTCCCTTCAGTCTCTGCTCCATATTTTGTCTCTCTATCTCCTCCCATGGATATTTTGATCGCCTTTCTAAGAAGGACCGAAGTATCCACACTTTGGTCTGCCTTCCTTATATTGGCTGTAAAGAAGAAAAATTATGTAGTATTTTGTTTCAATAACAAAAGCAAAACAATAAAAGAAAGGTCAATGTTAATTAAATGAATTGAAATTAAAGAAAATACAGTCTAAATGTGAAAAAACACATGTAGCTCATTTTGAGGTTATATATAACATATTTAATAATATGTAATATAGTGAAAATTTGCTAAGAGAATACATCTAATGTAGTTTTCTCCACACTGAAAAGTGATTGTATCAGATAATAAATAGATTGACTTGTTTAACTATAGGAATATTTTTAATAAATAAATATGTAGTTTCCTTTAAATACTTATAATAAGATATCTGTGTTATGTTCTACATTTTAAGCCTCAGGTGTTGAACTTATTTTCCTGTGTTCTTCGGACACTGGGATTTGTATATAACTTCCATATGACATTTTCATTTTGATAACAGAATTAGGCTAAAATTCACTGTTTGAAGTTATTCTTCTTCCTTTGCAACTAACACTGTCTATGAGTTAAACCACTAACAGAGTCTAGCAGCCCTTAGTCCTCATTGCATTTGCTTTAATCATCAGGAAGCCAATTTTGTCGGTGAGGTGTTGTTCATTACTGTTACTGTTTCATACTGAACCCATTGCAGAAGAACAGACACACAAGAAGAAAGAAAGAAAGAAAGAAAGAAAGAAAGAAAGAAAGAAGGGAAGAAAGGAAGAAAGGAAGGAAGGAAAGAAGGAAAGAATGAAAGAAGGAAAGAAGAAAAGAAGGAAAGAAATAAGATAAAAGTATCTTTTGTCTTCTCTTGATCTGGAAAAACTGCATATTTTATTTTAAAGCAAACTTTCAGTTGAACCAGTTAAAGGTGAGGTTGATTCTCCAGCATAGATACTACTATGGGTATAGTTGTGCGTGTTTGTTTTTGTTGTTTTTGTTTTGCTTTCTGCACATTGTAGGACATCATCTAGCAGTAACACTGTTTTCCTTACTGGATCCAATCTGTATCACTAACTTTTGATAAGCAGAAAATTTAAGACTTTTTCAGACGTCTACTAGGAGATAATAGTCACCCACTCACTGGAACCTGTTTTTATACTCCCATTATTTCCTAATCTCAATGCTGTATTGACAGTTCCACTTAAAATATGTTATTCTTCTATTCTAAATGTGTACCACATATTTTATATCTCTAAAGTACCTCGTTCCTGACATCAGTAATGGATAAGACGTTTCTGACAAAAGGCCTGCTTTAGTACTACAGAGCAATTGTGTTAAAAACTGCATGGTATTGGTATAGCAACAGGCAAGCAGATCAATGGAACAGGATTGAAGACCCAGAAATTAACCCACAGACTTATGGTCACTTGATCTTTGATAAAGGAGCCACAACCATCCGATGGAATAAAGATAGCCTTTTTAACAAATGGTGCTGGTTCAACTGGAGGTCAACATGCAGAAGAATGCGAATTGACCCACTCTTATCTCTTTGCACTAAGATCAACTCCAAGTGGATCAAGGACCTCCACATAAAACCAGACACACTGAAACTATTAGAAAAGAAACTTGGGAAGACCCTGGAGGACTTGGGCACAGGGAAAAAGTTCCTGAACAGAACACCAATAGCGTACGCACTAAGATCAAGAATCGACAAATGGGACCTCATAAAATTACAAAGTTTCTGCAAAGCAAAGGACACTGTCAGAAGGACAAAACGGCAACCAACAAAGTGGGAAAAGATCTTCACCAACCCCACATCCGACAGAGGGCTAATATCCAATATATACAAAGAACTCAAGAAGTTAGACCCCAAAGAACCAAATAACCCTATCAAAAAATGGGGCACAGAGCTAAACAAAGAATTTTCACCAGAAGAAATTCGGATGGCCGAGAAACACCTTAAAAGATGTTCAACATCATTAGTCATCAGGGAAATGCAAATCAAAACAACCCTGAGATTCCACCTCACACCAGTCAGAATGGCTAAGATTAAAAACTCAAGAGACAACAAGTGCTGGCGAGGATGTGGAGAAAGAGGAACACTCCTCCACTGTTGGTGGGATTGCAAAATGGTGAAAGTGCTCTGGAAATCAGTTTGGCGGATCCTCAGAAAATTGGGCATGTCACTTCCAGAGGACCCTGGCATACCACTCCTGGGCATATACCCAGAGGATTCCCCTGCATGCAATAAAGACACATGCTCCACTATATTTATAGCAGCCTTGTTTATAATAGCCAGAAATTGGAAGGAGCCCAAATATCCCTCAAAGGAGGAATGGATACAGAAAATGTGGTATATTTATACAATGGAATACTACTCAGCAATTAAAAATAATGAATTCATGCAATTTGTAGGTAAATGGTTAGACCTGGAAAATATCATCCTGAGTGAGCTAACCCAATCACAAAAGAATGCACATGAAATGCAATCACTGATAAGTGGATATTAATGAGCCCAGAAGCACTAAATACTCAAGACACAAATAGCAAGTCAAATGATTCCCAAGAAGAAGAAAGGAGAGGACCCTGGGCATGTAAAGATTGCATCCAGTTTAGTAAAGAAACCGAGGGGGGAGGGGGAATGATTGGGGAATAGTTGGGGGGGAGAGGAACTATGGGAACTATGGTGGGTGGGAACTGGGAAAGGGGAAAGCCTTTGGAATGTAAACATAGAATATAGAAAATAAATATATATATATATATATATATATATATATATATATATATATATATATATATATAAAAGGCCTTCTTTGTTTTAATGTTGTCTATACTTCACTTGAATTGACCAGGATGCTGCAGATTCAACATTCTTTGACTTATAACAACTGACTTATAACATTGATAACTTGGTGAAAGTAGATGCTTTCCCTGTATATCCTACAGCTTTCATAATAAATGAATAACTTGCTGCAGAGCTCATTCTTGGTGCCCATCTAAGTGAATAGTAATGTAACTGCACTTCTTATTTATGGAAGAAATACAGACTTGCTCTTCTTTGCTTGCCTGCTATTCATTTGAATTAAAATAATCCTGTCGGTGAGCAACTGTTTGGCATCATTATTCAGAATCAAGAATCTAGAACTCTCCTGGAGTTTTATTGTTGTATTGTTGATGGGGTTGGCATTAATTTATCTCCAGATAAAAAAATTGTATTTTTGAAATTGAGAAAAATATATCACGTTTTGATTATATTTATCTTCTTCCCTAATTTTTCCCACATCCTCCTAACTTTTCTATCCACCTAGAGTTTTGTTCTTTCTGTCTCTCACTCATTAAAATAGACCAAAAAATCAAACAACAACAACAAAAAAAGTAAAACAACAAGCCCAAGGAACAAAAGCAGATAAAACCCCCAGGAAAAATGAATTCAAGGAATACAAAAATATCTTTGAATAATTGTCTTCAGCAATAAGGCCTGACTATCAGGTTTTGGAGAGAAGACAATAGCCTTGGCAATAGCCTATGATATGTGAAAAATGTTGTTGAGTCTTTGTATAGTTTAGGTATCAGGATGACTGTGACTTCATAGAATGAGTTTGGCAGTGTTCCTTCTGTTTCTACTTTGTGGAATTGTATTAGCTCTTCTTTGAAAGTTTGGTAGAATTCTGCACTAAAACCATCTGGCCCTGGACCTTTTTCATTGGGAGATTTTAATGACTACTTCTATTAATATAGGATTTATAGGGCTTTTCAAATAGTTTACCTAATGTTGATTTAACTTTGTTAAGTGGTATATGTTGGGAAAATCATACATTTTAATATGATTTTCTAATTTTGTAAAGTACAGGCTTTTTTTAAAGCAAGACATAATGATTATTTGAATTTCCTCTGTCTGTTGTTTTATTTACCTTTTCATTATTGATTTTTATATGGATATTCTCTCTCTCTCTCTCTCTCTCTCTCTCTCTCTCTCTCTCAGTTGATTTTTCTCAAAGAACCAGCTTTTCTTGATTTCCTTGATTCTTTTTAGTGTATTCTTTGTTTGTAAATGATTGATGTCAGTCCCAAATTTGAATGTTTCCTGCTTTCTTTCTTTCTTTCTTTCTTTCTTTCTTTCTTTCTTTCTTTCTTTCTTTCTTTCTCTCTCTCTCTCTTTCTCTCTCTCTCTCTCTTGCTTTCTTTCTGTCTCTCTGTCTCTGTCTGTCTGTCTCTCTCTCTCTCTCTCTCTCTCTCTCTCTCTCTCTCTCTCTTCTTTCCTTCCTTCTTTCTAGACCTGTCAGGTATATTTTTAAGTTGTCGGCATGAGAACATTTAAAATTAGTTATGGAGGCACTTTGTGCTATGAACAGTCTTCTTAGCCTTGCTTTCATATTGTTTCATAAAGTTGAGTATTTTGTACCTTCATTTTTCATTGAATTCTAGGAAGGCTTTAATGTCTGTCTTTCCTCTTTGGCCCAGAGATTACTGAGTAGAGAGTTGTTCAATTTCCATGAGTGTGTAGGCTTTCTGGTGTTTCTATTGTTAAAACCTAGCTCAGTCCATGGTAAAATGATGAAATACAATGTGTTATTTCAATTTTCTTCTATCTGTTGAGTCTTGCTTTGTGACCAACTATATACTCAGTTTTGGAGAAGGCACCATTAGGTGCTGAGAAGAAGGTATCTTCTTACTATGAAATCCTGGTAGCCCATTCACTACCTGCTCCAGTGGTATATGTTCCCAAATGAAAGAAACATAAAGTCTTTATGTTTAAATTTGCCTTAAACAGCACAATAGCAGGTCCACTGCATAAACTCCATGAGGTTAATGCCCACTTATTCCCTACTAATTCTATGTTCTGTTTTGGTTGTTCTGGATCTAGAGGCCTGTCCAACTGGATTGTGCACTTCTGACTCCTTCACATGCTGCCCATGCCTCTCCTGCACTCTTCCCAAGCATGGCATCTCTCCTCTTCTCCACACTCCCCGGGCATGGTGGATCTTTTATTTCTTTTCTCTCTCCTCCTGGTCCTAAGCCCAGGAATCATAAAATACTGGCTCTGTCTCTCTCCTCAGCAATTGGGTACTAGCCCCTTTATTTACCAATCAGAGCAAAGTAGGGGCAGGTTCCTGGCAGCTACATACACCCACTTCCCACAGTTCCTCATGCCATTCTTCCTTCTCTCAGTAACTCAGCTTCAGACAGAGCCTAATTTCTATGCTGTATTGTTAAGCCAGTGGTCTATATATTGATGGGCAAATCAAATTTTGCTAATCATATTAATGTACTATTAACTTTCTTTTTTTTTTAATTTTTATTTTCTATATTCTTTGTTTACATTCTAAAGGCTTTCCCCTTTCCCAGTTCCCCCCCACCATACGTCCCATAATTCTTCTCCCCCCCAACTATTCCCCGATCATTCCCCCCACACACACACAATTTCTCTGTTCTGGGTCTACAAAACTGGATCCAATCTTTACAGACCCAGGGCCCTCTCCTTTCTTCTTCTTGGGAATCATTTGACTTGCTAATTGTGCCTTGAGTATTTAGGGCTTCTGGGCTCATTAATATCCACTTATTAGTGATTGCATTTCATGTGTATTCTTTTTTGATTGGGTTAACTCACTTAGGATGATATTTTCCAGATGTAACCATTTACCTACAAATTGCATGAATTCATTATTTTTAATTGCTGAGTAGTATTCCATTGTATAAATATACCACATTTTCTGTATCCATTCCTCCTTTGAGGGATATTTGGGCTCCTTCCAATTTCTGGCTATTATAAACAAGGCTGCTATAAACATTAACTTTCTTTTTTATTGAATATAATCTTCATTTACATTTCAAATGCTAAAACCTATCCAGATTTCTCCCCTCCCCCAAAACTCCCACCCCCTTCCACCCCTCCCTCCACATATATGCCCCTCTACCTAACCCACTCCAACCTCCCCGACCCCTCGAATTTCCTCTGTTGGGGTATCTTTTGAGCCTTCACAGGACCAAGGACTTCTCCCACTGATGCCCGACAAGGCATACCTCTCCACATTTTTGCCTGGAACCATATGTACCCCTGGATTGTTTTAGTCCTTGGGAGTCCTGGGACATCTGGGAGCCTACATCATTGTTCTTCCCATGGAGCTACAAACCCCTTCAGCTCCTCCAGTCTGCCCTCCAATTCCTCCCTTGGGGATGCCCACGCCCAGTCCAATGGTTTACTGCTAGCATCTGCCTCTGTTTGTGTAAGGCTCTGGCAGGGCCCCTCTGGAGACAACCATGACAGGCTCCTTTCGTTATGCACTTCTTGTCCATAATAGTGTCAGGGTTTGGTGACTGTTTATAGGATGAATTCCCAGGTAGGGCAGTCTCTGGGTGGCCTTTCCTTCAGTCTTTGCTCCACACTTTGTCTCCATTATTGCTCCTGTGATTATTTTATTCTCTTTCTCAGAGGAAACAAAGCACCCCCCCGAACTTCAGTACTTTTTCTTGAGCTTCCTGAGGTCTGTGAATTGTAACTTGTTTATTTTGAGCTTTTGGGCTAACATCCACTTACCTGTCAGTGTATACCATGTGTGTTCTTTTGTGATTGGGTTACTTCACTCAGGATGACACTTTCTAGTTCCATCCATTTGCCTAAGAATTTCATGAATTGTTTTTAATAGCTGAATAGTATACTTTCATTCACATAGTATCAGATATTTCCATTCTAAGTTTGAATACAATGAAAAAAACCACCTCAAACTAAAATATATTTATCAGTCCTACATTTTTAGCAAATATGATTTTTTTCCTAGTTCCCCCCTGAAAATCCCATAACCCCTGTTCCTCATTCAATCCACTTCTTTATATATATATATACATATATATATATAATTTTCTATATTCTTTGTTTACATCCCAAAGGCTTTCCCTTTTCCAGTTCCCCCCTCACCTTATATCCCATAAGTCCTCTCCCCCCACATTCCCCAATCACCCACCCCGCCCCACCATTTCTCTGTTCTGTTACTCTCCTACAAAACCTGATTTAGTCTTTTCCAGACCAGGGTCCTCTCCATCCCTTTTCTTGGGAATCTTTTGCTTAGCTATTTGTGTCTTGAGTATTCAGAGCCTCTGGGCTCATTAATATCCACTTATCAGTGATTGCAATTCATGTGTATTCTTCTGTGATTGGGTTGACTCACTTAGGATATTTTCCAGATCCAACCATTTGCCTACAAATTGCATGAATTAATTATTTTTAATTGCTGAGTAGTATTCCATTCTATAAATATACCACATTTTCTGTATCCATTCCTCCCTTGAGGGACATCTGGGTTCTTTCCAGCTTCTGGCTATTATAAATAAGGCTGCTATGAACATAGTGAGTCATGTGTCTTTATTGCATGAAGGGGAATCCTCTGGTTATATGCCCAGAAGTGGTATGACAGGGTCCTCTGGAAGTGTCATGCCCAATTTTCTGAGGAACCGTCAGACTGATTTTCAGAGAGGTTGTACCATCTTGCAATCCCACCAACAATGGAGGAGTCATCCTCTTTCTCCACATCCTCGCCAGCACCTGTTGTCTCTTGGGTTTTTAATCTTAGCCATTCTGACTGGTGTGAGGTGGAATCTCAGGGTTGTTTTGATTTGCATTTCCCTGATGACTAATGATGTTGAACATCTCTTAAGGTACTTCTCAGCCATCCAAATTTCTTCTGGTGAAAATTCCTTGATTAGCTCTGTACCCCATTTTTAATAGGGTTATTTGGTTCTTTGGGGTCTAACTTCTTGAGTTCTTTGTATATATTGGATATTAGCCCTCTGTCTGATGTGGGATTGGTGAAGATCTTTTCCCAATTTGTTGGTTGCTGTTTTGTCCTTCTGACAGTGTCTTTTTCCTTACAGAAACTTTGTAATTTTAAGAGGTTTCATTTCTCAATTCTTGATCTTAGAGCATAAGCTATTGGTGTTCTGTTCAGGAACTTTCCCCCTGTGCCCATGTCCTCCAGGGTCTTCCCCAGTTTCTTTTATATCAGTTTCAGTGTGTCTGGCTTTATGTGGAGGTCCTTGATCCACTTGGAGTTGATCTTAGTCCAAGGAGATAAGAGTTGGTCAATTCACATTCTTCTGCATGTTGACCTCCAGTTGAACCAGCCCCATTTGTTGAAAAGGCTATCTTTTTTCCACTGGATGTTTGTAGCTCCTTTATCAAAGATCAAGTAACCATAACTCTGTGGGTTCATTTCTGGATCTTCAATTCTATTCCATTGATCTACTTGCCTGTCGCTGTACAAATACCATGCAGTTTTAACACAATTGCTCTGTAGTACTGTTTGAGATCGGGGATATTGATTCCTCCAGAAGTCCTTTTATTGTTGAGAATAGTTTTAGCTATCCTGGATTATTGGTAATCCAAATGAATTTGAGAATTGCTCTTCATCAATCTATGAAGAATTGATTTGGGATTTTGATGGGGATTGCATTGAATCTGTAGATTGCTTTTGGCAAGATGGCCATTTTTACTATATTGATCCTGCCAATCCAAGAGCATGAAATATTTTTCCATTTCCTGAGGTCTTCTTCTATTTATTTCTTCAAGGACTTAAAGTTCTAGTCATACAGATCTTTCACTTGTTTGGTTAGAGTCACGCCAAGATACTTTATATTGTTTGTGGCTATTGTGAAGGGTATTATTTCCCTAACTTCTTTCTCACCCTGCTTGTCCTTTGAGTACAGGAAGGCAACTGATTTGCTTGAGTTGATTTTATAACCAGCCACTTTGCTGAAGTTGTTTATCAGCTTTAGAAGTTCTCTGGTGGAGTTTTTTGGGTCATTTACATATACTA
Source organism: Apodemus agrarius (assembly GCA_964023405.1). Taxonomy (NCBI): domain Eukaryota; kingdom Metazoa; phylum Chordata; class Mammalia; order Rodentia; family Muridae; genus Apodemus; species Apodemus agrarius. The sequence continues at coordinate 123,515,342 of OZ030011.1, read as the reverse complement.
TCATATCATCTGCAAATCATGATAGTTTGATTTCTTCCTTTCCAATTTGTATCCCTTTGAATTTCTTATGTTGTCTAATTGCTCTCGCTAGAACTTCAAGTACTATATTGAAAAGATATGGAGAGAGATGGCAGCCTTGTCTAGTCCCTTATTTTAGTGGGATTGCTTCAAGTTTCTCTCCATTTATTTTGATGTTGGCTACTGGTTTTGCTGTATATTGCTTTTATTATGTTTAGGTATGGGCCTTGACTTCGTGTTCTTTCCAGGACTTTTAACATGAAATGATGGTGAATTTTGTCAAGTGCTTTTTCTGCATCTAATGAGATGACCATATGGTTTTTTTCTTTTAGTTTGTTTATGTAGTGGATTACATTGATGGATTTCTGTATATTGAACCATCCCTGCATCCCTGGAATGAAGCCTACTTGATCATGGAGAATGATTGTTTTAATGTGCTCTTGGATTCGGTTGGCAAGAATTTTATTTAGTATTTTTGCATCAATACTCATAAGGGAAATTCGCCTGTAGTTCTCTTTCTTTGTTGGATCTTTGTGTGGTTTTGGTATCAGCGTAATTGTGGATTCATAGAATGAGTTGGGCAGTGTCCCTTCTGTTTCTATTTTGTGGAATCATTTGAAGAGTATTGGTATTAGGTCTTCTTTGAAGGCCTGATAGAATTCTGCACTAAAACCATCTGGTCCTGTACTTTTTTGTTTGGGAGGCTTTCTATAACACCTTCTATTTCCTTAGGGGTTATGGAACTGTTTAGCTGATCTAATTGATCCTGATTTAATTTTGTATTTGGTATCTGTCTAGGAAATTGTCCATTTCCTCCAGATTCTCCAGTTTTCTTGAGTATAGACTTTTGTAGCAAGATCTGATGATCTTTTGAATTTCCTCAGTCTCTGTTGTTATATCCCCCTTTTCATTTCTAATTTTATTAATTTGAATACTGTCTCTGTGCCCTTTGGTTAGTCTGGCTAAGAGTTTATCTATCTTGTTGATTTTCTCAAAGAACCAGCTCCTGGTTTTGTTGATTCTTTGTATGGTTCTCTTAGTTTCTATTTGAATGATTTCAGCCCTGAGTTTGATGATTTCCTGTCTTCTACTCCTCCTGGGTGAATTAGCTTCTTTTTCTTCCAGGGCTTTCAGGTGTGCCATTAATCTGCTAGTATATGCTCTCTCCTGTTTCTTTTTGGAGGCCCTCAGGTCTATGAATTTTCCTCTTAGCACTGCTTTTGTTGTGTCCCAAATATTTGGGTAGGTTGTACCTTCATTTTCATTGAATTCTAAAAAGTCTTTGATTTCTTTCTTTATTTCTTCCTTGACCAAGGTGTCATTGAGTAGAGTATTGTTCAGTTTCCATGTGTATGTGGGCTTTCTGTTGTTTTTCTTGCTGTTGAAGACGGCTTTTACTCCATAATGATCTGATATTAGGCAAGGGATTAGTTCAATCTTCTTGTATTTGTTGACATCTGTCTTGTGACCAATTATATGATCAATTTTGGAGAAGGTACCATGTGGTGCTGAGAAAAAGGTATATTCTTTTGCTTTAGGATGAAATGTACTATATATATCTGTTAAATCCAATTGGTCCAAAGCTTCAATTAGTTTCACTGTGTCCCTGTTTAATTTCTGGTTTCCTGATCGGTCCATTGAGGATAGTGGAGTTTTGAAGTCACCCACAATTATTGTGTTAGGTGCAATGTGTGCTTTAAGCTTTAGTAAAGTTTCTTACACAAATGAGGGTGCCCTTGCATTTGGAGCATAGATGTTCAGTATTGTGAGTTCTTCTTGGTGGATTTTCCCTTTGACCAGCAAGTAGTGACCTTCAGTGTCTCTTTTGATGACTTTAGATTGAAAGTCAATTTTATCCAATATTAGATTGGCTACTCTCGCTTGTTTCCTGAGACCATTTGCTTGTAAAATTGTCTTCCAGCCTTTTACTCTAAGGTAGTGTTTGTCTTTGACACTGAGATGTGTTTCCTGTATGCAGGAAATTGTAGGGTCCTGTTTCCATATCCAGTCTCTTAGTCTATGTCTTTTTATTGGGGAATTGAGTCCATTGATGTTAAGAGATATTAAGGAAGAGTAACTATTACTACCTGACATTTTTGAAATTATTTTTTTATATTTGAGTGGCTATCTTCTTTTGTGTTTCATGAGAGGTTTCTATCTTGCTTCTTCTGTGGTGTAGTTTTCCTCCTTGTGTTGGTGTTTTTCCCTTATTATCCTTTGTAAGGCTGGGTTTGTGGAAAGATATCAGGCAAATTTGTTTTTTTTCATGGAATACCTTGGTTTCCCCATCTATGGTGATTGAGGGCTTTTCTGGGTATAGTAGTTTGGGGTGAAATTTGTGATCTCTTAGAGTCTGCATGATATCTGACCAGGATCTTCTAGCTTTCATGGTCTCTGGTGAGAAGTAATTCTGATAGGTCTTCCTTTACATGTTACTTGGCCTTTTTCTCTTACTGCCTTTAATATTCTTTCTTTGTTTAGTACATTTGGGGTTTTGATTATTATGTGATGGGAAGTATTTCTGTTCTGGTCCAGTCTATTTGGAGTTCTGTAGGATTATTGTATATTCACGGGCATCACTCTGTTTAGGTTGGGGAAGTTTTCTTCCATAATTTTGTAGAAGATATTTACTGGCCCTTTAACTTGTAAATCTTCACTCTCGTCTATACCTATAATCCTTAGGTTTGGTCTTCTCATTGTGTCCTGGATTTCTTGGATGTTTTGGGTTACAAACTTTTTGCATTTTGCATTATCTTCGATTGTTGAGTTCATGGTCCTATGGTAACTTCGGCATCTGAGATTCTTTCTTCTATCTCTTGTATTGTATTGTTGATACTTGCATCTATGGCCCCTGATTTTGTCCCAAGGTTTTCTATCTCCAAAGTTGTCTCCCTTTGAGATTTCTCAGTTTTTTCTCCTTTTCCTCCTGGATGGTTTTCCTCAAATCTTTCTCTTGCTTGTTTGTGATTTCATGTAATTCTTTAAGAGATTTTTGTGTTTCCTCTTTCATGACTACTACTTGTTGACCCACGTTCTCCTGTATTTCTTTAAGTAAGTTTTGTATTTCCAAGTTATTGGCTTCTGCTTTTTAATCCATATTTTCTTGAATTTCTTTAAGTGATTTTTGTGTTTGCCTTGTAAGGGCTTTGAACTTTTGATCAATTTTCTCCTGTATTTCTTTAAGAGGTTTATCCATGTGTTTTGCTATCAGCATCCTCGCCAATGATTTTATATCTGTATCTTGATTTTCTGGTGTGTTGGGATATCCGGGGCTTTCTGCTGTTGGGGAACTGGGTTCGGATACTGACTTATTGTCTTGATTTCTGCTAGTAACGTTTCTACTTTTGCCTTTTGCCATTTGTTTATTTCTGGACTTAGTTGGTCTTGTTATTACTGGTTGGTGTTTAAAGCTCCTGAGAGCCTGGCATTTGGTGCTGCTGTCTCAGAGGTCATCTGTGTTCCTGAGGTGGAAACTGGTAGGTTTCCACCACTGGGCTCCGAATTACCTCCTTAGCTCTGCTGGGCTGGATTCAAGTCTCCTCCCTTCTTGCCTCTGGATACTTAACTGGCCTCCAGTGGTCTCCTCCTGCTTTGCCTGGTTAGTCTACCAGCTCCAAGATGGTGGCTGGTCTCAGGGCTCTGTCTAACCGCAGGATTCCCTGCAGGCCCGGGGCTTCCTGGATGGTCTGCTGAAGCCTAGGCAGAGGCTCTCCCAGTGGGCAGGACTCCATCTGGTTGAGCTGTTCTCCCCAGGATAGTGTCCGGCCGCAGAGTGCTGTCTCACCGCGGGCTCTCTGTGGATTCGGAGCTCCCCCCCAGTTGGGCTGCAGGGTCCAAGATGGTGCAGATCCCAGTCCTTGGGTCTCTGTCTATCTACAGGACCTCCTGTAAGTCAGACGTTCTCCAGCCTGCCTAGGCAGCCATAATGCTGCCCAGCTCCCTGGTGCAGAAGGCACCCAGGCAGGCTATACCCTGCGAAATCCTTCCCTCTGGTGCCCACTGTACCTTGCTTGGTTACCTGCTCCAAGATGGTCTCTTTAACATTTCTAAACTACATATATTTACTTGTGTGTTTATGGATGTGTGGTGGTCAAAGAGTAGCTTGTAGAAATTAATTTTCTCTTCTCACATTGTTGTCTCCTGGTTCACAGGTTTGACCACAAATTCACCTCACTGACCCTAAGGCCATATTTTAAAAGTGATACAAAGGTATTTCCATTCAAAATGAAATAGTTGTCAGTAGTAGTTGGCACTTAAACTGAATGTGTAAAAAAGTACTGATTGTTCACAATTTGAAACTACAAAATTTTGAAACCTAGTAGTTTTAGAAAATTAGTTATACAGGTTACTAGTTTTTGTGCAAAACAATAATAATAATTCATTGGAGTTAAAATATGTATGTACACTTGAAAAGTTCCTCAAAATGGCATTAAAACTGAGTAATTGAAGAAATGAATAATGTCATCATATTAACAGTAAAAAACAGTAAATGCTGACTATAATAATTCAAAGTTGCCTTTATAGTCACTGAAATACTTCTAAAATATGTAGCTTGCAATCTAATTAAATGACAATAGATCGATAATAAAATAACTCATAAAGACAATGGAAGAACATAAAATATTTGGGACAAACTTAAAGACAAAGATAACTTTCAATATAGAGCCTGATATATCAAAATTATATTCAGGAGAATTTGATAGAAGGATCTTATTAAACAGAAAATAAGACTTTACTTAAAAGTTGCTTACATCCCAAAATATAGCAATGAAGTAAAGGTAAATTGTAAGTTTGGAAAGATGGATCATGCTCACAGCCAAATAAAAAACAAAACAAAATACACTAAAACAATAAGAACAAAAGCAAAAACTGAATCTCTCAGTAGAACCATCAAAGAATTAATGACAAGACACAGGCCAGAGATAATTAGCAATGTCACATCCCAGAGGTAAGCAAACTAGCAACAAAGATGTAGAGTGTAGAAAAGATAAAACTGTAGTATCAATGAGAAATGGCACATTGATAACTACAGTGAAAAGCAGTAGCTGAACTCTCAGTTACTGATAGCTTTAGCAGTCACATCAATCCAAACTAACAAATGTATAGAGGAGGTGTATTATGATCACACATGTGCCTTTTAAACTTTTCCATGCACACAAATAACAGATTAAAATCTACTTTTAGGGAAAATACAAAACATACATGGTTATAACTTTGGACATCATTCCACGAACAGATGAAATGGTTGTACATTCATTTATTGCTTGAAATTGGGAAATTTATCTGTAGGGAATCTGTAAGTCAGCACTAATTTAAATGTAACATATCTAAACATGTTGAACGTAGCTGAAATTGTGGTTAGTGAAAATTTTATCTAAAAATTCATATATTCAAATAAAGTTTATAAATACTCATTATGTATGGGTATCTATTCTATGTAGGTATCCATCATAACAAATTAGATGGAAAAAATTAAATATACCAAATCTAGAAGGAAGAAAATAGCATAAGGAAAAAATCTTGTGAAATAAAATATATAGTTAAAATCGAATAACAACAATTAATCTATATCATAGAGTACTCTTTGAAATCATGTAACTTAATATATTTATGAAAACAAAAGAAAATTTTAAAAAATTGAGGAGAGGAAAGAGGAAGTGAAAAAAAAGTTTGTATTGCTAGCTGTGACAAGAAATCTCAGTCAGTAAGACTGAGCAGTTAGAGAATATGAGTATCTATCAAGCCTTATTTCACTGATAAATTTAAAACTGTATGTGGAATGCATAATTTACTAGAAGGTTGAAATATACTAAAGCTGAGGAAAAAGGAGTAAAAATATACCTCATCATTTTATATTATATTGACTAAAATTTCAGCTATTTATCTCCACTGAAGAATATCTCTAAAAACTGAGCACAGATATTACAACAATCTCATATTAAACGTTTTTGAACAAGGAAGCATAAGAAACGTTTATAAATCATTTTAAAGAGATATTGTAACATTCATATTAAATTATGAAGATTTAAAATGAAAGGAAAGTATACAATCATTCCTCACATAAAACAGGTGTTGGGACAAAAGCAGGAGCAAGAAGGAGGGTAAAAAGAAGGTCCCAGGAGTGGATTAAATGAGAAAGAGGCCACACAATCAGTGTAGCATGTTACTTTAGGGAACAAGAAAACAAACCAACTCCAAGGTACTAGTACACAGGCACATATTCTCAAAAAGCACAAAGCTAAAGCAGGGGATTTCTGTGAGATTTGAGCTACACAGAGACTTTATCTCGAATTAAACACATAGAAGATGTGTAAGTAAGTAAATCAACACCCAAATTGGCACCTTTGCCTTCCATGTTTGGATTTTGTCTGACTTGAACTTGCATAGGTTTTGTGAATGGTATTGTAGTCATTGTGACTTTAGATGGGCAACTGCCCTGTTTTGTCTGGAAACAGTTATTGTTGTTGTGGTTGATTTTGAAGTCATCCTCTGCCTCTGGCTTTTACAATCTTCCTATCTCTTCTCTGACATTGCTTGGAGCTTGAGTCAAGGGATGTGATACCTATGCCCATTTAGATTTCCCACTCCATAGTATCCTTCTGTATATTGACCAGTCTGTGCTAATTGGCATCTCCTTGTAGAAGAAGCTTTTCTGGTAGATACTGAGGGATGAAGTGTTTTATGGTCATAACAATAAGTTGTTAGGAGACATGAAAATATTTTTTAATAGGGGCACCCTAAAATCTCTCCATGATAAAGAGACCATAGATAATATAAGTCTGGTTTTACACTGTAAAATGTGTGGATTGAGTCTCTCACTGAATTCTTCATAATAAAATAGAAACCCATGTCAAAATTATGAGTAGTTTTATGCTCAACCAAGAATTCATGTGGTGCATATTGAAAATTCTGTCATTTATTACTTCTTATAAAACCATTGTAGGTGGTGTTTTACTATAGTGAGGCATTCAATTCAAATAAAAGAAAACAAGAAACAGTCCAGTAGAGGGACAAATCAAATTCCCTGGAGCAGAGAAGATCATAAAGGTTCTTGTTTTGAAAGCCAACATAGTAAACAGCGCATGCTAGAGCAGAAGTGGGATGATGCCTAAAAGGATAAAATAGAGAATTAGAATTGCAAATTATCACTAGGGTTGTTATAAAACTGTTAGCTGAGGCCAGCAAATTTATTTAAGTATGCAAAGAATGCTAAACAAATGCAAAAGTAAAATGAAACTATAATTAACTCAGGGGAAAAATCTAACAAAAATTATGCAGTGAACAATATTGCAGAGGTGTAATGCTGGATAAACTGTAGATTTAATCAAAGGGAAATCTCATTGTGTTAAGGAGAAGGGAAGAGGGAAGCAGAAGTCAGTAAAATTGGATCATTACTTACCAAGCAAAGCGGTCATTTTATAATGTTGAGTGGTAAGCACATTGTAGATAGCAGAAGAATAATTCAAGTTTTAAACTATTCACATACGAAAATTTCCAAAGTACAACTGCATTATGAAGATAAGAAACAAACTAATTCCACAGAAAGTGTGAGAAGAGACTGACAGAATAAATTTGGCACTCTTTTACTTATGGAGCTGTTTCTTTCTGGAATAATCTTTAAAAAAAAAATAAAATAAACCCTGTAGTTCTTAGAATAGCTCAAAACTAACCTCATGGAAGGACACATGTTTACATTCAACAACTTCATTAGATATCTCATTTAATAAGCTATTGGGTGTTTATATGAGTGGAAGAATACTTCATTAATCATTGTGTGAGCTTAGCTAGATTTTGACTTACAGAGCATCACAAAGAGTCATTGGCTTAGCATTAGTGTACAAATCATGGATTTTCAGAAATGAAATCACTGAGTAAAGCAAGATCCATATGTGTTCTTTAAAGAATGCTGCTCAACCACAGTGGACACCTAGCTCTATGTTCCTAGCCCTCCTCTTCTCCACAGTGCTTTTTACTGTGTAGGATAATGTAGCACAGGCCAATTAAGGGATCTCCATTTATTTTCATTGTAAATTACATTTTTTGCTTATGATGCATATTTAGCCCAGGAGTAATAGCTTTTGAATTATACATGTAGAGTGATTATATTGTTTCTGAATTTAATTTGAATTCTAGAGGGAAATTTTCAAAACCCCTGGTAGATATATTGGTACTCTGCTCTGTTGACACTGTCTACTACAGAGATATTACAACTGGGCATACTTTGTCCATCCTTTCTGAAATGACATATGGCATTACCTCTCCTTTCCTTCAAGACTTGTCAGAGATGATTGTTAAATGACAATTTTCATCAGTCATGATGATCTTTTCTTAATTTCCATATATTTATTCTTGTAGCATTCTAAACATCTACCTGTAACTCATCCAAGTTGACATATACAGTCAGATGTATCTGTTGTTTCCAATCATAACCAGACCACAAGGCATGTTCACATTCTTTATCCATAAACCTACCTATAATATGTTCTTAGGAAATAGCATGTGTCAATTAGCTCCAAGAAAAAAGAAAATTTCAATTTTATTTTCCCCTGGTTTTTAAAAATAAAACTTACTTACATTCTGCATTTTTGGCAAATTACCATTTTTTACTACATATTAAACCACTTTAATATTTTTTGGCATGAAATAACAACCACCATTTGCTTAAAATTTTGTTTGTCAACTCTATCTTACATTTCTTCTATGGTTTAATAAAAAAATCAGTGGCTAAGCTAGGCCTTGTGCTCTCCAACAGTTTTCCTAAATTGCTTGCAATTGGCACTATTATCTGTCAGGACAGTGCACCTCTGCATTAACTTATCCTTCACATTCCCTTATGGCTTCTTTCCTCCTACAGTGATGTCAAGGTTCAAAGGAAAAGCAAGTGTAGGCAACGTCAAAGGGTAAATACTTTCAACTACTTCCTGGCACATGGCAATTTCTTACTAGTAAAAGTCAGTTACCTGACCATGCCTAGATTCTAGGACCCGGGATATAGGCTCTAACTCTGAAGAATTTTCATCATAGAGTAGCCAAGGTACTTTTCTTCTGTTAATTTTATGTTTTAATACTGGGTATAGAGCCTAAGGACATTCACACACACTGGTGCAAATCAATGTTCACCAATAGTGCTTTTATCCTCTCCTAATATTTTTTTTTCTTTTTGCCTACACTGGAGTCCAAATGCAGTGCTCCACACATGGTAAGTGTTTGGTCTACCAATAAACCACCGATCCTGCTTTATTTTCTTCATTTTTTTTCACTGTTTGAGAATTTTACATGAGCATGAAATGTGTTTTGATTACGCCTACTGCAATCACACAATTTATCATCTTCCTCCAAATGCCAATTGATTGAAGACTTTCACTAATTAATGGGCATGTATATAGCACAACAAAAGTCTGTTTAGGCCATGAGATGATTCTTCTTTAAAAATTAAATGTAGGTTTGCTTCTTCATGTTAATTCAACACACATACAACTTTTGTTCTAAGAAGAGGAATCCATTTTCCTTAACAAATATGTTTACATTCATTCAGTTTTGCCCAGTTATTAGTGCTCATTGCTGACTAGCACTCCATTTTATTCCCAAGTAGGACACTGTGGTGCCTGTGGTTTTAGAACAACATAGAATACAGTTACTTTGAAGGATTTAAATCTCCTGTTAGAAAGTGAGGCAAACATAACTTTTTATAACCCAAGTTTCAGGGATATCTTATCCCTTATTACCCTCTTAGGCATCAGGACCACTGGTGCTTTGTATTCATATTTATAAAATAAAATAAATAAAAGTTATTTTTTAAAAAATAGAAAATGAGGCAAATGACATCACAGAAACTCTCCATTGCATTCAATCTTTGGTCATTAAGCTACAGCAGATACAAAACACAGATTAATAAAGAAAAATGTAAAAATCTAAATCACATAGAGATCTAATACTGTTTTATAATGTAGCCATATTTGGAAATAAGGTTAAATATTGTTTTAATAAAAATAGTCCTATAAAATAGTAGTTAATATTCTAATAGAATATCATACTAATTGGATAATTCATAATTGATGCCCCAAATAGTTCTCTAGGTAGCAGTTTTTCTCTATGAAGTTACAATAACCCAGTAATAGACCTAGAGGTAGAGAATAAAAGACAAAAGAAAAAAAAAGATAGTAGATAGTTCTTATAAAGTCCTGAAAGCAGGTTAATTTTAGTATTCTTTCTGAGTTTAATTTCTCTATCAATAACACATGCAAAATGTCTATTTAATTAGATTTAAAACAAAGAAAAATAATTTAAATCAAGTTACCAGTATTTCTAAGCTTGTAAATGGAAACTTTCCATTTTTCTTCTAAAGAAGAAACATACTTGGTCCTGAAAGTTGACAAGATGTCATTTGAAATGTAAATCCAACCAAGTGTAGCCTCATATATCAAACTGAAGCTGCACTTATCAACATGCCCCAGGGCTTGTCAGTTCAAATCATCTTTCTATAAAGTTCAGCGACTCAAAGAAATGCATCATATTGGCTGGATACATGTACATAATAGTTGTAGTAACATTAATATGAATTTAATACATAGCAATTTCCGTATAATTTCAGTAAAAGAGAACTTTTTCAAATTATACTATTTAATATCCAGTTTTTATATCAGTAAAATTATTTTAAATTTTATATGACTATTTCAAATACAGTGACATTTTTAATATAATTTTGATGCTATATTTACATAGAGTAGCACCAATATTTATTTCTGACAAATACAAATTGGATTATCTGATTTTGTTAAAGAAATGATAATTTCTTTAGGGGTTATGGGACTATTTAGCTGATCTAATTGATGGTGATTTATTTTTGGTATTTGGTATCTGTCTAGAAAATTGTCCATTTCCTCCAGATTCTCCAGTTGTGTTGAGTATAGACATTTGTAGAAGGATCTGATGATCTTTTGAATTTCCTCAGTCTCTGTTGTTATGTCCCCCTTTTCATTTCTAATTTTGTTAATTTGGATACTGTCTCTGTGTCCTTTGGTTAGTCTGGCTAAGGGTTTATCTATCTTGTTGATTTTCTCAAAGAACCAGCTCCTGGATTTGTTGATTCTTTGTATGGTTTTCTTTGTTTCCACTTGATTGATTTCAGCCCTGAGTTTGATGATTTCCTGACCCTGGCATACCACTCCTGGGGATATACCCAGAGGATTCCCCTGCATACAATAAAGACACATGCTCCACTATGTTTATAGCAGCCTTGTTTATAATAGCCAGAAATTGGAAGGAGCCCAAATATCCCTCAAAGGAGGAATGGATACAGAAAATGTGGTATATTTATACAATGGAATACTACTCAGCAATTAAAAATAATGAATTCATGCAATTTGTAGGTAAATGGTTAGATCTGGAAAACATCATTCTAAGTGAGTTAACCCAATCACAAAAGAATACACATGAAATGCAATCACTGATAAGTGGATATTAATGAGCCCAGAAGCCCTAAATACTCAAGGCACAATTAGCAAGTCAAATGATTCCCAAGAAGAAGAAAGGAGAGGACCCTGGGCCTGTAAAGATTGGATCCAGTTTTGTAGACCCAGAACAGAGAAATCATGTGGGGGGAGGGAGATGATAGGGCAATAGTTGGGGGGGGGAGAGGAATTATGGGACATATGGTGGGGGGGAACTGGGAAAGGGAAAAGCCTTTGGAATGTAAACAAAGAATATAGAAAATAAAAATTAAAAAAAAAGAAATGAAAATTTTAGTATGTACCTCATTAGGATTTTTTTTCAGAAAATGATTGTAATTTACATGTACAAAAACACCAGCTATATGATTTTGATTTAGATTTCAGGGTAATTTAGAATGTATTTCCGTTTGGCAATTGAAGAGTACTTTTTCTCATTTTTATATGAAGACGTCTTTTACTGTCTATTTAAGTTGAACAGTTTCATCAAAATTATAAAGCAAAGGTTTAAATGATATCAGCCTATAAAAGGTATAAATGGTATAGATTAGTGGTTGGAATTTATGGGCCTATAAAATGGTCATAGAGGCCCTAATACATGTCTTTACATGTGTGGATTTCAGACCCTAAAGTGTTATGTGGGAAGAATACCAAATTTTGCCAAGCATAGAGTTTTGAACTGAGGAAATAATAGGAGAACCAGTCAACACTGCACACATCAGTGGTTATATGTTAGTCATAATATGTGTTGATGATCATATATGTCATTGGTTATATGTGTCAGCTATCATGGGTGACAGTGATACTCCAATAATCTCTACTAAGGCTGGCTGTTATCTATCAGACCTTAAGGAGTGTGGAAAATACCAGTAATTTGTTTTTAGTCCTGAAGACATGATTTCCCCCTTTTATATGAGATACTCAGGGTATTTAGCATTTGAATTATTGAAACCTGTGAGGTTTCCCCCTTAAATCACTTCTGTGAGAGATTTCTTTTATTTTCAAAAGCTGCACATACTTTTTTATCGAAAATGAATTCAATTTTCCCTTGATTATTCTTTTTAAACACATATACATTGCTGCATTTGGTCTTGTGAATTGTTTCTGTGTGTTCATCGTTTTATAAAAGTGTAATATCCTAATGGGGCAGCTATGGGGATAAAAAGGTGCAGCGTAATTTCTACTGGGTCAAGTCGACTTCATGTTCTCAAGAACAAATGGAGGCAGAAAAGATAACCACTACAAGTGGTTTTGTAGCTTCATAGAGTGACTGACATGTGGTAAATATCCATTTGCCTGGTTTAGATGATCACCTACAGGTACTTTCTCATTTTAGGTTTCTCTTTTCTTTGTTACTTTGTTGTACCAAAATACCAATAACATGAAACTTTCACATATCTAACAGCTGAGGGTAGAAACAAGAAATGGAAATTAATGCTTCTATTCAGCAGATGGTAGTAAAAGTGTTTCTTAACAATGAGTCAGAATTTACTTAGTTGAGGGTCTTGTTCAGTCATGAGGCAGTTATCCTCCAGTGCATTGTGATTCTTTTTTAAATTTGATATATTCTTTATTTACATTTCAAATGGTTTCCCCTTTCCTAGATCCCCCTTCTGAAAGTCTCATAAGCCCTCTTCCCTCCCCTGTTCCCCATTCCACCCCTTCCCGCTTCCCTGTCCTGGTATTCCCCTACACTGCTGCCCTGATGAAATTCTTAGGCAAGTGGGTGGAAATGGAGAATGTCATCCTGAGTGAGTTGACCCAATCACAAAAGGACACACATGGTATGTACTCACTGATAAGCGGATATTAACCCAGAAGCTCAGAATAGCCAAGAAACAATTCACATATCAAATGATGCATTGTGATTCTTTATCAAAGTAGGCAAATACTCTCTTCTCAATAGAGAAGACAGAGACGTGGGTGGGAAGGTAGACATTGACAACTTCTTTTTCATGAGTCACTTTTCTCCACTGTTTATTTCTACAGCAATCTCTTGGCCATGCCTTCTGTGAATATACAGGGAATGTATATAAAGTATACATTCACTGAGGTAGTTGTTCACTATTATCACTGGCACATTGCTAATTCTAGAGGGACATGAACATCATGAAAGTAATAAAGTCCTTGCTAAGTAAAAGTGGCTATTCCAGGTAAGAACAACGATGACAAAATGCTACCATAAAGAGGTGAAGAAGTAGGGAACATGCCTAGTTATAAGAACCGACATGAGAGATTTTACATTCATCCTATGGAGATTTAATTATTTTCAAGAAACAGAGCATTTCTCAGGTTTTGAGATTTAAAAAAAAATGAAGTGATAATTTCCTTTTAAGAACATTACTTGTATTCAAAAAGAGAAAACAGATTTAAAGGGCCATGGCTGCAGATATAAGCAGGAGGTGGTATGCATGATTCAGTGGTACATGACCAAAGCATAGACCACTGCGTGTTGTGTGTCTCAAAGCAGAGATCATTTGAGAGGCAACGAAGGCAGAATGGAATCTGGTTATGGGTATGCTACGATTACCAGGGAAGAATACAATGGATGAAATCATGAAAGAGTGATAACTTATGTCAAAACATTTAACAACTCAGTGGGAAATTAGGCATGTAAATGAACTGCAGTTATACAACTTCAGAATTCTGATAGACCCACATTAGAATAATTGACAGAAAGCATGGAACTGCAGGCCTAGAATCTTGCCAACTTCTTTGACAAATAATATACTCCATGTTTACTTTTGGGCACTTTTATCTTCTGTTTCTGCACACTGACATTGAGCTAGTCTATACACACCTGGAAACAGCAGCTTTGTTACCTAAAGATTCCTTCCAGCCTATTCATCTGAACCACTGCTACTACGATCTCATCCTGAATGTTACTGTTTTCTGAGTGAGTATGCTTCTGAACTGATGAATTCAGCAATCTGTATCCTCTGACCATTCTATTGTGTGGTGATATCTGAAATCCCAGACAGTAGATAATAGGAAGTGTATGGAAGAGCAGTTAATACAGACAGAAGCATTTCTCATGATTTTAGCCTTCTGTCTGTTAAGGCTTGTCCTATACATGATTAGTGTCCACACACTATGTGGAAACAAGCATAATACATAGAATGTTGTTATGTAGCTGTCGATACTTATCCTTCCTATGTCTCTTTTGTTTGAAGTAATCCCTTAGACACTCTGTGGCCCAGTACAGATTATTTTTCATTACCCTGCCACTTTTTCTACAGTGGTACCGAAGGCAGTTCTCTTTCTTTCTCACCTATATATAACTTTCAATAACTGGGAAAAACATATTAAAAAACTATAGCTATTAACTCTGGAATGCATATAAGCCTTCTGTGGTAGGTATATAATACCTTATTAACTGCCAGAAATAAAGAGGCAATTTTTTATGGACCTGGATCCATTCATGATAACAATATTTAATGTAGTGGGGATTGAGCAAATTGTGCCACTCCCTTTTTGATGTTATTTATTTCTGATCATGTTTGCTTCTATGTAAATCTTTTCTCTATATACATAGGGCAAAATATCCCATTGCATTATTCTGTATTATAATCTATAACTGAAAGATTTTATTTGTTCCTGCTGATTTCATATTATTGAATTTGTGTGGGAAACATTGAAATTACATAGCGTTGGAGCAATAAGACCAGCTTTTAATAAAGACAGTTTACCATAAAATAGATGAATGTTATTTGTGACTTGTAAATATTTGTTGGTATTTTCTAAGTCATATAAAATATGTTAATTCACTTATCACCAAAGGTACATTGACTAAACTTATTTTCAGTTTTTGTCACAATGTTCTCAACCACATATAGAAAATTCTTAATGAAAGAAACCTTTCACTTGCCTGTGGAATCAGTCCTCATGTAAGAAATTGTGAGCTGTCTTGATGATACAGTAATGGATTGAAGAATCACGTTTAAGAGGATTTTTAGGAATTAGTTCTCTTATAGCGATAAAAACTAACAACATAATAAAGCAGATATCTTTTAAAAGAAGAGATGTTTGGACAAGAAAAGACATGCTGAAATACTAGCAGCTTGGAAACGAGAAAAATTGTTTTTATCTGTAACTATTCCAAACATTTCCATTTCTTAAGGTTTATTTCTCTAAACCTTTGAAGCAAGAATGTGGGTATGTTACACAATATTGAGGCTCTCTTCTAGTTTAAATGTCCCAAACTTAGACTACTTAAAATGCAATTTCCAAAGTCTTGAGTAATGAGTGTCAAGGAAGGAAATTTTGTGAGCTGTCGAATAGGATGTTTATTCTTTGGTATTTGAGGAAATAGTCGGCAGATATCTTATGGGTACATTGACAAATGATTAATTCTTAGGTGTTCATTTATTTATATTTATTAATATAAGTGACAGTATTAATTAAAGAAATGAGCATAAGTGTGAGAGCAGAAGGATGAGACCATTTGTAAGGAGGCATACTAGGCAGTAAGTAATTATATCTTAAATAAATATAAAAGGAGAAGAAAAGTATAATAGTTAAACTTTGGCAGTAGCAGATCAAGGAATGACAACAGTGCAGAGATAAAAGAGACAGAGGGGGGAAGAGGGAAAAAGAAAGATGAAAATGGAGGTAGGGAGTAGAGGGAAGAAGAGAGGGAAGAGGAGGAAGAGAGAGCAAGACAGAAGAGAAGAGATAAGTGAAAAGAAGAGTAAAGAAGCTGTGAGAAGAGAAAAGAAGAGAGGTGGGATGTCATATTCTAGCTATTCAGGCCATCCATGGTCTACATATATGATGGACAAGATACTCAAAATTCTGTGAAATCATAAAGTAGAAGAATTTATGAGAAAATCCTTCAGGCCTTCTTAGCTACCATAGGCTTTGAATCAAAGTTTTTATTGCTATAATAGACATATTTCAAGTAGTGATGTAGAAGGAGATACTGAGTCTTGACATTGAGTCTACAGCAAAATAAATAAATAAAAAGCACTAAAGAAACATCATTACAGTAATTCTTTCTTATCATGTTCTCATAGTTTTATCTACACATTTTTGCATGCCAATACCTGATTGCATATATCTATATGTATCTATGTATAAATATATATGTGATAATTTTATTTATGAAGTACTGTAAATTTTCATGTTTCTAAGTAGAACATTTTTGTCATATTGAACTATTTAAGATATCCAATTGAAAATATTGATAACATTTTTTAAAACTTAAACTGATATTGCGGCCAGTCTTAAAACAATAGAATAATTTTTGAGATAATTGAGAGATATAATGGGAGCAAGGCGAACTAGCAGACAATAGTCCTCTATGATATATTTTATACAATTAAACGTCATGTATATGTGTACATATACATATATATTATCTTGTCTTATTTTCGCTACAGAAAACCTTCAAATTGAAAGATGACAGACAACACATTATCTTTAGTAGAATACAAATATAGTGATATCAAGAATGAATCAGTAGAATGCTTATGGAAATCCAAAACAATGATTCCCAGTAATAGGCATGTGAAGGAAGCTGATGCTGCACAGGTGATACTAGAGTAAAATTTTTGAGAAATATTTATAACTCTTTAAAAAGCTACCTTTTGAAAACACTTTATGAAATATTTCTCATTAATGTGGAAAAACTTTTTAGACACAGGGCAAAGATGAATGCATTTCTTGGGGGTACCTAGCTCTCCTTGGTCCCCTAATTATTCTATGGGACTCTATCTCAAGTAGCATTTAGAAATAGTGTGTATTCTTTATAGAAGTTCATTGTCTCAAAAGAACACTCATGGTATGCACTCACTGATAAGCGGATATTAGCCTAGAAGACTGGAATACCTAAGACACAATCCACATATCAAATGATGTCCATGAAGAAGTAAGGAAGGGCCACTGTCTCTGGAAAGGCTTAATGCAGCAGTGTAGGGAAATACCAGAACAGGGAAGAGGGAAGGGGTGAATGGGGGAACAGGGGGAGGGAAGAGGGCTTATGGGACTTGTGGGGAGGAGGGAGCCTGGAAAGGGGGAAATCATATGAAATGTAAATTAATATATCGAATAATAAAAAAAGAACTCACAGAACAAACACACACATAGTATACAAGCTTTACCTATAAAATGCAATGTTTCTTGTGTCTGTTTGATATTGAAAACCTTTTCATATTTGTCTTTGCTCCATAATAAATGTATTTTAATATGCTCATCATGTTTTTACTGGTTGTATAAAAGACATTTATCTCTTAGGCTATCAATTGCTGCGCCTCATTTCAGATAATAGGCAAATTCAATTCTACTTAGAGCTGAAAGAATGCTCGTAATTGAACCTCTTTGCTATGCAAAGGAAAGCTGCTCCCATATCTCTCCTTCTTACATGAACTTTAATCTGTGTACACGATAATTCTCTGTCTTTTGCCCATAGCTGCTTTCCAGATGGGAGAATTGCAGTTCACCTTAGCAAGAGACAAATATTTTCCACTTTCCCCAAAGTGTTATCTACTCTGCTACAGATAAAACAGGGCATAAACCTGAGCCACGGGCAGCAAACCATCAGGAGGACTGTATCTGGAATCTTCCCTGAAAGAGCCAGAATTCAGTTGAAAACAACTTCTGAAATACCTGAAAGGGGAGAGGGGAGACTGCCTTAACTAATTTGAGCATAGAAGGGCAGACATTAACCAAAAACACCACCTTCTTCAGCCTGTTTTCTCTATTCTTATTCCTGATGCTATTTGCTTTTGATAATTTTATACACGATCACGGCATCTACATCACTCCTGTTGTCCTAACCACCTCCAGCTACTACCAGGTCCTCCGCTAAAAATTTGTGACCTGTTCTTTAATTATTACTGATACATATATATGTACATATTTGTGCATATATATGTTTGTATATATGTACACATAAACATGCCATACATATGCCATACATGTATGGATCACATGAGTCTGACCAAACTATAAGGGAGTGCTACCCTAGAGAACTCATTTTCCAGGTGTGAGATTTTATTCACCAGCTTTTGCTCTTTATCTAGAATCATGCGGATTTTTTCTGTCTAAACTGACATGCAAATTAGTGTTCTTATCAATTATTTCTTGTTCAAGCATCCATATTGTTGAGATACCATAAGTGTACTTTCCCTTTCAGGTCTAAAGGACACTATATAGCAACAGGCAGGCATTCTTCTGTCTCCTACAATATTTGCACCATCTCTTCAGTGATTTTCCTTAAGTCTTAGGTGAAGGGTTTCCATTGTAGATGTAGCAATCAGTGTTTAGTAACTCCATATTTAAGGAATTTCTGAATTTTGATAAGCTGTAGCTCTGTGAAAGAGTCTTTATTTGTTGCAAAAATATTATTTGGCAAGGCTGAGAGCTACAGGGGTTGTCAGACAACACAAAATTAATCCATGTTCTCTTTGTAATCTTAATATTTAGATTTGTTATATTCGTCTTTCTGTTGTTATTTTTTTCAGTTGCTTGTTTTGATTTTCATTTTTCTTTTGACTGAGGGAGAAAAAGAGAGACAGTAATAAGATGGGTAAGTGGGAATGTGGGGAGAATCTGGGAGGAATTAAAAGGGATGAAATATGATCAAAATATATTACATGAAATAGTTCCAAATGAAAACTGAGTTAAAACTGAGATTAAATACATATCTATGAGTCAGAATAGTCATTAAATACATCATTTTCACTCTATCTTATAAAAATGCATAATAAACAAAAATGAAAAGAAAAATATTAAATATTTAAAATACAATTTGAAATTATATTGGTTTAGAAAAATGGCAGTAGTAGGTTCTTTTCTTGGGTCCATTTCTCCAACCATGGGTAACAGGCTTGAGTTAAGGCATAAAGCAGAAATTATTCCCACTGGGAAGACATTTTTGAAACATGGAGACTACCATAAAAGTTGTGGCATGTCAAAATGCAGAATGTACATGAATATGGGATAATTGATCTGAATCAATTCATCTGTAGTATCATTTTTGTACTTCAGGTTTAAGGAAAATCACTGAAGTGCAGGTGAGCAGATTGTAAGAGTCAGATGTTGGCCTCAGGTTCTGTAAGGCAAACAAGGGCAATGGCAAGAGCCCATAGTTTGGGGGAGTCTCTTATCTTCCTCTGATCTATTATTGGAAGTGTTTTTTTTTTATTAATTGGGAATTTTGTTAGATAGTTCATGGCTCTTGAGAGGAGAATGCTCATTCCATTTGGAATAACTCCATTAAACACTATCTCTGTCTCTGTCTCTCTCTCTATATATATATGTATGTATACACACACACACACAAACACACATATATGGTTTATAAAATAGTGTTTGTCCCTATGGTTTTAAGAAAATTCTTCGTGTTCATCATTTGTCTTAGTATAGACTCAGGGATATTTATTTTATAATCTGTTTTGTTTTTAACATTCTTTTCTATCTCACAGGGCTCTAGTTTGGGGATTTGGAATGCTTTCATAACTAATTCCTGTATCTTTTTTGATATAACTTTTTATTGTGTATGCCATTTCCAGCTTTGAAAATGTATATGTACCTAATATAATTTCTCAATTTTTAAAACCCCAATGAGAATGGACACTTAGGTGATTTTTTATGTATTCTATCACAGACAATGAAGAACAGAGCCATAGTCTAAGCATTTGAGTGATGTAGTATGCTATTTTTTGATTAAGACTTCACAGTATGTGCTTTATAGTTACAAAATACTCCATACTTGACCCTGAAAGTCTCAGCTTCTTACGCTAAAAGTGTAATTTTTATAACAATAAGCCTTAATTGTTTTACCATATATAGCAAAGAAAGTCAGAGTTGGGTAATTGCTGTTTAAAATCTCCCCATAATTGTCTGTATAATGCTTCATTTGGAAAAGCATGTTGAACTTTGTACAACTTAAATATATACTCTACTATAATACACAGTCCATTTAATAACAGAATTTGATTTTAAAGTATATTGTAATCTGTTCATTGTATTATCTATTATAAATAAATTTATTCTTTTAACAATTTTCAACTTATCAGTTCTATTATTTATATTTGTGATGAATTGACAATTAAATAACAAATTACATGTTTATTTGTTAAATTAAACACAGCTAATGGCAAGAAATTCTATTAATTGTTAAAATTATGATACTGACCTCATATGGAATTTTGTTAATGTGTTCATTTTAATCTCATGGCTGTTTTTGACCATGGCCTTTGATATTGAAAGTTTAAAGTAAAACATTAAAGTATTATAAACATAAGCTGCTTTTATTGTGAAGAATTTTCTAGGGTACATTAAAATGTCATATTAATTCATATTCTCTACAATGAATTTAAAGTTTTTTTTAGTGTAACTCTGTGAAAAAGGCAAACCTCTTTTTTCACTTAACATCTGTTTAATGAAATTTTATATGTCAATTCGATACCAAATAT
Source organism: Apodemus agrarius (assembly GCA_964023405.1). Classification (NCBI taxonomy): domain Eukaryota; kingdom Metazoa; phylum Chordata; class Mammalia; order Rodentia; family Muridae; genus Apodemus; species Apodemus agrarius. Next base: position 123,494,458 of record OZ030011.1, on the reverse strand, counting down.
TTATTGTCTACTTCACTGGAGTTAATGGTCACTGGGAAAAACCTCTAAGTGTCATGTCTGAATGTTTCCAGTGAGGTTTTACTGAGAAGGGGAATACAATTTGAGGGTGGACATTGTAACCAATGGGTTGGGGTCCCAGAATGAATGAAAGCTTCAAAGATGAAAGAAAACTAGTTTCCTGTATTCATGTTTCTCTAGACTCATTGTGACAAACTGCCATGGCTTCTTGCTTTAATGGACAGTGAGCCAATGTATAACCTTCTTCAAAGTTGTGTTTTTCAGGTATTTTGTCATAGCAATGGAAAGAAGTAGCTAGCACATCTGCACTGTTCTCTAGTTATGCTTTATTTTTTCAAACATTTAATTTTCTACATACAGGTTTTGTTTACTGAAATTTTTTTCTTTCTGTTTGTAATTTCTTTCCTTAATGAGAACAAGAAACTGCATACCTGGGTTCTGTGTTCCCTGACGGACTCCTACAAAAATACTATTTTAAATTTATTGAGAAAACGGAAGACAACTGTACCGAGTATTGCTCAAAGATACTACGTAAAACAAATTTAAAGGTTCAAATATACAGGTTTTAATGATAATTGATAATTTGGCATGAAATATCATTGAGTAATAGCATTAGGGATTGGTGAACACCCATAGGTAGGATCCCAAGTTGGACTGGTCACTGCTTAGCTATTCCCTCTGTCTCTGCTCCATTTTCTCCCTACCCACAACCCAGTAGCTCAATATTTCCATTCATTCTTTTGGACATCTGGCACTCTTTGTTTCTTTTCATTTCAGATCCTGCCCCACTTTTTTTCTCTCCCTTCTTTCTCCCACCCAAGTCCCTCCCTCCCCCATTAATATTTTGTTCCCCCTGCTACTAGACATTTAATCATCCTTACTTGGGACTTTTTTCTTGTTTACTTGTAGAATGGGGCCTAGCATGGCTGTCCGCTGAGATGCTCTACCCTGGAGCTGACTGAGACAGATTCAGATACTCATAACCAAGCACTGGATGAAGATCATAGACCCCTGTGGAAGTGTTTGGGGAAGGATTGAAGGAACTGAAGGGGATATCAACCTCATAGGAAGACAAAAAGTGTCAAATACCTAGTGGGAGTTCCCCAGTACTGAGTCACCAACCAAAGTGCATAGACGTACACACATGGACAGGTCCAAGACCCCTGACACATATGTAACAGAGGGCTGCTTTGTCTGGTCTCAGTGGAGAGGGTGGGTCTAAACCTGTAGAGACATGCTGCCCCCAGGTTAGTGGGACCTGTAGGAGGGCAAAATATGGGATGTACATAAATAAAATAATTAATTAAAAATCTTGTAACTACCCGCAGTTACATCGAATGGGTTGCCTGGAAGGGAAGCTGGGGATGTATGGGAAGGTGGCAAAAAAGAAACGGAGACCAAGATAACATCTGCTATTCAAGGTCTCAAAGTTTAATGAAGAACTCCAATATATATAGGCAGAGGGAAAAGGCTGGAAGCTTCTCAGCAGAACTGGTTCAGTTGCTCCACAGGTGGCTAGTGTTTCTCAGGAAACTCCAGGTCCTTGAAGAACAATAGACTTCACCTTGGTTTGAGCACTCCACCCTAAGTAGAGGGGATTATGGATAACACAGGAGTTCCCGCTCAAAGGCTGGGAGAGGAATTTCACATATGGTTGATATCAAGTTCCTGCCAGGTGGCATGCACCTCAATAAGGCTCTCTACAAAATCTCATTGAGTAAGTTACTTATCCCAATAAGTTTTCTTTCATTTCAATCTTTTTTTTAAATTTTTTATTGGATATATTCTATATTTACATTTCATTTCCCTTTTTTGTTTACCCATCCCCCCTAAGGTTCCACATGCCCTTTTCTCTCCCCCTGCTCCTTCATCCACCCCTTCCCACTTCCCTGTTCTGGTATTGCCCTACACTGATGCTTTGATCCTTTCCAGCACTAGTGTCCATTCCTTTCTTCTTGTCAGACATCATTTGGTATGTGAATTGTGTCTTTGGTGGCCCAAGATTCTAGGCTAATATCCACTTATCAGTGACTGAATACCATGGGTATTCTTTTGAGACTGGGTTACCTCACTTAGTATGATGTTCTCCAGATCCATCCATTTCTCTAAGAATTTCATGAATTCATTGTTTCTAATGGCTGAATAGTATTCCATTGTGTATATATACCACATTTTTTGTATCCATTTCTCTGTTGAGGGACATCTGGGTTCTTTCCAGCTTCTGGCTATTATAAATAAGGCTGCTATGAACATAGTGGAGCATGTATCCTTATTGCATGCTGGGGAATCTTCTGGGTATATTCCCAGGAGTGGTATGGCTGGGTCCTCCGGAAGTATCATGTCCAGTTTTCTGAGGAACCGCCAGATTGATTTCCAAAACAACCCTGAGATTTCACCTCACACCTGTCAAAATGGCTAGGATTAAAAACTCAGAAGACATCAGGTGTTGGTGAGGATGTGGAGAAAGAAGAACACTCCTCCACTGCTGGTGGGACTCCAAGCTGGTACAACCACACTTCAATCTTTAATTGCAGAATTTATGTTAGTGTCACATTTTGTTCCTTCTCCAACACTCAAATTAACTATGCTTCTTTGGATTGGATTGTCCATCTTCTTAAATAAAGCCAATAATTTAAGGGTTACTGAAAGTTTACATAATCACTAATGTCTCTTGTGTTCTTGTTATCTATCATATTGAGTGGCAGGATACATGGGAATTAGTGAGTAGAGAGGAGAGAGAAAATGTGTTTCTATAAAAAGAAAATATGTGTGGTTTGGAATTTCTAATTTTTAATAGCTTCCTATACATACTGGAATACTGTAGGCATAAATTTTTTACAATCTACTTTTAATAAAGTTTCAACCTCTCCTCTAGCCTACCACCTAACAGAGGTAGTGGAAGAGAAAAATTATTAGGGCATGGGAAAATTGGATAGTTTTTTGGGGGGGAGCAAGCCTGATCTTTGGCAGAAATTCAGTCCCATAGCAAACACTAAACATGACTCAGAAGCTGCAGACTAGTCTTCTAGGCAGGCAGATACCACGGACATAAACAATGGCTTCAGTTCAGTCCTTTCAGCAGGAAGAATCAGGCATGAACCAGCATCTGTAGTTCAATCCTGAAGGAACCATCAGGCTCTCCAACAAGCCTGAGATGAAACCCTGGAAGTGGAAAGCTGGGGCAGGAACCTCATGAGCAGTTCTTGTGCAAGTTTCTTTCAGAGGCAGCATTACCACAAGTTGAGCTCAACAATGCTATGTAAGGTGATCCAATACATGTGTATTATTGATGAAGAACAGTGAGGTGGAACAAACCAAAGCAATGCTCAGTGCGTGTCTCCCACTATTTGTGGGATCATAGTTAAACTCCTTCACCCTGGGTACTTTCAGGTGTTTGCTATATCAATACATCATTTCACCTTTGTCTGCTTCAGTAAAACATTCTTTCCTATGTCTGCTCCAGAAAAACATCCTCTCACTTGTGTCTGCTTCAGGACAATATTCTTTCACATGTTTGCTTTAGCAAGACATACATTTACCTGTATGTCCCAGAAAAAAACATCATTTGCCATAGCTAAATTTCCAAAGAAACTAGAAGTTTCCACTTCAGCATACTTTTTTTTTAATTTTTATTTTCTATATTCTATGTTTACATTCCAAAGGCTTTCCCCTTTCCCAGTTCCCCCCTCCGTATGTCCCATAATTCCTCTCCCCCCAACTATTCCCCCATCATTCCCCCTCCCCCCACGGTTTCTCCACAAAACTGGATCCAATCACTTCAGCATACTTTAAGTTAAAATAGTGGTTTTTTGGTCTTTCTTTATACCTCATTTATTATTGTGGATTACTAGTTAAAGATATTCCTTTATATTTATGAGTGTACGCACATGTGACTTCAAATATGATTAACAGAAAGAATGAGTGTCTGACAATGAATGATTGCTAAATGAGTGCATCATTTTATAGTACTGTGCTATATAATATTGAATTATATTCATGGTATATAACCAGAAGGTGGCTGGTAATTCTAGTTTTCAAAATAGATTCCTGTAATCTATGTCTTATCATCAGGAACAACTATACCTTGAGGTGCCCACAGTGACTTACTGATATTGATAATGCTGATAGGGAAAAATGAAAACTCAGGGGTTGGAGAGAGGGAACAATAGGGAAAGATATTTTTTTGCAGAAAAGATGAGTGCCTGAGGTCAAATCCTGGGAACCTACATTCAAAGATATTGAATGCATATTGGTTGAGTGCATATTGTTAAGACCAGGACTACGGGATGTAGACAGGTGGATTTCTGTGGCATTCTGGTCTCCAACCAGGGTGTATACTCAGTGACAGACCTTTGTTTCCTTTATCTAATGGAGAAATTTAAAAAGCAATAGAGAAGGACACCAGACAGGCTTATTTGATCTATGCATAATCAGCCCTTTATGTATCATATGCACATGCACATATTCCATATGCACATGCATATATATGCCCATAATTAAAAAATACCATGCTTTACAATATTTAACAAATCAGATATGTGAAAAATTATCTACCAACATGACATAATCTACATGCAAGAGCCTCTCAGAAATTTTTTTAAACAAACAACTATTTTGAAGGAACATCCAGGAACACACACTGCATACTCTTATTTTTCAAATAGATAACCATAAGACAAATAAATGTATAAGACTATTTTCCATAAATTGTATAGCTCCATGTTATCCTATGGTATAATTTCAGGCATGTGGCCCCTAAAGTTGTTACCAGAAATCACCCCATTACCCTTCAATCTTATTCATTGAGTCATAAACTCATAAAATTTAGGACATGCTTTTTGATATTCTTGCTAGTAAGTTTGCTCTGGGGATCTACTATCTCTTTCCGATGATAAAATTGTCAGGACCACCCAAATACAGGGACCACTCAAATTCTGAACCTCATGCTTGCAGGTAAAACACTTTACATACTTATGAGTCATCTTCTCAGACTCTAATGAGATATGTTCAATAATTCATAAATGTGGTCACAGCTATCTGAATCTAAGATGATAAAAATTATCAGTTGATGCAATTAATAGTACACATTTGATTGCTCAGTGGATTTTATCACCTGCACTCCGAAGAAAGACAGCATGAAGTTTCAGGGCCAAAAATTTTAGAACTATAACATAGTTTTTATTCTAATTTCTGAAGTAACTATTTGGACATTAGACTTTACATTCAGTCTTACTCTTGAAAATTATTTTTATCTGTAATTCAAAAATGTTTTATTCCCCCAGGACTCCGGACCAGCAATAGCGGCAGGCCTCCATAATGCAACCAGGACACAGCTGGAAAGGTGCAGGTACAGAGACTCCATCTGGGGCTAGAGCAGGGAGATCTGCTAAGCTCTCGCCCCCAGGTGGGCCCAGTGGTGGGCGCCTAGGCTCTGCCGCACATCCCTGCGAGCTTAGGCCTTGCACCAAGGCAGCCGGAACCATCCAGCTCCCCAGGACCCTGGACCAGCGATAGCAGCAGGCCTCCATATTGCAACCAGGACACAGCTGGAAAGGCACAGGTAGACAGATTCCATCAGGGGCTACTGCTTGGGGGGATCTTCTAGGCTCTTGCTACTAGGCAGGCCCAGCGGCGCCCGCCGAGGCTCTGCTGCACTCCCCTACACTTCCCCGAGACCTCAGGCCGTGCACAAAGTCAGCAGGTGGCAGCCAGCTCTTGATCCCATTGAGCAGCAATCACACATAACCACCAGTAGAGAAACAACAGGTAAGCCCAGACTCATGGGAGATTCAAACACCAGCCAGTGAAAACAAGGTCAACTAACACCAGAAATAACCAGATCGCAAAAGGTAAATGAAGGAAGTCACTAACAGAAATCAAGGCAACATGACAGCATCTGAACCCAGTTCACCAACAACAGGAAGCCCTGGATACCCGAAAACACCAGAAAAACAAGACTTGGATATAAAATCACTGGTCAGGATGCTGGCAGCTGAACACATAGAAAAATCTTGTAAAGAAATAGAGGAGAAAATGGATGAAAAGTTAGAAGCCTTTACAAGGCAAATACAAAAATCACTTCAAGAAATGCAGGAGAAGATGGATCAAAAAGAAGAAGATAATAAGGAAGAAAGACAAAAATCACTTAAAGAAATACAGAAGAACGTGGGCCAACAAGTACAAGCTATGAAAGAGGAAAAACAAAAATCTATTAAAGAAATACATGAAAACACAATCAAGCAAGCGAAAGATCTGAGCATATCCACCCAGGTACTAAAAACAGAAGTAGAAACAACTAAGAAATCGCAGAGGGAGACAACATTGGAGATAGAAAACGTTGGGAAGAAATCAGGGGCCATAGATGCAAATATCAACAATAGAATACAAGAGATAGAAGACAGAATATCAGAAGCCGAAGATACCATAGGAACCATTGATTCAACAGTCAAAGAAAATACTAAATGCAAGAAGGCTGTAACCCAAAACATCCAGGAAATCCAGGACACAATGAGAAGACCAAACCTAAGGATTATAGGTATAGACGAGAGTGAAGATTTACAAGTTAAAGGGCCAGTAAATATCTTCTACAAAATTATGGAAGAAAACTTCCCCAACCTAAAGAGAGAGATGCCCATGAATATACAAGAAGCATATAGAGCCCCAAACAGACTGGATCAGAACAGAAATACATCCCGTCACATAATAATCAAAACTCCAAATGTACTAAACAAAGAAAGAATATTAAAGGCAGCAAGAGAAAAAGGCCAAGTAACTTATAAAGGAAGACCTATCAGAATAACACCAGACTTCTCACCTGAGACCATGAAAGCTAGAAGATCCTGGGCAGATATAATGCAAACTCTAAGAGAACACAAACTTCAGCCAAACCTACTTTACCCAGCAAAGCTCTCAATCGCCATAGATGGAGACATCAATGTATTCCATGACAAAACCAAATTTGAATGATATCTTTCCACAAATCCAGCCCTACAAAGGATAATAGGGGGAAAACACCAAGACAAGGACAGAAACTACACCCGGGAAGAAGCGAGATAGAAACCTCCTCTCATCAAAACCAAAAGAAGATAACCTCTCAAATATGAAAAATAAATAAAATAAATAAATATAATTTCAAAAATGTCTGGAGGTAATAATTACTATTCCTTAGTATCTCTTAACATCAATGGACTCAATTCCCCAATAAAAAGACATAGATTAACAGACTGGATACAGAAACAGGACTCTACATTTTGCTGCATACAGGAAACACATCTCAGTGTTAAAGACAAACACTGCCTTAGAGTAAAAGGCTGGAAGACAATTTTACAAGCAAATGGTCGCAGGAAACAAGCTGGAGTAGCCATTCTAATATCAGATAAAATTGACTTCCAACCTAAAATCATCAAGAGAGACTCAGAAGGTCACTTCTTGCTGGCCAAAGGGAAAATCCACCAAGAAGAGCTCTCAATACTGAACATCTATGCTCCAAATGCAAGGGCACCCTCATTCGTAAAAGAAACCTTACTAAAGCTTAAAGCACACATTACACCTAACACAATAATTGTGGGTGACTTCAACACTCCACTCTCCTCAATGGACCGATCAGGAAAGCAGAAACTAAACAGGGACACAGTGAAACTAATTGAAACTCTGGACCAATTGGATTTAACAGATATATATCGAACATTTCATCCTAAAGCTAAAGAATATATCTTTTTCTCAGCACCATATGGTACCTTCTCCAAAATAGACCACATAATTGGTCACAAGACAGATGTCAACAAATACAAGAAGATCGAGCTAATCCCATGCCTCCTATCAGATCACCATGGAGTAAGATTGGTCTTCAATAGCAACAAAAACAACAAAAAGCCCACATACACATGGAAAATGAACAATACTCTACTCAATGACACCTTGGTCAAGGAAGAAATAAAAAAAGAAATCAAAGACTTTTTAGAATTCAATGAAAATGAAGGTACCACCTACCCAAATCTATGGGACACAATGAAAGCAGTGCTAAGAGGAAAACTCATAGCTCTTAGTGCATCAAAAAAGAAACTGGAGAGAGCATACACTAGCAGCTTAACAGTACACCTTAAAGCCCTGGAAGAAAAAGAAGTTAATTCACCCAGGAGGAGTAGAAGACAAGAAATCATCAAACTCAGGGCTGAAATCAATCAAATAGAAACAAAGGGAACCATACAAAGAATCAACAAGACCAGGAGCTGGTTTTTTGAGAAAATCAACAAGATAGATAAACCCTTAGCCAGACTAACCAAAGGACACAGAGACAGTATACAAATTAACAAAATTAGAAATGAAAAGGGAGACATAACAACAGAAACTGAGGAAATTCAAAAGATCATCAGATCCTACTACAAAGTGCTATACTCAAAACAACTGGAGAATCTAGAGGAAATGGACAATTTCCTAGACAGATACCAAATACCAAAATTAAATCAGCATCAAATAGATCAGCTAAATAGTCCCTTAAGCCCTAAAGAAATAGAAGGGGTTATAGAAAGCCTCCCAACCAAGAAAAGTACGGGACCAGATGGTTTTAGTGCAGAATTCTACCAGACCTTCAAAGAAGACTTAACACCAATACTTTTCAAACTATTCCACAAAATAGAGACAGAAGGGATACTGCCCAACTCATTCTTTGAAGCCACAATTACGCTACTACCTAAACTACAAAAAGATCCAACAAAGAAAGAGAACTACAGGCCAATTTCTCTTATGAATATCGATGCAAAAATACTAAATAAAATTCTTGCCAACTGAATCCAAGAGCACATCAAAACCAATACTCACCATGATCAAGTTGGCTTCATCCCAGGGATGCAGGGATGGTTCTATGTACAGAAATCCATCAATGTAATCCACTACATAAACAAACTGAAAGAAAAAAACCACATGGTCATCTCATTAGATGCTGAAAAAGCATTCGACAAAATTCAGCATCCTTTCATGCTAAAAGTCTTGGAAAGAGCAGGAATTCAAGGCCCATACCTAAACATAGTAAAAGCAATCTACAGCAAACCAGTAGCCAACATCATAATAAATGGAGAGAAAATTGAAGCAATCCCACTAAAATCAGGGACTAGACAAGGCTGCCTTCTCTCTCCATATCTTTTCAATATTGTACTTGAAGTTCTAGCGAGAGCAATTACACAACATAAGGAAGTCAAAGGGATACAAATTGGAAAGGAAGAAGTCAAACTATCATTATTTGCAGATGATATGATAGTTTACTTAAGTGACCCAAAAAACTCCACCAGAGAACTTCTACAGTTGATAAACAACCTTAGAAAGTGGCTGGTTATAAAATTAACTCAAGCAAATCAGTAGCCTTTTTGTACTCAAAGGACAAGCAGGCTGAGAAAGAAATTAGGGAAATAACACCCTTCACAATAGCCACAAACAACATAAAGTACCTTGGCATAACTATAACCAAACAAGCGAAAGATCTGTATGACAGGAACTTCAAGTCCTTGAAGAAAGAAATCGAAGAAGACCTCAGAAGATGGAAAAATCAATATAGTAAAAATGGCCATCTTACCAAAAGCAATATACAGATTCAATGAGATCCCCATCAAAATCCCAAGTCAATTCTTTATAGATCTAGAAAGAGCAATTCTCAAATTCATCTGGAGCAACAAAAAACCCAGGATAGCTAAAACTATTCTCAACAATAAAAGGACTTCTGGGGGAATCAATATCCCTGACCTTAAACAGTACTACAGAGCAATTGTTTTAAAAACTGCATGGTATTGGTACAGCAACAGGCAAGTGGATCAATGGAATAGGATTGAAGACCCAGAAATTAACCCACAGACTTATGGTCACTTGATCTTTGATAAAGGAGCCACAACCATCCAGTGGAAAAAAAGATAGTCTTTTCAACAAATGGTGCTGGTTCAACTGGAGGTCAACATGCAGAAGAATGCGAATTGACCCACTCTTATCTCCTTGCACTAAGATCAACTCCAAGTAGATCAAGGACCTCCACATAAAACCAGACACACTGAAACTATTAGCAATGAAACTTGGGAAGACCCTGGAGGACATAGACACATGGGGAAAGTTCCTGAACAGAACACCAATAGCTTATGCACTAAGATCAAGAATTGACAAATGGGACCTCATAAAATTACAAAGTTTCTGCAAGGCAAAGGACACTGTCAGAAGGACAAAATGACAACCAGCAAAGTGGGAAAAGATCTTCACCAGCCCCACATCCGACAGAGGGCTAATATCCAATATATACAAAGAACTCATGAAGTTAGACCCCAAAGAAACAAATATCCCTATCAAAAAATGGGGTACAGAGCTAAACAAAGAATTTTCACCAGAAGAAATTCGGATGGCTGAGACACACCTTAAGAGATGTTCAACATCATTAGTCATCAGAGAAATGCAAATCAAAACAACCCTGAGATTCCACCTCTCACCAGTCAGAATGGCTAATATTAAAAACTCAAGAGACAACAAATGCTGGCAAGAATGTGGAGAAAGAGGAACACTCCTCCTCTGTTGGTGGGATTCTAAAATGGTAAAACTGCTCTGGAAATCAGTGTGGTGGTTCCTCAGAAAATTGGGCATGTCACTTCCATAGGACCCTGGCATACCACTCCTGGGCATATACCTAGAGGATTCCCCTGCATACTATAAAGACACATGCTCCACTATGTTTATAGCAGCCTTGTTTATAATAGCCAGAAATTGGAAGGAGCCCAAATATCCCTCAAAGGAGGAATGGATACAGAAAATATGGTATATTTATACAATGAAATGCTACTCAGCAATTAAAAATAATGAATTCATGCAATTTGTAGGTAAATGGTTAGACCTGGAAAATATCATCCTGAGTGAGCTAACCCAATCACAAAAGAATACACATGAAATGCAATCACTGATAAGTGTTTATTAATGAGCCCAGAAGCCCTAAATACTCAAGGCACAATTAGCAAGTCAAATGATTCCCAAGAAGAAAGGAGAGGACCCTGGGCCTGGAAAGATTGGATCCAGTTTTGTAGAGAAACTGTGGGGGGAGTGGGAATGATTGGGGAATAGTTGGGGGGGAGAGGAACTATGGGACATAGGGAGGGGTGAACTGGGAAAGGGGAAAGCCTTTGGAATGTAAACATAGAATATAGAAAATAAAAATAAAAAAAAATAAAAGAGACATCAAAAAAATGTTGAAGCAGAAAAAAAAAACCAACATTGCAAGAAAAACAAACTATAAAACTGTAAATTAAATGTACTCAAGGTTGCTTAACTATATAATGATTGATAATTCAAGTACATCGCCTCCAAAGGAAACCAATCAGGACTCTACCAAGTGAAAATGTATCTCACGAGGAGGTAATTAAAGTTGGAAGAGATATTAATGAATCTGATAAATGAAGAACTTTTAATAGTCAATACTATTACATATTATAAAAATTGTTATATTATTTAATATATTATTAAATATAAAGATCATAAAAATGTTTTATCTAAGCTATATACATTATATATTTGATATATAATCATTTATATATTTATATATATTATATTTGATATATAATTATTTATATATTTATATATATATAAGTATTATACATATTTATAGGCATACAAACACTAAATAATCAATGGGCAAATATCAATACTATTTCAAATATTACATACATTTAATGTTAAATAACATATGATCCTTTAGTTTTGTTTCTTCACTTCCAAGAGAAACAGCTATGCTAATAATTGTGTGTATTATCCACATATTAAAACAGATATTTCATAATTAGTGATATTCCTTGCTGTCTCAGTTGCCTGGATCATTGTTCTAGCCTCTCACTTTTGTGATAAATGTTGCCATGTCCCACCTAGTTCATAGGTAAGTCTCCAGTGCTTACTTGGGCATCTTCCTAGTGAAGGTCTTCATCAATCAGTCTTCAGTAGTTTCTTGCTGGCAAATCTCAGTATGCAGCATTTTGCTAAATCCTGTAACTGCATATAATAGAACCATAACTTTTATAATAAGGGATAAATATTCTTGTGTAAAAGGGTTATCTGTCCTAATTTTTTTCTTTGCTTTGGTACCATATCTCAGCTCCAGGGACAATATGATGCTCTGTGTATCTTCTGATCATTCACGCATAGATTCCTCTATTGTCTTTAGCTAGTCCTCTGTTTCTTGTTAATAGTACTTTAAATTAACCATCCCCTATTTAAAAAATATTCTGTGGTTTCTTTTTCCTCATTTTCTTTTGATCACTATGGTACTTAAACATATTTATATTTCATAACATCTCTCACAGTTTCATTATCTCAACCAGAAAATACAGAAAGTAATTAGAGGTTTGCTAATATATAAAATACTTTTACATACTAAAAACTGAAAATCTTATCAATATGGCTAAAGACCAAAGTTTTCTTTTTTCTTCTTTCTTTTATTTTTTTTTGTTTTGTTTTTCAAGACAGGGTTTCTCTGTGTAGCCCTTGCTGTCCTGGAACTCACTCTGTAGACCACGCTGACCTCAAACTCAGAAATCCACCTGCCTCTGCCTCCCAAGTGCTGCGATTAAAGGTGTGCGCCACCACTACCCAGCAAGACCAAAGTTTTCAAATTCAATTTACGTACACTGATCCTGATATTTGTATTGTCTTGTCATGGTACCAAGCAATTTATTTCTATAACACACGAGATAATGTGATACATAGAAAATGCTACTGAGCTGCAGAATTTTTGTATCTTGTTCAATGTTTTACATGCATCAAGGAGGAAACTGGATATTAAATTGAGCACTTTGGATATTAATTTTATTGTTATTACAATACTGTCCTTTTCTCACAGGCATTTCACTGTTTATATGTTATGAGACAAGACAAGTAAAAGAGACAATAACCAATATTTCCATTAGTTTTGTAAATATTCTATACCTCTCTTATTCATGTTTCTTTGTGTTGGATCTCCTTTTTTTTTTTTACCTACTTTCATTCCTAGAAAAAAAATAATCAACATAAAATTCTTTCTCTGCCATTCTTCCACAATTTTGGTAGATAGGATGCATTTTAATATTATATATTAAACTAATAATTTTTATTCCTTCTTTGGTATATTATAATTATTGCAGATTCTTTTATGCAAAGTACTCCCAATGTTTTCCCTGATGCTGATCATTACTGTGTATACAGCATTTGTGATGAGAATCCATTACACTGAAGCTTGGGAAACCAGTGAACTTTCATGTCAGCTGTGTAGCTATTTTCTTTCTGTTTAATGGTTTAACTGAGGCTAGCTGCATAGTTAGAGTTACATGAGGATTAATTTAATTAATTGTAGTGTTATAAGACAAAAAATGGCATGACATACAAGATAGACTAAATGAGGACCATCTACTCTTGAAAACTTTAAGCTGTAAAATGTACATTGGGTGGGCTGGGATGTGATTGAGAGTTCCAGGTGATTTACAAGGATTTATGAGTTGCTGGCAATTGATCATGAAAGAAAATTTAGAACAGCAGTTTCCAACTTGCTAGTTGTAAACTCTTTGGGGGGTCATTGAGCTTTTTACAAGGTCACCTAAGAGAACCTAAAAACACACATATTTACATTACAGTTTATAACAGTAGCAAATACAGTTATGAAGTAGCATTGAAAATTTTATTGCTTGTGGCTACCACCATGTGAAGAACTCTATTAAAGGGTCACAGTATTAGAAAAGTTGAGAACCACTGATTTAGAATATAGACATAGAATCAAATCAATGTTGTTATTATCTTTGGCCTAAAGTTGTAGAAGTGATCATTTTAAAATTTTAAAGTTGAAAATAGATTTTCCCATACCTAAGCATAATAAAAGCAATATACAGCAAACCAGTAGCCAATATCAAACTGAATGGAGAGAAACCTGAAGCAATCCCACTAAAATCAGGGACTAGACAAGGCTAGCCTCTCTCTTCATAACTTTTCAATATAGTACTTGAAGTTCTAGCAAGAGCAATTAGACAACATAAGGAAGTCAAAGGGATACAAAATGGAAAGGAAGAAGTCAAACTATCATTATTTACAGATGATATGATAGTATACTTAAGTGACCCAAAAAACTCCACCAGAGAACTTCTACAGCTGATAAGCAACTTCAGCAAAGTGGCTGGTTATAAAATCAACTCAAGCAAATCAGTAGCCTTCCTGTACTCAAAGGACAAGCAGGTTGAGAAAGAAGTTAGGGAAATAACACCCTTCACAATAGTCACAAACAATATAAAGTATCTTGGCGTGACTCTTACCAAACTAGGGAAAGATCTATATGACAAGAACTTCAAGTCCTTGAAGAAAGAAATTGAAGAAAACCTCCGGAAGATGGAAAAATATTTCTTGCTCTTGGATTGGCAGGATCAATATAACAAAAATGACCATCTTGTTAAAAGCAATCTACAGATTCAATGCAATCCCCATCAAAATTCCAAATCAATTCTTCATAATCTAGAAAGAGCAATTCTCAAATTCATCTGGAGCAACAAAAAACCCAGGATAGCTAAAACTATTCTCAACAATAAAAGGACTTCTGGGGGAATCAATATCCTTGACATCAAGCAGTACTACAGAGCAATTGTGGTAAAAACTGCATGGTATTGGTACAACGACAGGCAAGTAGATCAATGGAATAGAACTGAAGACCCAGAAAGGAACCCACAGAGTTATGGTCACTTGATCTTTGATAAAGGAGCTACAACCATCCAGTGGAAAAAAGATAGACTTTTCAACAAATTGTGTTGGTTTAACTGGAAGTCAGTTTACAGAAGAATGCACATTGATCCATTCTTATCTCCTTGTACTAAGATCAACTCCAAGTTGATCAAGGACCTCCACATAAAGCCAGATACACTGAAACTAATAGACAAGAAACTGGGAAGACCATGGAGAACATAGGCATGGGGGAAAGTTCCTGAACAGGACACCAATAATAGCTTATCCTCTAAGATCAAGAATTGACAAATGGGACCTCATAAAATTACAAAGTTTCTGTAAGGCAAAGGACACTATCAGAAGGACAAAACGACAACCAACAAATTGGGAAAAGATCTTCACCAACCCCACATCCAACAGAGGGCTAATATCCAATATATACAAAGAACTCAAGAAATCAGACCCCAAAGAACCAAATAACCCTATTAAAAATGGGGTACAGAGCTAAACAAGGAATGTTCACCAGAAGAAATTCGTATGTCTGAGAAGCACCTTAACAGATGTTCAACATCATTAGTCATCAGGGAAATGCAAATCAAAACAACCCTGAGGTTTCACCTCACACCAGTCAGAATGGCTAAGATTAAACACTCAAGAGACAACAGGTGCTGGAGAGGATGTGGGGAAGAGGAACACTCCTCCACTGGTGGTGGGATTGCAAGATGGTACAACCGCTCTGGAAATCAGCCTGGTATTTCCTCAGAAAATTGGGCATGACGATTCCAAAGGACCCTGTCATACCACTCCTGGACATATACCCAGAGTTTCCCCTGCATGCAATAAAGACACATGCTCCACTATGTTCATACCAGCATTATTTATAATAGCCAGAAGCTGGAAGGAGCCCAGATGTCCCTCAAAGGAGGAATGGATAAAAAAAATGTGGTATGTTTATACAATGGAATACTACTCAGCAATTACAAATAATGAATTCATGCAATTTGTAGGCAAATATTTGGATCTGGAAAATATCATCCTAAGTGAGTTAACCCAACCACAAAAGAATACACATGAAATGCATTGACTGATAAGTGGATATTAATGAGCCCAGAAGCTCTGAACACTCAAGGCCCAATTAGCAAATCAAAAAATTCCCAAGAAGAAGGAATGAGAGGACACTGGTCCAGAAAAGACTAGTTCCAGTCTTGCAGGAGAGTACCAGAACAGAGAAATGGTTGAGGGGTGATTGGGGAATGTGCGGGAGTGGGGAGGCAGGGGAGGACTTATGGGACACTTGGTGAGGGGAGAACTGGGAAAGGGGAAAGGGGAAAGGGGAAAGTCTTTGGAATGTAAACAAAGAATATAGAAAATAAAATTTTAAAAAAAGAAAATAGATTTTCCCATAAAATATATTTTGATTATAGTTTTCCATCCACCAACTCCTCCTCCCAGTTTTTCCCCATCTTTCCTTCCATGTGCATTCCTACCTCTTCTGTCTCTCCTTTGAAAGTAAAGAGGCATCTAGGAAATAGTAATAGAACCAAATAAAATAAATAAGAACAAACAATTCAGAATAGAACAAAACAAATAGACAATAAAGGAGCCAAAAGAAAGAAAGAAACATAACACTCACTGATGTAGAGATATACACGTTTGTACAACTGGGATCCCATGAACAGAAAAATGGAGTGCAGGCCTTCTTCAATGGAATGGGTCCTCCTGAAGGAGCTGGCGGATGGTGGTTATTTCTGGGAGAGGGCACAGAGCAGATGACTGGCAGTGTTTGTTCTAGAGAGCACACTGCTTTGGATCAGGTATGGTCTTTGACTTCCAACTTGGGGATCTCAATAAAGTTACTGACAATCTCCTTACACTGAGTTTCTTATCCATGAGCTGGACATAAAAATGCTCAGTACTTCTTAGGATTATGTTTTTGAGGACAACTCAAAGTAGTTAAACATCAAAACTTGATTACATAGGGAATTCAATGAACACTGTAATTCTATTGTATTCACCATTGGTAACAGATATACATTAGAAATCAGGGCTTTCATGGAGTTTCTTGTAATAAACTCCTATTAGTCTGTTTTAATAAAAAGCATTGTTTGAAGATGATCATTTTATTATTGATCTGACTAGATAACAAAATAAAATTTGACCTCTAAATAAAAACTATTAGGAAGATTATGTGAGAAGAGAGAGTTTAGCCTTTTCACTAATAGATATTAAACACCAGGAGACAGACTATAGATAGACTGGGAAAGAGAGAAAGAATGAGATAGGTTGGAGCAATCGCTTGGCTTCTATTTATGTAAGATCATGATTAGTAAATGCCAGGCCAGACTCTACATCTAGTCCCTTTGTTCATGTTTAAATGTCAAGTGTTATCCCCATAGCTTCTTAGAATATATTCAGAATTTTGTTAACAAATGGATGATATTTCAACTCAGAATGTTGTTAGTCTTATCAAAGCATACTAATACTGTTATATGAGATGTTTGCACATTTATGGTATAATAAGAATCAGCATGTGTGTATGTGTGTGAGTGTGTGTGTATGTGTGTATGTGCCTTTCTTGTGTGTGTGTGTGTGTGTGTGTGTGTGTGTGCGTGCATTCCTTGTCCACAGTTTATGGTAGAAGTTAATACATAGTGAATCTATAATTAGAGTAATTTATTCTCTTAAAAACATCACACAGTCACAGACTTTTAACAATACATGTTTCCATGACATCTACATAAGGTCATCTTTCACATCTAGCAGCATGGAAGAACTTTGCAACAAGTATCAAGTTTCACATGAAAAAATAATGTTTTGCCCTCTAATCTACTCTGGATAAAATGCCATAGTGCATTGACACTGATTGTAACACAAATTTTCCTCTCTCACTCCAATTGCTAATAGAAAATTACAGGTTAAACAAAATAACAGCATCAAGACTAGTCTTTCTAAAACAGTTTATTTTATTAATACATTTTTTTCTGGAAAGTTTCCATCAAAAATTAGAAAATTGATATAATGTTAGCAATCTAAATACATGTTTTGAGGGTACAGAGTAAGATTACTTAGTATTTAAAAACCAACAATAGAAACAAAAACCTTGAAAATGGAAGATTAGTAAATCTGGCTGCTAAAGCATATGAACATGAGAAGCCAAACCTACTCCACCTTAGGACTAGCTTCCATTTAAAAGAAACTTGACCTATAGATGAACATAAGCTACACCCAAAATACCAGGAAGGACCTCATGGCTTGTCCATACCCAGAGTGACTCCCTAGTTACTTCCTAGCAACACTCAATCAAAGATTAGTCTGATTGTTTCAGATGCACTTTCAGAGAAATTGTGATTGTTTACAGTTTTGCTTCAGAGCACCCACCTGTTGGCTTACAATAGTCATTTGATTAGATGCTTGCAGGGCTCAAACCCTCTCGCTTGCTCACCATTTCCTACAAAGTTTATCCTGCTAAGTGCTCTGAGTGCTCTGACTACACCCTCTTGTTCTGCTGCATCAGAGATGGCAGTTTGGCCCCAGCTCAAGCTTGTAAATAAAGACCCTAATTCAATTGCATCAGAGTCGGCTTCTTGGTGGTCTTTGGGGGCTTTCAAACAGGCTGAAAGGATGAGGGCTACAGACTGGGAAGGTCCCTAATGTCCTTTCCCGCCTTGCCTCCTGCGGAGAAGCTGACGCAAGGGCGGACGCTGCTGGGTCAGCAAGGTCACTGCCGCGGATGCCCCGGCCCCATAATGGGAAATACGTGTGGTGTGATGCTGTGCGTAACCCTGTGACACTGTGCATAACCCTGGCATGACCCTGTGTGTGGCGGCCACGTAAGTGGAAATGACTTAATTAGTTTATCTGGCCTCTATAGGATACTGATTGGTTCTCAGAGAGCACGGGCTCAGATAATTTAAACTGATTGGCTTGGAAGCTATGGAGTGGCTTGTTTTAGGCTGGTTTTGCTGTAAATCTATAAAAGCAGTCCTGTTTCTACCCCCGGTGTTCACTGTCATCTACCCTGCATGGGGAATGCCGTGACCCCAGAGCTCTGGAATAAAAATCCTCCTGCTATTTGCATCAAGACTGGTTCTCCTGAGTGATTGCGGGTGAAGGCTTCCAAGGCGTGGGGCACTGGGGTACCCCCGTTTTTCTTTTGGGTCTTACAAGGCACCACAAACAGACTCAAGTGTACAAGTCAGACTTGCCTAGAATATTTATTTATGTGGAGGACTATTCTTATATCAAATAAAATCTTAAATGTTCAGACAGTGAAGATCAGTTATACAATACACTTTTACTTACTGCCCTCACTCCACCACACACACACACACACACACACACATACACACACACACACACACACACACACACACACACACACACGACCCTTACAAAATTCATAATATCACATAAATAGACTTTATACTGATAGAAAAATAGAATGGAATCAAATTACTGATAATAATAGATTGTTTATCATTTGGCTACATGGTATTTGATGGCTTTTAAGTTTTCACCTGTCCTTACCTCTAAATTTTATTTGACTATGCCAGATATCTACTATTTCATGATATGAAAAGGTATTGTAAAAAATGTCATTGATGCTTTTGACTCCGTATACATGCTCCTATATGCAAAGGACACATCTATTTTATATCCCAGAGTGATTCAACTTAGGTAGAAACTATAGTAGTCCATTTGCTCATCTTGAGTGTATAATTTTACTATTTATGAACATAGTATACTGAACAACCAAATCCTAGTATTTAATAAAGCTGAGAAATCTGTCCCTGTGGATGGATGCTTAAGATATTGCTTAGCAGACCTTTTGAAAAGGAGAATCTCATTGGTAAGGGCCTCAGCTTTGGGAGACAGCTTGGTAGCCAAACATGCCTGTGTAGTTAGCAAAGAGACAGAGACTAGTGGGAAACTCAGCTGGGCATGTTTGCAGGTGTCAAGTGTAGTATGGTCCCTAAGCTTAATAATTATGTTGGCCTTCATCCTCGTCCTCAGGACTAAGGAAGCTGTTAAAAGACTTTAAAAGCATAACTTCATCAAATTTGCTATTTCAATTGATCACATTGACTGCTGACCAGGGAACAAAACAAAGAATAGGAGTCAAATCTGAGGAGAGTATTTCAGATTTCTGGCAAGAAAACTAAGAAGTTAGAAAATTAGTGAAAAAATAAAAACAAAATTAAGAGATATTTAAAAATTACAGTGTAAAGGCTTGGGTACATTAGGCATGAATGGTAAGGAGAATGTGATTCTGCTTTGAGCTCAGAAAACTTAGCACAGCCCATACAATAAGATCTTACTACAAACAGAAGAAAAATCTTATTAAGCCAATGTATTAAGCAATCAAGTTTCTTGAGATTTCTAGAACTACCACACAAACAAATTTCTAACTATAATCTAGAACAAAGCAGAATAATCTAGGAAGTTGGATAATGTATCCACATCTAAATACTATTTAGCTGTTGCAATGAGTCATGAGTTTACATATAATTAGGACCCACAAGACATCCTTTTGGTTCCTGCAGCTATTCAAAACTCTTAATAGGATCAACTGAGCCATTTGCTGTGACTATATTGCCTTTCAACATGGGGGGACTGGGATTGTGGGGGGGGTTAGTGGGAAGGGGGATGGTCCTATGTCCTTTCCTCTGGGGATAAGTGCTGATTCTGTACATTCTTACATTCTTTCTAGTATACCTCCTTTAAGAGAATAACCATTTCAAGGCAGCTTCTTGATTAATTGAATAGTAGTATTCAAGCAAAGTCTCATTTTTCAAACTTTTTCAACTGATATACAGACAGAAATTTTTCTCATGAATGTTTCTGTCTGTAATTTTGGTGCCTATGTCCTGACATCTAAAAATATTGGATTTAGTTGATGTCTTCTGAAGTTAATAGTGGCCGACTGCAATTGGTATTGAGTATAAACAAAGTTTTTACAGTTAATTCCTATATAATTATGACATTTGGCTGTTGAATTTTATAATTGGTCTTTGGGCAACTTTGATTATACTATAATCTTATTGGTGAAGTCCAGTAATGAATTAAATAGTGATGGCCCCAACATGATCTTCAGACATGCTTTCAGTTGGAGTGGTAATTACATAAGTCCTCTCATCTAGTTCTGCTCTAATCTGCAAGTTACAAAACATTTTATAAATCCCTATTTTGAAATTAAAATAACCTCAAAATAAAACCTGCTAATTATTAAGCAACAGTATGGAATACCAGTTATAGAGACATTGCAATTTCTGTTTGCAGACATGAATGATTTCTTTTTTTAAGTGAATTAATTTATTTTTTCACTTTACATCCCAATAACAGCCCTCCCAGTGCTCCCTCTCACAGCTCCTACTCTCTCTCCCTCCCCTTCTACTTGGGGAAAGTGGAGTTCCATCTGGTATCATACCCCACCCTTAGTACATTTGTCACTGCAGGCACATCCCTCACTGAAGGACTGTGGGTTAAATGGTGGAGTCCCATGTCTACTTATGGCTTGGGCCACTGAGAAAATCAGGCCTGTGCCCCACTGCTGAAGGGCTATGTGAAGCTGCAGGAACCCTGCTCTTGGGGTGAGGAAGCTCAGTCTGAGGTTTCTGGGGACAACTGGGCTGGTTCTGGGGTCCCTGGGCCCTACATGGAGGCTGAGGACTTCTGGTTTTCAGACTCTTGGGCACCTCAGACACCACTGGATGCTGAGGAAGAGCTGAGAATGGAGTGGGGGCCCCTCAGGCTGGATCTAAAAGATAAAGTGGGGAGGAGAGATCCAGCTGGGTCCTGCAGGGATGAGCATCCTTGACTTGTTCTTTGGGTGGCTTGGCTTCGTGAATTCCATGCCTAGGAGCACGAAAAAGTCTTCTGAGGGAGACTAGATGGGGCTCTTTTGTTGAAGGCCTGCTCCATTGCTCTCCATGGCAGATCCCAACAAGAAGAGACAGTCCATGGTTTTAAGGCATTTTATTGTTATGGCAGAGAGTGTTGATGAGAAAATCAAACCATATCCCCCTTTCTCAGGGTAGACCTGAACTTATTTTTGCAGGGAGGAGTATCTGGGAAGGAGAGCTTAATTGGCTAAGCCCTTCAGGACTTTAGGTTATCTCATTAAAATGGAGATCTGTTCTGAGGATATGCGATCAATGGTCCTGTCTTCTACCTGTGGAGGGGCTTGAGGCATTACCCTTAAGTGACTAATGGCCACAGACCTATGGATTGGAGAGATGCAGCCTTCCTGTCAGGTACCTGGTGTCTAGGAGTCTGGCAAAATGCCTACCATCCCTTGCAGGATTATCTCCTGCTGGGTCACTGGGGTTTTAAACCTAGCTCAACCAGAAACCAGGCTACCTTTAAGGTCCCACAAAGGACTAAGCATATCCTCTCCCACTGAGGACAGACATTCCTGCCTAGTTAGGGAAACTGGATCCACAGGCAAGCAGCAGATTCAGGGACAGCCTCATGTTCAGTTGCTGGGGCACCTGCAAGAAGTCAAAGCTGAACATCTGCTATCGTGTGTAGTGGCTGTTGGTCTAGTCCAGCTCTTTGGTTAGTGTTTCCTGGGAGCTACCCAAGGATCCAAGTTATTTGACTCTATTGGTTTTCCTGTGGAGTTCCTCTATCTGGGTTCCTCAATCCCTTCTTTGACTCTCCCACAAGACTCCTAAGCTACATCTAACGTTTAGATGTTTGTCCCTGCTTCTATTTTTGTCAGCTGTTGGATGGAGCCTTTCAAAGGACAGCTATGCTAGGATACTGTCTGCAAGCATAATAGAGTATCATTAATAGGCCAGGCAGTTGTGGTGCAGGCCTTTAATCCCAGCACTTGGGAGGCAGAGGCAGGTGGATCTCTGAGTTCGAGGCCAGCCTGGTCTACAGAGTGAGTTCCAGGACAGCCAGGGCTATACAGAGAAACCCTGTCTCGAAAAAACCAAAAAAAAAAAAAAAAAAAAAAAAAAGACCAAAACAAGAATTGTTTTTTTTTAGCTAAGGTCCTTGTGCTGTTTTTTTGTTTTTGTTTTTGTTTTTGTTTTTGTTTTTTTGTTTTTGTTTTTGTTTTTTTTTTTTGGAAACTCCTAGACTATGGCAAGACAGAAAGCATTCTTAGCTTTAAAGGGAAGCAATAACTCTATCCTTCATTGATGTGATTGGAGGAATATTTGAGTTGAAGAAAACAAAACTATATAACCACTATCTCAACTTTATATTGGAGTCTTTGTGATACAAATGATTTACAAAGGAAAGATAAAGCAGAAGGTACTAAAATGGGCAGGCTGAGTAGTATGAACAATTCAATATTCATTATAAAATATAGAAACAAGTGTACAAGACATGTATTATTGTCTATATTTAGTATCTCCCTGCTCCTTAGTAATGTAGGGAGACAATGATAAGTTTTGTTATATTCATTCTATGGAATGCCTATTGTGTTGGCATGACAGACATAATGAGGCTATGTTAGGAAGACTTCCACTAAATCTCCACAATCCTGCTCTCAGTATTTCTTTTACTGGCCAGGAAGATCAAGAAGTCTTAGATGGTTAATCTGTGCTTATTGGATTGAGGGTGGATGGCTCTTGTAGGCTATGTCTAAGAAGAAAATCCATTAGAAAATCAAATATGAGAAATACAACAGAATTTTGAGTTTTCAGTGAAAGATAAGTAATTTTATGGTATATGTGGAAGCTTGTGTTTTCGGTCTGAAGTAGGAATACCAACTGAGGTATTCCCATTCAGGTTACATTCTTCCTGCAACCTGACACAAAAATGGAAAGAAAATAAAACAATCAATTATCTACAATGTTTGATAAAGACAAGTGATAGATAAACTGGCAAAGCGATAGACCCTCAAATAGATAAATAAGCAGATGATGATAAATAGACAGACATGATAAATTATAAGATGGATGGATAAATGGGATTACACACACACACACACACACACACACACACACACAATCAAAGTGTTAGCACAACAAAACTAAACCAAACATGAATAAACACTCAGAACAGCATCCTTGCAAGAATGTGTTTAAAATACACAGCCCGGGGTATAGCAGCATGCTTCAGTGGTAGCAAAAAAAGACAATTCAATAGGAAAAGCTGTTTTCCTTTCCAGGGCAATTGAAATTGCCTGCCCAAGATTAATTTTTACTGTGAGATAAGGATAGCCAGAAAATCATGGTTTTTATGAATTCATTTTCAGATCTACAGCATGACTCTGAAACAATTTAAATTTAAGTTCAGACCAAAATTCTTTTTAGCATACCTTAAATGGTTTCAATTTCTTACTTGGTCATCTACAATTATTTTACTGTTTCTTCTTTATTTTTTATTTTCTTTGTTATGTAGTTGGCCATATCTTTGTAAAATGTATTATCACTTTAAGTAAGAGATAAAGACATTGACCGTTAAACTACTTAATGCTATGCCTAAGGGATTATAGGAAGTATCCTGCTTGCTAAAAAGGAGTACTTACAGTAGGTGTCATCCTCACCTGCTGAGTTCATCTTCCTGCTATCTGCATGAAGAAAGTTTGATAGCATTAAAATATAATTTGTACAAGTAAGAAAGCTTGTTTCTTGTTTACTTTTGAAATATTTTGTCTCTTTTATTTTCTTAAAACTAGAAGCAGAATGGAGTCTGTAGAAAAAGTGAAAGAAAGGCAATTCATGTATTCTGGACATTATGGGGGGGTTACATGAAGCCCCTACAATGACATGTAATATGTGTGTGTATATGTCTCTGTGTGTGTTTGTGTGATGTAGTATCAACTGTGGTCTATATTACATTTTTTTCTTCTACAAAAAAACAAAAACAAAAACAAAAACAAATGTTTACCCAGTGTAAGATTTTGTGAAATTAAAATATATTTATTTACTCACTTATGTAATCAACATTTCTTAAATATTTATTATCACAAATACTTCCTACCATATAAACTTTCTCACAGGCTAGGGGAACTCAGAGCATTAAAACACAGTTTCCTTTCAAAGACAAGAAATGGAGCATGAGGTGTAAATGGACCTCTAATAAAAAGCTTTGATCCCATCATCCTGTTCTCACCCTTCCCCATTCCATCACAAAATTTATACTTAGTCTTTGATACTTAGTCTCTCTGGGTCTGTGGTTTGTAGTGTGGTTATCTTTACTTAAAAAATAATACTCAGTTATAGTTGAATGCATATTATATTTGTATTTCAAGGTTTGGGTGGATGTTTTCTAAAGGGAAATGGAAGAGCAGTGATACCTAGCAAAAAAAGGAGATGTGGAGTTTGGGAGAAGAAGGGGTAGTGGAGGCTATAGCCAGATTGTAGAATGTATTATATGAGAGAAGAATGAAGAAAAATATTTTTAAAAGTCTAAAATATAAGACATAAAAACCATAAAGTCAGAAGAAGAATTCTTTCTAATTGTTGTGATTATTCATACCTATAGTCTGATAACTTGGGATATAGGGACTAGTGGATTAAGAGTTTAAGGACTTCTTTGTCTGCATAGAAATTTTGAAGCCAACATGCTGGGGATAAGTGAGTCTCCTTTAAATACAAAAAAAAAAAAAAATAAGACCAATTGCTTTCATGAAGAAATTTCAAATGTTCTAGTAATAAGCAATATATCATTGTAATCATGATAGGTAAATTCATCTTAAACTGGAAGAAGAAAAATGTTTAGATGAATTAGTGGAAATCAGTATATCAAATAGATGAATGAAACAGACTGAAAGTCTAGAACAGTCTGAGATTTAGCTAAGTGTCAAAGATGAGTACTGCTTCTAGCTCTAGGATTAACTCCTAACACTGGGAATAAAATAAAACTAGGAAG
Source organism: Apodemus agrarius (assembly GCA_964023405.1). Taxonomy (NCBI): domain Eukaryota; kingdom Metazoa; phylum Chordata; class Mammalia; order Rodentia; family Muridae; genus Apodemus; species Apodemus agrarius. The sequence continues at coordinate 123,468,928 of OZ030011.1, read as the reverse complement.
TAATATTGCTTGCTGTATGGGACAAAAATGGACAGGAACAAAGTACACATGCCATTATATTCCAAAACTATTTTCCAATATAAACATGGGATGATTGTAGAGTTGTGGTTCTCAATCAGTGGGTCACAACCACCTTAGGGGTCATGTATTAGATATAGCAAACATTAGAAAATTCCTTTACATTCTCCTGTTCTACCCACTTGACTAAGAATTTCATGAATTCATTGTTTTTAACAGCTGAATCGTATTCCATAGTGTAAATATACCATATTTTCGGTATTCATTCCTCTGTTGAGGGACATCTGGGTTCTTTCCAGCTTCTGGCTATTATAAATAGGCTGCTATGGACATAGTGGAGCATGTGTCCTTATTACATACTGGGGAATCCTCTGTGTATATGCCCAGGAGTGGTATAATAGCATCTTCTGGTAGTATCATGCCCAGTTTTCTGAGGAACCGCCAGACTGATTTCCAAAGTGGTTGTACAAGTTTGCAACCCCACCAGCAGTGGAGGAGTGTTCTTCTTTCTCCACATCCTCTCTAGCGCCTGTTTTCTTCTGAGTTTTGATCTTAGCCATTCTGACTGGTGTGAGGTGAAATCTCAGGGTTGTTTTCTGAGTGAAGTGACCCAATCACAAAAGAACACACATGGTATGCACTCATTGATAAGCAGATATTAGCCCAGAAACTTGGAATACCCAAGAAATAATTCACATATCAAATAATGCCCAAGAAGAAGGAAGGAGAGGCCCCTGGTCCAGGAAAGGCTCAATGCAGCATTGTAGGGGAATACCAGGACAGGGAAGCAGAAGAGGTTGATTGGGGAGCAGGTGGAGGGTAGAGGGATTATGGGACTTTCAGGGAGGGGGGATCCAGGAAAAAGGAAATCATTTGAAATATAAATAAAGAATATATCTAATAAAAAATACAAAAAAAGAAATTTACCTTACGATTCATAACACTAGCAAAATTACACTCATGAGGAAGCAATGAAATAATTTTGTTTGGGGGTCACAACAGCACAACTGTATTAAAGGGATGCAGCATTAGGAAGGTTGAGAAGTATTGACATAAAGCTTCCATTCAAACACAGCACGCTGATTAAATGGAAAAATTAAAATCGGGATCTTGTTTAAAATTAATGAGAATACTGGCGGTGTTTTCTTTTTCTAAATCTAAGTGATGCCATTAGTTCTGCTTTTTTAGATGAAAATAAAATCAGTTTCTTGTTTCCCATGCCTTAATTTTGAAGTATGGTTAATTTGATACCTGAATCTCTACATGGATATGTTTAAAGCATTTTGTTCTTTTTGAATCATTATTATTGAAACATTGCACTCAAAATCACCATGACCTTATCACTTTCTCCAAAATTAATAAAAGTAACTGAGTTGATAATTATGCAATTCAGATAATAAGTTGATGTTTATTGCACTACTGCCTTTACTTCTTACTATGCAGTTTTCTGTAAGATACATAAATGGACAAGAACAAAGTAAGACATATGCCACTATATTCCAAAACTATTTTACAATATCAGCATGGGATAAAGTTACAGAGTTGTGGTTTTCAATTTGTGGTTCAAGAACCCCCAGGGGTCATGTATTAGATATCCTATATATCAGAAATTTACTTTATAATATATAACAATATCAAAATTACACTCATAAAGTAGCAATGAAATAATTTTATGTTTGGGGGAGCATCAACACAAATAACTGTAATGGAGGGTCTCAATTACAATTAAGTGTAGTTTTCTTAGGGATAAACATGTAGGATTTACAGGAAGTGGCTATAAAGTTCACTGACAAATAATATTGACTCATTTATGAAACAAGGGATTGTTCGAGTAGAGTCATTAAAATGAAAAACTTTCTGAAAACTAAAACAAACATTTAACAAGTTTAGTACAGACATTTCTTTTTATGCTCATTGAAGGATGTTTAAAGCACATGCACATAGTAGAAAACATGAGTGTAGTAGAACATCCTTAAAGAATAACAATAAAAAAAATTTACGTTCATATTGATTGTATTCCATTACAGCTCTGAATTCACTGGAACTCTGAGACCCTGAAACATAATAGAGAGGCTGTTAAAATAGCAAAACAGCACACATGCACAAAAAAGATCAGAAAAGCAAGTTACTTCTTTGTGGGGAGCCGATGGCCGGCCCAAAACATCCTGCTGGCCAAAAACATCCTGCCAGCCAAAAACATCCTGCCGGCCCAAAACATCCTGCCGGCCCAAAACATCCAAAACATCCTGCTGGCTTGAAGTAAACAAGTCAGTGCCAGGTGCTGGGTAGTTTACCATCCCTTGGTCTCCGCCTCTCCCGAGCTGCAGCCAATCAGGGGATAACACGTCCGAGGCAGGGGTTGCAGCCTATATAAGGGATGGGCTTCTGGGTATCTGGGTCTCTGCTCTGTGGGCTTATGCTCTGCCTCTCAGGAGCATTAAAGCTTTTCTGCAGAAGGATCTTGAGTGTGCCGCGTGGTTCTTGCTGGCGAGACGGTAGCGCGGGACACTTCTTTCTGATAAAAATAGTGTTTCAGGGCTGGAAAAATGAATCATCGTGTAGAATGTTTGCTAGTTTAGCATGAGAACTTGATTCAGATGTCCAGAACACATGTAGTAAGCTTGGCATGAGAGAGCAATGCTGTAATCATAGAGTTGGAGAAGCAGAGACAAAAAGATCTAAGGGTACTTACTGGCCAGCCAGTCTAGAGTAATGGATAACCTACCTTTTTCAAATAATAAATAAATGAATGAATGAATGAATGAACGAATGAATGAATGAATGAATGAATAAATAGAGTCATCTCTATGACCAATGTTGACTTAGTATTTCAAATCATTTCAAATGAATGAATTACTCAGAAAATGATTTTAGCAAAATGGGATTATAACTGGAAAAAAAACCAAATGAGATTCCTCTAGTCATTTTTCTAAAATAAATGTCAAATATATTAAATGTTAATGTCAATTAAAAAGCAACAAATGGACCAGAAATATATTAATACATTTTATGGACTCCTGTGCTGAAGGGGATATTTGTAAAAAGGATTAGAATGAAAAGAAAAACGTTATAGCCAATAGCTTTTTAAATGATTATGAAGCAAATAAATAAAAAAACAAATCTAACTTAAAAGTGTAACAATGCAACTTTTAAACTTTGTATAAGAGTCACAAATTCCATGAAAAATTTATAGGTAATAAAGCCAGAAAATGGAACAAAAGTACGTTAAAAAATAAAATTGTTTACTCCCAAAACAGTACCTAGACACTGTTAGGCACTCTTGATAACTAACATTTAGGTGAGACCTAAATGAAGAATGAGTCTAGGGCTAAATTCAGCCCATGTAGGTTCTTTGGTTGGTGCTTCAGACTCTGAAAGCCCCAAGGATTCAGGTTAGTTGCCTCTGTTGTTCTTCTTGTGAAGTTCAAATCCCCTTTCCTCCTATTCTTCCATTGGAGTCCCCAAGCTTCAGCCACTGTTTGGCTGTGGGTGCCTGTATATGTCTGATTCAGCTGCTGGGTGGAGCTTCTCAGAGAACAACATGCTCTGTACAGAGCCATAATGGTGTGTTATAATACATGGTAGGAACTTGACATTGATCAAGGTGAACTTCCTCTCCATCCTTTGTTGAGCAGGGATTCCTGTGGTATTCAGGATCCTGCTCCACCTAGGGTGGAGTGGTCCACGTGAAGGTGAAGTTCCTCCATATCTACGAATTCCTGAATTAAGCAGGTGACCCGCCCAGCTGCCTGTGGAGCCAACACTCAATGAACAGTCAGATCAGTTCTTTGAACTCATGCAGGAGTCTGGGAGGAGGGGCTTGCCCAAAGTTTTAAATTGTCAAATCTCCATTAAAGTTTCAGCCTTGATCGGTAAACTATTGTCCTGGCCCTTGTTCTTTTCTTCTTTTCGTTGTTTCCCCATCCATCCCTCAGCTTCTGTTACAAGAACCCAGTTTGCAGTAGCTGCAGGCAGTTACCATGCTCCTGTCTGCAAGCATAACAGCACATTATTTATAGTGTCATGGACTGGTGCTTGCTCATGGGATGGGTCTCAAGTTGGAAGGGTTTTTGTTGGCCATTCCCTCAGTCTCTGCTCCCTCCACTGTTCCTTTTTCTTCTAGACAGGATCAAGGTTGGGGTGAAAGTTCTGTGTGTGGGTTGGTGTCTTTATCTCTCCAATGGGGTTCCTGCATGGCTACAGGAGGTGGACTCTTCAGACTCTATATTCCCAATGTTGTGAGTCATAGCTAAGGTCAACCCTATTGATTCTTGTGTGCCTCCCTTATTCTCGGTATCTGTGTCATCTTGGAGATGCCTCTCACCTCCTCACCCATGTCAGTCCAGATTCCCATTCATTTTCATGGACATGGAGATATCTCTCCTGTCCTTCCCCACACCTGAACCTGAAACCCTCCCACATGTCCAATCTATATTCTCTCTCTTTTAAAGGCCCTTTCCTCCACTTGCCTCTTGTGACTATTTTAGACCAACTTCTAAGTGAGATTCAAACATCCTCATTTGGGCTGTTTTTCTTGTTTAGCTTCTTTGGGTCTGTGGAGTGTGGCATGCATGCATCTGTGTTTTATGGCCAACACCCACTTATAAGTGAGTACATATCATGCATGTCTTTTTGGGACTCAGTTACCTCACTTAGGATGATATTCTCAAGCTTCATCCATTTACCTGCAAAATTTAAATGTTTTGGTTTTAAATTGCTGAATAGTATTCCATTGTGTAGATGTGCCAGTTTGTTTATCCATTCTTCAGTTGAGGGAGACTTAGTCTATTTCAAATTTCTGGCTATTACAAATAAACCTAATTGAACAAGTGCCTTTGTGGGATGCTGGAGCATCTTTTGGATATATACCCAGGAGCAGTATAGCTGGGTCTTGAGGTAGACATAGCCGTATTATCCAAAATATCACTAAATTGATTCCCATCATGGTTGTACAAATTTGCACTCATACCAGCAATGAGGAAGTGTTCCACTTGATCCATATCCTTGCCAACATGTGCTATCTCTTGAATTTTTGATCTCAGCCATTCTGATGGGTATAAGATGGAATCTCAGAGTTGTTTTTACTTGCATTTCCCTTATGACTAAGGCTATTTGAGATTCCTTGTTGAAAATATTTTGTTGAATTCAAGTTAGGGTTTAACATTGATTTTGATAAAAAAAATTTTTACATATACACTACTATAGATAATTATAGATAATTCAAATAATTTAAGCATTTGGCATTTTTTGTACTTTATTATCCAAGATATAAAATTCTTGGACTTTATAGACAAAGTGAACCTTATAGATAAACACCAAAGCAGGGAAGTATAGTAAGGAGTTGATGTCAAGGATATAGAAGTTACTGTTATAATTATACTTAAAAGAAAAGAAAAAAATCTAAACAAACAAAAAACTAATCAAACAAATATCAGCTGGTTGTATAGTGCTTTGATTATGCTTAGATATGTGTCCTGTATCCCTAATTTCTCTCGTAAAGGGGAATTTGAATTTATCAAAGATTCATGTGATGGATTATTTTGTGGTAGATTACACTGATGGATTTTATATATTGAACTATCCCTGCATCCCTTGAGATGAAGCCTACTTAATCATGAGGGATGGTGTCTTTAATATGTTCTGGGATTCAGTTTCTAAATATTTTATTGAATTTTTTACATCAATGTTCATAAGAGAAATTGGCCTGAAGTTCTCTTTCTTTGGTTTGAAGTCTTTGTGTGCTTTAGGGTATGATTGTAGCCTCATAGAATGAGTTTGGCAGTGGTCTTTCTGCTTCTATTTTGAGGACTTATTTGAAGAGTTTTAGCTCTTCTTTGTAAGTATGGCAGAATTTGGCACTAAAACAATTTGGTATTGGTAATTTTTATTTGTAGACTTTTTCTTTTTTTTTCTTTTTTTTTAAATAAATTTTTTTATTTTATTTTCTATATTCTATGTTTACATTCCAAAGGCTTTCCCCTTTCCCAGTTCCCACCCACCATAGTTCCCATAGTTCCTCTCCCCCCCATCTGTTCCCCAATAATTCCCCCTCCCCCCTCGGTTTCTTTACTAAACTGGATGCAATCTTTACAGGCCCAGGGTCCTCTCCTTTCTTCTTCTTGGGAATCATTTGACTTGCTATTTGTGTCTTGAGTATTTAGGGCTTCTGGGCTCATTAATATCCACTTATCAGTGATTGCATTTCATGTGCATTCTTTTGTGATTGGGTTAATTCACTCAGGATGATATTTTCCAGGTCTAACCATTTACCTACAAATTGCATGAATTCATTATTTTTAATTGCTGAGTAGTATTCCATTGTATAAATGTACCACATTTTCTGTATCCATTCCTCCTTTGAGGGATATTTGGGCTCCTTCCAATTTCTGGCGATTATAAACAAGGCTGCTATAAACATAGTGGAGCATGTGTCCTTATTGCATGCAGGGGAATCCTCTGGGTATATGCCCAGGAGTGGTATGCCAGGGTCCTCTGGAAGTGACATGCCCAATTTTCTGAGGAACCGCCAAACTGATTTCCAGAGCAGTTTTACCATTTTGCAATCCCACCAACAGTGGAGGAGTGTTCCTCTTTCTCCACATCCTCGCCAGCACTTATTGTCTCTTGAGTTTTTAATCTTAGCCATTCTGACTGGTGTGAGGTGGAATCTCAGGGTTGTTTTGATTTGCATTTCCCTGATGACTAATGATGTTGAACATCTTTTAAGGTGTTTCTCGGCCATCCGAATTTCTTCTGGTGAAAATTCTTTGTTTAGCTCTGTGCCCCATTTTTTGATAGGGTTATTTGTTTCTTTGCGGTCTAACTTCTTGAGTTCTTTGTATATATTGGATATTAGCCCTCTGTCAGATGTGGTGTTGGTGAAGATCTTTTCCCACTTTGTTGGTTGCCGTTTTGTCCTTCTGACAGTGTCCTTTGCTTTGCAGAAACTTTGTAATTTTATGAGGTCCCATTTGTCGATTCTTGATCTTAGAGCATAAGCTATTGGTGTTCTGTTCAGGAACTTTTCCCCTGTGCCCAAGTCCTCCAGGGTCTTCCCAAGTTTCTTTTCTAATAGTTTCAGTGTGTCTGGTTTTATGTGGAGGTCCTTGATCCACTTGGAGTTGATCTTAGTGCAAAGAGATAAGATTGGATCAATTCGCATTCTTCTGCATGTTGACTTCCAGTTGAACCAGCACCATTTGTTAAAAAGGCTATCTTTATTCCACCGGATGGTTGTGGCTCCTTTATCAAAGATCAAGTGACCATAAGTCTGTGGGTTAATTTCTGGGTCTTCAATCCTGTTCCATTGATCTGCTTGCCTGTTGCTATACCAATACCATGCAGTTTTTAACACAATTGCTCTGTAGTACTGCTTGAGGTCAGGGATATTGATTCCCCCAGAAGTTCTTTTATTGTTGAGAATAGTTTTAGCTATCCTGGGTTTTTTGTTGCTCCAGATGTATTTGTAGACTTTTAATGACTACTTTCATATATTTAATCATTATATTGCTATTTAAATAATCGAATTTGTCTTGATTTAACTTTGGTAAATGGGATTTGTCTGTCCCGCGCTACCATCTCGCCAGCAAGAACGATGCGGCACACTCAAGATCCTTCTGCAGCAAAGCTTTAATGCTCTTGAGAGGGAGAGCATAAGCCTACAGAGCGGAGACCCAGATACCCAGAAGCCCATCCCTTATATAGGCTGCAACCCCTGCCTCGGATGTGTCATCCCCTGATTGGCTGCAGCTCGGGAGAGGCAGAGACGAAGGGGTGGTAAACTACCCAGCACCTGCACACTGACTTGTTTACTTCAAGCCGACAGGATGTTTGGGCCGGCAAGATGTTTTGGCCGGCAGGATGTTTTGGGCCGGCAGGATGTTTTGGGCAGGCCGTCGGCTCCCCACATCTCCCCCTTTTTTATTATTTAAAATAAAGACCTCAGATTGTCGATCAACCTTCAGGCTCTTGTCTGGACCTTCAGGGTTCAAAACAATCTAATAATGAGGCCCTTTTGCTCTTATAGCAAGTAGGTCACCCAATCTTTAAGGGGTGGAGACAGAGGTCGAATCCCAAGCAACAAAATTAAGACTTCGTACGAGAGTCGCCACTAGGCTGTTGGTTTGACCCGAAGCGCCCTCGACCTGTCACTCTGCCGTTTTTCTGGGAAAGGGAAACTAGGGCAGGCAACCCTTATGCAGGACAAAATGCCTCCCAAAGAGACCCTTATGTCAGGTGTCTCTCTGTGCGATGCTTTGCTCGGCATCCCCCATGAGCTGCTCAAGCTGGACACTCTACCCTGTGCAATGAGTCTAAGCTCCGGGTGTGCAAGAGCTGTCCAGCCGGCGGCCTACTGCTTGAGCATTGTTGGTCAAATGTCAGTGGGAGCTCCTTGTTCCAGAGCCACAAGCGCTTGGGCAATAACCACCTTGTCTCTCTTGGCTTGAGCCCTGAGCCTACAGACCAGCCAGAGAAGTAACACCAGTCCACAGCAAAGGGCTGCGCCAAACAATCCCACCCTCACCCATTCCTTAAAATAGGAGACAGCTGAAGCGATCCATGATGATAGTCCCTCCGTCAAGATAGTCCCTCCGTCAAGGACAGGTCAAGGCTCGTAGAGTTGACCTGGATAATGGCTGCTCTCAACTCTCGTAGTGTGAATGACTGGGCGATCTGCGGTGTCCTTCTGCTCCAAACTTGTTCTAGTAAGCCTCTCAGGGACCCAGAAGGGGTTTTCTTCATTCTGTGGGAAGACACAAACGGCTCCCCTGGATCTTATTAGAATAGGATCCGGGCCTTTCCATTCATTAGTCAACACATCCTTCCATTTTACCAATTCTTTAGGTCGATGCGGGTCTGAGCAATGTCGCTCTGCTGCGGTCTGATCATGCTTATCTGAATTTAAAAAATTTATAGTAAAGAGTGCCACTGCTATGGCAACCCGTGGCACGGGGGGCAAGTCTTTTGTTATTCCCCCTTTTTGTTTAATTAAATATGATTTGAACGTACGGTGTGTGCGCTCAATGAAACCTTGTCCTTGAGGGTTATATGGCAAGCCCGTAATAAGTGTGACTTGCATTTGTGCACAAAATTGTTTAAATTTTTGAGAAGTGTAAGCAGGTCCATTGTCAGTTTTTAAGCACTTAGGCTTTCCCCAGGCACTCCATGCCTCAAGGCAATGTTGGATGACATGAGAGGCCTTTTCCCCAGTGAGTGGCGTAGCATGGATTACGCCAGAGCATGTATCTATTGATACATGTACATATTGGAGCTTCCCAAAGGAAGAAACATGAGTGACATCCATTTGCCATACTTGCAATGGTAGAATTCCTCTGGGATTTATCCCGGTATGGTGGGTAGGGAGAAATTTGCAACAGTTGTGACATTGGGTGACAATATCACGGGCTTCTTTTCTGGTAAGAGAGAAACGCTTGCGTAGGGTTTCAGAAGTGACATGAAAATTATCATGAAAGGCCTTGGCAGCTTGCAACGGGGGGACAAGGACCGCTGCAGCAAGTCTTGTGGCTTTATCCGCCAGGTCATTTCCTAGGCTCATCGGGCCAGGAAGCCCTGAATGAGCCCGGATATGGGTAATATACATGGGAGCCCTCCTATTTAGCAAGCACTCTTGCAGGTTTTGAAATATAGACGCCACTTTGCTGGAAGATCTAATGAGTCCAGCTGTCTCTAATAAATTGACAGCATTCACCACATAGGAGGAGTCAGAGACAATGTTAAGGGGACCTGAAAACTTTTGAAGAACATCTAGCACCACCAAACATTCTACTATCTGTGGGGAGGTTGATGGTACTATGTGTCCCAAAGCCAATTGTTCTGCAACAAGATTAGTCACAGCTTCTAGTTTTTCAGAGGTTAACAGCCACTGGGGAACCCACACCGGGTCCTCTGTCTTCCATGGTATGGGTCGTGCTGCCCCAGTGGCACCTAGGAAAAACCCAGGCCCTGTCTTCCTTGATTTTGGACGGGGGATATAGGTTCTACTCGCCCTCCTTCTGCGCCTTCAAAGACTGGGTAAGCAAGATGCAGCTTTCTTTTTACTTTTTCAGACAAAAAGGAGCAAGACTTCGGGCGTGTCTCATAGGGAGAAGGAACAACCTGTGAAAGGGCTGTTAGGGGCTGCTGTTTTTGAGGTTCTTTACTATTCTGCCTTCGATCATCTGGATGATATCTTTCCTTCTCATATCTGGCAGCTTCCTCCTCTAACTCAGCCTCTTCGTCGAGGTCCAAGACCTCATCCTCTGAGCTATTAGAGCTATCAGAGTTATCAAAGTTTAAAGCCTCAAGATCATGTACTGGATACAAGCTAGCTCCTCCTTTTGGCTTAACAATAAGAGAAGGTTCCTTAAGATCTGACACATTCACTCCCTTGTCTCTAGACTCTCCAGGAGGTCCTTTTTCCTTTTTTGGGACTGTTTTTTTCTTGCGCGCGCCCAACCTCTCACTACGCTCGGTTTCTGATATGCTATCCTGGACCTCTTCAAGGGTGTTCCGACCTTCCGCCACGGCAGCCCTACAAGCTTTATCTTCTAGATAGTTTTTAACAAGTTTCCCAATTGCTTTTGTCCCCTGCCTCAAGTCTCTTTCCACCATTTTGCGGTCAAGATCTCTACCTAATTTGTTCTGTGAGGCAAGAGTCAAAGACCTGGAGCATTCATACATGGCAAAGAGAAAGATTAAAAGGGCTCCAAGAATGGTCACAGAAGCTTCAATGCTACCTTCCCAGGGTGGCGACAATCCCAAGTCGAAGCCAAAGAAGAACATACCTCTCCGAACGTATCTGCCTGCAGTTCTGAATCTTCCTTGTAGCCAAGGGGTCTCCGATGGTGCTGACGATGATGAAGTCTCGTATTCCCGGGTTTCGGCACCAGATGTCCCGCGCTACCGTCTCGCCAGCAAGAATGACGTGGCACACTCAAGATCCTTCTGCAGCAAAGCTTTAATGCTCTTGAGAGGGAGAGCATAAGCCTACAGAGCAGAGACCCAGAAGCCCATCCCTTATATAGGCTGCAACCCCTGCCTCGGACGTGTCATCCCTGATTGGCTGCAGCTCGGGAGAGGCGGAGACCAAGGGGTGGTAAACTACCCAGCACCTGCGCACTGACTTGTTTACTTCAAGCTGGCAGGATGTTTTGGCTGGCAGGATGTTTTGGGCCGGCAGGATGTTTTGGGCCGGCCGTGGGCTCCCCACATTTGTCTAGAAAATTTTCTATTTCATTAAGACTTTTCCAATTTGTTGGAGTACAGTCTTTCGAAGTTAAACCTAATTATTTTTTTGAATTTCTTCAATATCAAATATTATGTCTCCCTTTTCATTACTAATTTTGTTTATTTGGATACTATCTATTTGTCTCATGATTAGTTTGGCTAAGGGTTTGTCTATCTTGTTGATTTTCTCAAAGAACCAGCTCTTGATTACCTTGATTCTTTGTATTATTTTCTTTGTTTCTAATTGATTGATTTCAGCCCTGATTTTGATTAATTCCTGTGTTAGTGTTCTTTTTTTCTAGAGCTTTCAGGTGTACTTTTTATATTGCTGATATGGGAACTTCCCATTTCTTTATGGAGGCATTTAGTGCTATGAACATTCCTGTTTGCAGTGCTTTTATTGTGTCCCGTGAATTTGAATATATTGTGACTTCATTTTCATTGAATTCTAGAAAGTCTTTACATTTTTTTTTATTTCTTCCCTGACACAGAGATCATTGATTAGAGAGTTGTTTATATTCCATGAATGTACAGGCTTTTCCATGTTTCCGTTGTTGTTGAAGTCTAGCTTTAGTCCACAGTGGTCTAATAAGATACATTTCTCTTGTATCTGTTATGCTTGCTTTGTGACTGACTATATATGGCCAGTTTTGAAGAAGTATCTACAAGGTGCTGAGAAGAAAGTATATTCTTTTGTGTTTGGTTGAATTACAAAAAAATTACAGAGGCTGGAATGAGGATGATCAGAAGGAGAGAGCACATGACAAATGCAGGAGAAATGGATTATGAGAAGATTGCAGAAAATGAGGGTTGGGAAGAAAAAATCCAGCTAGACTAGGAGTTCCCATATTTGGATATAGGGTGAATCAGTACTGCTGGATATTATGAATGCAGAAATTAAGGAAGTGAAGCTTGATTTTGAATAACCATAATATGATGAAAACAAAGTCAAAGAAGTGTATTATATAATACTAAGCTTACAATGTTAAAGAGAAAACATGAAAAGGGACTATTTATCAATGAGTATCTAATACAATGCAAAAGTTGAGAGTGTAAACAGAGCATACATAGTATATTCAAATTTGTGAAGGAGGTATGGGTTAATATGAAAATCAAGATTATGGAATTTATAACATTTTAATTTTAAATAGAATGGTGGTCACGTATGTAGAGATGCTGTCCATTATCAATAAGGAATATAGTCTAAGGCTCCCAGTAGATGCCTATAACCATAAATTAATGAATCTTGTAAATTCCTGTTTTTCTTATGTAGTGATAAAAATGGTAAGGTATAGTTCACAAACCAGGTACAGAAGAGATAAGTAACAATAAGATATAAGGTTATACAATATTTCAGAATTTTAAATTAACAATTATTTCTATATTGAACTCTGCATCTAGTATTTCAGATACATTGATTGTAATAAATAAAGTTGTATAAAAATTAAGAATAAAGGAAAAGTGAAAAGAGTGTGGTATATATATATGTGGTTTTACTTTAATACATGTATGCATTCATACACATACACACACATATTAATACACAGGGGAGATTGATACATTCATACATGTCTATGGATCAAATACTGTTATATGAAAACTAAACGAATCCATCCATTTATGTAACTTGTGAGAAAGTTAATTGTTACATGATTGAAACATTTCAGTCTTTGTCCTTAGTGCATATATTCTTCCATATATTCACTCTAGAGTCAACTTCTTTGATTCACTCAAGATTCCTATGGGGTTCATCTAGCCATTCCTTAGAGGAAATCAAAAACAGCAGCAGCAGCAGCAGCAGCAACAACAGCAGCAGCAGCTACAGCAACCTGGATGGGGTCATTGCAACCATGCTCCATAGTTCTCATTAGTGCACATACAGCAGAGTAAACATGATCTAGATTACCTTCTGTGCTGGAGTGAGGAACTATTACAAATGGTAATTATATTAGAATTTTTGTTTTGTTTTCTTGTTTGCTTGTTTGTTTTTATAACATTTACAATGCATCCTGACCACAGTTTCCATGTCCTCTATTCTTCCCAGTCCCTGTTTTCCCTCCTCCTCTCCTCTCCATCCACTTCTCCATTTCTCTTCAGAAAAGAGCAGGCTGCTCAGGGAAATTGACTGAATAAGGGATGAGAATTTATACAACTGTACCCCTACTTCTTTAGTACCATGTCTCATAAGTATCTGGAAAGGAGGCTTTGGTTCAGCTACCAGGAAACAGCAGATTCCAACATAATTGCAGGGAAATGGAATTTTTCATATGTTCTTAAGAAAAAAACATAAAAAAGGCTTTGTTAAAAGATGAGAAGCCAATACATATGTGCTCCTTGAAAATGCTGTAAGAACTGATAAGGAAGCTTCCCCTCTGGGCATTAGATCAATTTCACACTTAGGCACAACAACTGATAAATTGATCACTGAAAACTTAAAAGTATTTGTGTTATTGAACAAGCAAAAAATATTTCTTTCTTTGTAATATGAGGGAGTAGTTTTAAGAAAAAATATGTGTAACTCATAGTCAAAATCTGTCAGAAAATAAAAACTCTGAGTCAAAATATAAAATAAAAATATTCAAAAGTTTTAAATATTAGTATAGAAATGACAATAACCTCAGGTAGTGTTTTTAAGGCATGTAATACTGCTTCAGATGACTTGTTCCAAGTTCGGCAGAGCCCAAGATGAGTCTGATAAGAACATATTCCCTTTTAGATCTTGCATATTATTTTGAGAATAGCACCATATTTCTAATTGGGAATACCAAAATATTTTTATTAGATTTTTTCTTAATTTACATTTCAAATGTTATTCCCTTTCCAAGTTTCCCCTCCGAAAACCCCCTATCACATCTTCCTTACCCCAGCTTACTAACCCACGCAGTCCCTGTTCCCTGTCCTGGCATTCCCCTACACTGGTGCAATGAGCCTTCACATATCCAAGGGCCTCTCCTCTCATTGATGTCCAACCAGGCCATCCTCTGCTACCCATGTGGCTGGAGCCACGGGTCTCTCCATGTGTACTCTTTGGTTGGTGGTTAAGTCCCTGTGAGTTCTGAGGGAACTGGTTGGTTTATATTGTTGTTCCTTCTATGGGACTGAAAACCTTTTCAGATCCTTGGGTCCTTTCTCTAGCTCTTCCATTGGGGACCCTGTGCTCAGTTCAATGGTTGGTTGAAAGCATCCACCTCTGTATTTCTCAGGAACTGGCAGAGCCTCTCAGCTATATCAGGACATTGTCAGCAAGCACTTGTTGGCATCCACAATAGTGTCTGGGTTTGGTAACTGTATATGGGATAAATTCCCAGGTGAGGCATCTCTGGATGGCCTCTTCACTCTCTGCTCCACATTTTGTCTCTGTATCTCCTCCCATGGGTATTTTGTTCCCCCTTCTAAGAAAGACGGAAGTATCCACACTTGGTTCTTCCTTTTTCTTGAGCTTCATGTGCCCTGTGAATTATATCTTGGGTATTCCAACACTCTTGGCTAATATGCACTTATCAGTGAGTACATCCCATGTGTGATCTTCTGTGATTAGGTTACCTCACTCAGAATGATAATTTCTAGTTCCATCATTTGCTTAAGAATTTCATTAATTCATTGTTTTCAACAGCTGAATAGTACTCCATTGTGTAAATGTACCACATTTTCTGTATCCATTCTTCTGTTGAGGGACATCTGGGTACTTTACAGCTTCTAGTTGTTACAAATAAGGCTGCTTGGAACATACTGTTTTTATTACATGTTGGAGCATCTTCTGGGTATATGCCCAGGAGTGGTATAGTTGGGTTCTCAGGTAGTACTATGTCCAGTTTTCTGAGGAACAGCCAAACTGTTTTCCAGAGTGGTTTTACCTGCCTGCAATCCCACCAACAACTGAGGAGTTTTCTTTTTCTGTATCATCATCAGCATCTGATGTCACCTGAGTTTTTGATCTTAGCCATTCTGACTGGTGTGAGGTGGAATCTCAAGGTTGTTTTTATTTGCATTTCCCTGATGACTAAGGATGTTGAACATCTCTTTAGTTGCTTCTCAGTCATTCAGTATTCCTCAGTTGAGCATTCATTGTTTAGCTCTCTACCCCATTTTTAATAGGGTTATTTGGTTCTCTGGAGTCTAACTTCTTTAGTTCTTTGTATATATTGGATATTAGTCCGCTATCAGATGCAGGATTGGTAAAGATCTTTAATGGAATTGATTTTGTGGGTGGATCAAAATTAGGATATGAACTTCTTGAGTACTTAATTTTCATTATGGGTCAGCCACCTGCTTCTCTTACAGGGAGTTTTGAAGTCTTTTTTCTCTCTTACAGTCTAATGGGTGTGCATTGTCTTACATTCTCTAGAATGAATAAGAGCTAAGATGGAGACAGACAAAAAGAAATGTCTAACATCCTCCTTGCTGGTAGTTATAATTACAATGGGCTTGACTTGTCCATTATATTTAGTTGAGTTTCATTTGCTTTTACTAATTCGTTGTTTAGTTTCAGATCATATAAGAAATAAAGCAGAGGTTGTCTGATGTAATAGCCTTGCAGGGGGGTGGTGAAGCCTAGAATACTGCTTAGACATGTAGACTAGAGTCAACCGACAATGCTTTTTAAGGAAAATATTTCTAAGCAAACATTGTTATTGACAAATCTATTACATTCCTTTAACACCCTGCTATGTCAATTCTATGTACACTTTTCCAAATGGCTAAAGGTGCCTGGAGACAACCATGCTGACTGGTCTCATTTTGAGCTTTTGTTCTCAATCTCGAGGTGGTGGTAGAAATATTTTCTGTATTTTCCTGAATCATTCATTCTGTTATGTTAAGTGGTTTATATCTTTTAATCATTACCTCCAAACAATCCTCATTTATATAAGACTTGGACAACAAAAATAGAAAAAATAAATTAAATTTGAGCAACATTACCAATGCTTTTTGCATATGCACATTGAGATGGAGAAGAAGGATTGTTTAGGGCATACTTAGACAAAGAATCACTTACCTAAATTAAATGAGTATTACACACTTGTGTATTGCATTATATTCTTTCTAATTGGCATCTCATAAATAGTTAACTGACTCTCAACATTTGTCTTTAAAATTTCTGACAGTATCTCATTTTCATTTTAATGAATTCCACAATGGACACTGATGACTTACATTGATCTTTAGAGAAATTTAATTAAAGGTACAACATATTCATTGTTAGTAGTACTACCAACCACCTTGCAGTGCATAGTATTCTCAAATCCAAGAATACTCTTCCAGTTTGACTTGTTAAATCTCACAATGCCATCTTTGATGGCATAATTTTCAATTCCCTACTGTTCTAAAGGATTATATCATATTTTTTGTTGGGCAGCTTCTAAAACAATGAGTCTTGAATATAAATGACATGGCATGTATTCAGTTTCTCTTCCCTTATTGTTCTGCAACATGAGTAAGTTATATTTGTTTTCATTTAGTTAATATGGAAAAGAAACAAAATCTTCAGAATATAAAATATACCTCAAATATAGGCATTGAAAGCACTGTAATAATTATATGCCTGCAGATAAACTTTTGAGTTTTGTTTTTGTTTTTGTTTTTGTTTTTGTTTTTTCAAGACAGGGTTTTTCTGTGTAGTCCTGGCTGTCCTGGAACTCACTCTGTAGACCAGGCTGGCCTCGAACTCAGAAATCCGCCTGCCTCTGCCTCCCAAGTGCTGGAATTACAGGTGTGCGCCACCACACCCGGCTAACTTTTGAGTTTTACTATATAGTTGACACTTAGAGAAACACACTTTTTACTAGACTTTAATATCAATTCAGTAATAGTTTTGCTGTTCTGCAATTTGCATAATGCTATTCCTAAAAAGATACTAAAAACTATGAAGAATGAGACAAACACATTTAAGTAATGATTTCAAAAATCAAAAGGGATTTTGAAAATGTTTTCTTCAGAAATTAAGTATGATTTCAGTAAGCCGCTTCTTTTTTCTAATTCATTTGCTAGAGCCATCTTAAATTTTCCATAATAACAAACTCCAACAAAATCTGTGAATTATTTAATCACTTGGTTTAAAATTAAATATTAAAATTAGAGTATTATTTTATATAATATCTCCAGTCCCAACAGAAATTAATCAACACAAGAAAATAATATTCTGTGAGCTGAAAAATGAAGAATGCATGTGGAAGTGCTAACGCCACTTTTAGAATATTTCATTATTTGATTAAATGGTTTTGCATCTTTAGACACTATAATTTGTATTTTGTTAATTCTACTTACACCATACATCTTTCACAATAGCCTCAAAGATAGTTTCCAAAAAAAAAACATTTTTTTAAAAATATTCACCTGGTGGAAATTTCAGTTTCCTATAACCTTTAACATGCTAAGTAAATTATCTCATTAAGAAAATACTGCAGGGTGAAGGCAGATTTTTTCCCAAGGTATGATTCTTTTTTTTAAATCAGAGCTTATACTAGCTTGTTTTATGCTAGAGTCATCTGAGAGGAGAAAAGCCACAATTGAGGCAATACCTCCATAAAATACAGCTGTAGACAACCTGTAAGTTTTTTTTTATTAAATAGCAATTGATTGGGAGGCCCTGACTGTCATAGCTATTGCCACATATGAGCTAGTGATCCTGAGTTCTATGAAAATATGGACTGAACAAGCTATGAAGAGCATGCCAGTAAACAAACAGCATTCCTTGTGATCTCTATATCGAATCATTTTTAAATAATATTATCTAAAATATTGTTAATTAATATTCAATTTTCTTCATGAGTTAGTTTTAGTTTTCTATCTATCTATCTATCTATCTATCTATCTATCTATCTATTTTCATTGAAAATAGATTATCCTTTTGTATAATATATCCTGAATACAGTTTACTATCCCTCCATTCCTTCCATCTCCCCACCTCTTTCTTGGAAGCCTATTCTTACATAGAGAAAAATCAGGGGGAAGATATTTTATATATTATGATTATTTGCCTAAACATGGTTTTCCTTTATTTTCACATTATACCAATATTTGCATACTGCATAAAGAAGTTCAAAACATGAGCAAAATGTAGAAAGAAAAGAAAAAGAAAGAAAATCTTATCCTCTTATCTAGTAGATACCCATTGTAAAAATTTTTATTATAACCTATTTGACATTAGTAGAGTTAAAGTACACAGAAATAAATATAGACACTTGAAACTATCTGAAGCACAGAAACACTCAAGTTGATGAATGTGCATGTGCTTGGTTGAATTTGTGGCTCACCAGTGTGAACTCAGGAAACCAATAATAGTGTTCAAAGTAAAAAAAGACCGAAAAGCTGCACAATCCAAGATTTGGGCAAAGAGGA
Organism: Apodemus agrarius; assembly: GCA_964023405.1. Taxonomy (NCBI): domain Eukaryota; kingdom Metazoa; phylum Chordata; class Mammalia; order Rodentia; family Muridae; genus Apodemus; species Apodemus agrarius. The sequence continues at coordinate 123,450,349 of OZ030011.1, read as the reverse complement.
AGAAAAACACAGTTGTCCTGTAACTCATATAGGTACATTAAAGACATCTGATCCTTGCATACTGCCACCATATATGTTACACATTTTAAGATGCCTGAATTCCAAAGATTGTGACTTTCAAAAGTGGTAATAAGTTGGATTATGGCATTTCTGCTGTACACCTATGTTCCCTAGCATGGGGCTGGTGTTATCAGGAACATTTGTAGAAGCATGGAAACTGTACTGTCATATTTCCTCATTGGTTAGGAATATTAGTTTCTCACTGATAGGTTAGAAGTTCAGATATATGGTTATAATTGACTGACTTCAAAAGTCATTTATTTCTGCTGATTGGCTAATTTTCATATAGTGAGTTCTATTCCCTCTTATTTAGATTAGGGGTTATTTATTCCTAACGTGAAAACTTGGCCAATCTTTTTAAGTATAAATAATAAAACCGAGCTGGAGAGATGGCTAGAGGATAAGAGCACCGACTGCTATTTGGAATGTCCTGAGTTCAAATCACAGCAACCACATGGTGGCTCACAACCATCCATAATGAGATCTGACGCCCTCTTCTGGAGTGTCTGAAGACAGCTACAGTGTACTCATATAAATAAAATAAATAAATCTTTAAAAAATAAATAATAAAACCTTTAGACTAGTCACCAATTTATAAGAGAAATGGCAGGTATTTCTATAGCTGTCAAAGCTTTATAGGAACCACTTCATAGTTATTGTCTTTTAGTGTATAGTTATTATTTCTTGAGGCTAACCTTAACTTTAAGAACATTTTTTTTCACTTTCCCTGTGACAGGATTGAATGTTTGCACCAACACTGAGGTCTGTGTCTTAGTTAGGGCTTCATTTCTGTGAAGAGACTCCATGACCAAGGCAACCTGTATAAAAGTAAACATCTAATTGGGGCTTACAGTTTAGAAGTTGAGTCCATTATTATCATGGCACAAAGCATGGAAGCATGAAGACAGGCATGCTGGATTATCTTAGAGTTGTAGATATTTATCTGAAACATGCCACAGGGAGACTCTTTCACATTCAGCTAGGAGGAGGCTCCTCTTTTGTACTGGGCAGAGCTTGAAAACTAAGAGACCCCAAAGTCTGCCTTCAGACAGACTCCAACAGGGCCACACCTATTCCAACAAGGGCTCACCTCCTAATAGTGCCACTTTCCATAAACGAAGTATATTCATGCCACCACATTCCAATTCTTGGTCCCCACAGGTTTGTTCAAACACATGAGTCGATGGTAGTCATAGGTAGCCACAGCATAATGCAAAATTCACTGAGTCCAACTTCAAAAGTCCCCATAGTCTATCACAATATCAAGAATGCTTAAAAGCTCAAAGTTCAAAGTCTGTTCTGAGATTCATGTAATCTCTTCACCACAATCCCCTATATAATCTAAATTTTTTAAAAAAGGAAACATATTCTAAAATATCATAGAGAGGAAATACTAGACCAAAGTGAGGCAGAAAACCAGCTGGGAAAATTACAAACTCTATCTCCACATTTGATGTCAAAGCACTTTTTAGATCTGCATTTCCTTTCATCTTTGGTGAGTGCAACAAATTTCTCTTTCTTGGGCTGGTACCACAATCCATGTTAGCAGCTTTCCTCAGCAGATATCCCGTAGCTCTGGCACCTCAACATCTTGGGGTATACAAAGCAACTTCAATGTAGACATAATGGTTTTGCATACTGTGTAAAGGTTAACCCTGTGTTGTTCAAATGCTGATTTTTCTGCCCTCATTTACTGTTTTGATACAAACACAGTATTGTAATACTTATGTATATATTCTGCCTTGTTTGTGTAAACAATGCTTGACACTCATTCTCTGCCTTGCCAGTAAGAGTTGACCACTGAACGGCTGGGTACAAGAGAGAATAAGCAGTTCTCTCCTTTGCAAGGCAGTGGAAGGAGAGTAAGGGTTGGGGAGATTGACTCAGGAAGAAGGTCTAAAGGAATTGTTGAGAGTTCATCTAAAGTGTGAAAGGCACTAAATGCAAGTACTATGGGGATTTTGGCTGGGAAACAGCCAGATTAGTTTAGGGGATTAAGATAGATTGCCCAGGTATTGAATAGGGCTTATTGAGGTGAATGGTCTTTCTGTGTCATTATTGGGACACTAGCTAGATTAAAGAAAAAGAGCCACCATACTAATTTATTACATATTTTTAGATGAAAATTTTCTTTACACTTCAACTTGACAGGTTCTTGTTCCAATATCTGGGATCCAAACATAATATTCTGGAATCTTCTGAAAGTTTTGGGTCACTTCTCTAGCTCTGCCATCTGTAGCACTCTCGGCTCTGGTTAACACCACTCCACTGCTGCTTCTGTTCTTGGTGGTCATCTGATGGTACTGGCATCTCCACTATGCCCAGGTCTTCTGCTGCAACCAAGTTTTACAAATGGCCTCTCATAGGCTCTCTTCATGGTTCCAAGCTTCAATGTTTTGCATGACCCTTTAGTCCTGGTTAGTTAATTATTTCTGAGGCTGCACCTTATCCAATGTCCTTTTTTGGCCTCTCACAGTGTAAGACTCTCAGCTGCTTTCCATAACCACTTCCTGCCTTCAAAACTAGTACTACATGGGTAATTCTTACATATTTCCAAGTCTAACTGTACCATGAGGTACAACTTTGGCTATTTCTAGAACACAGCTTCTTTGTACTCTCAGAAAATACTCAGAAGAGTTCACCTCAGAAATGCTGGTCTGTTCCTAATAACCAACAATTTCTTAGGTCCATCTGACCAACATCAATTGTTCCAATAATCCCTTCTGCTCTTGACTCAAAAGCCAGAGCCTTATGCTTGAAGACACCCAGTTCTGCTGCTTTCCGGGCTTGGGACATGTCCCCTTTGTTCTACTACATCAACTTCTGCTGCTTGTTGGGGCTGAAACATGTCCCTCCCTTGTTCTATTAGATCATTACCAGCTTTCTGTTTTCCAGCTTCTTCAATGCCTAAATTTGGCTGTCCTGGAACTTGCTTTTAATTCAGAGATCTGCATGCCTTTGCCTCCTACTGCTGGGATCAAAGCTTTTACCACCATGTCTGGACCTAAGTCTTTTTTAACCTTTTCACAAAATCTTCATAAGTTCTGGATTGTAGTTAATTCCTGATATAGTCTAGTTAACTACTAAGAACAGCCATCGCAATCCAACCCTTGTTGATTTGATACATAATCACACTTCCGTATGTTAAAATGAAAACAGCAACCAGATTATAATAAAGTCTAACATGTTATAACTATCCTTTGTTCAACTGCAAATGCATAGACAATAAGCTTAGCTGGTAGGAACTTGCACTGATGTCACCACTCTGTTAATCTGTTTATCTCCTTGAGCACAGGATTTAGCTCCATTTTACTTCTTGGCGCCCCTTTAATACCTGAACCACACAGCTTGCATTTTTCCTTTCTCAGTCTGCTATGCTTAATCAAAATCTTCTTCCTAAGAGTGAACTACAAGATAAAGTCCATACCAGGCTTTTTTATACTTACCTCATCAATGTAATTTTACTTCTTTACCTTGGGCTTAGGCAGACTTTTCGAACAAGGGTAAAAAATAGCATTCTTAACCAAAATATCACAAAGAAATCTCTAGACAACATGGTAAAGTTCTTTTCCTCTCAAACCACTTGATCCAAACCTTCACAGTTTTAATCACCCTCAGCACCAATATATTTCATATTCCATTAAGCCCCACTTAGAACATTCCACTGCTTTCCATATCCAAAGTTCCTGAACCAAAACATAGCCAGGCCTATCACAGAAATACCCCAGTCCCTGAAAGTAATTTCTGTCTTAGAGTTTCCATTGCTGTGACCAAGGCAACTCTTTTTAAAACAAACAGTCAGTTGGAGCTGACTTGCAGTTTCAGAGGTTTAGTCCATCACTATCATGGCAGGAAGCATGGCATCATGCTAGCAGATAAGATAGTAGAAGAGATACAAGCTCTACATCTTGATCCAAAGTCATGCAGGGAGAGACTGTATTCTGCGGGTAACCAAGAGGACTCTCTTCTATACTGGGTAGAACTTGAGTATTAGGAAACCTCAAGGCCAGCTAACATAGTGACACAATTTCTTCAATAAGGCCATGCCTTCTAATGGTGTCACTTTCCATGGGTCAAGCATATTCAAACCACCACAGCCTCTAATTCTGTGACTAACATTCTGTGGCCACTCTGCTCAAGTATCCATTCTTCTTGTGTTCTCTCAAATTGTATATCTGCACATGCTATTCCTTTCCATTGCATACGTTCCCTGATTACTCAATAGTTGTTTCTTCATCTAGTGTTTATCTCTACTCAAATATAACCTTCATACTAGACCATGATTTTGACATTTGTAGCACTCCAAGGCTTTCACATTTCTTGCTTTATTTTTATCATTTAATATCTCATAGTGCTTATAGGTTTGTGTTAGCCCAATTAGAATTTAAGCTTCATAAGTAATAAGGTTTTCACATTATTTATTTCTGTATATCTGGTGCTTTAAGTGTTGTTTGGGTTTTAAGTCAATATTTATTATTAATTTTATTATCGTATTAAATAACTCTCATTGTTATGTGCTATTATAATCTCATTCAAAATGTAAACTAATAGAGTGATCTGAATGTTTTATTTTTTGAGTGCTTCTAGAATCTCCAATTGAATTAACAAAAGTAACTAGCTAGATTACCATAAGGGATCTTTCCTCTTTGATTGTATATTTTCTACTCATATTTTAAAGATTGAAGATAGATTTAATGCAGTATGTTATTATAACTTTTTCTCTACCAACTCTATCGACATCTTCCCTATCATTGTATAATTAAATAACTAACAGTCATCTAAAAGTAATGATAAAAACATAAGATTAAAAATTGAATAGGAAAAAACAAATAGAATAAAAATGAACCAGAGGAAATGAACAAGAAACATAGATATAATATATAAGCAAAAGGTATGTAAGGTTAAAATTTTTCTGAGACAAAGATACAACTGGGTTTGTTTTGTGTTGGACATTTACTGCCAACTATGAGGCCTGACCTGAAGTATGTCTTGTATGCCTAGTGAGACTCTGTGGGAGAGAACTAAATGTTGCTTTGTAACTAATTAGGCCATCAACTGTAGATAACTTCTGGGTTTAGGATGGGAGCTTATGTCTACTTCCCCTTTTAGCACTGGGACCTCATCTGGTTTTGACCCATGCGAACTGATTTTGAATTATTTCTTTAAAATATCAGTAAGAAATTAATAATATAAACACTATCTGTTATTATCAAAAAGATCAAGTATCTTTCAATAGTGGTGGAGTATGGATCAATGTAAAAAGTACTTTGCCTCGATGGATGCCTGAGTTAGATCTCCAGGACCTCATAGTGGAAGGAAAGCTATCACATCCTGTACATTGTCCTCTAACTTTTATATATAATCTGTGGCATGCATATATTCATATGCACACACAAAATAAATAAATAAATAAATAAATGTATTCAGAAAAGCACACATATAAATGGAATGGAATGTTATAGTAACTTTTGACCCTTGCAATTTAATCTAGATGCCACACATATAGGTAAGAGATAAATACTTATAAATTACTATTTAAATATAATTTGGCAAATGCACTGAACACAAATTAGGAATGTCTGACAATCACCTCATCAAAAGGAGCTGCTAAAAATGAAATCCAGGAAGCTATCAGTGTAGAGCCTTTTGACTAGATAATGAAGAAGAGGTCATCCCACTGAAAACTGAAAATCCAGATTGTCAATCTGTGACCCAGAAAAATAGGTGGTATTTCTTCTGCTTTCTTAAACTATGATAAGTGGTGACAAAATTCCCTCTATATTTTCCTCTACATGTAAATTATTCTTCTACATGAAAATTTCCCACATGACAGTGAATTATGTGAGAAGTGATATCATAAGGTTGAGATGGAGTCAGGCCATATGCAAAACTGCTTTGGAATGCTGACAAATCTGAGTCTTTAATGATTCCATCCTCACCTCTTCTCTTACCCTAGGTACCTGCAGTTCTTCTCAGTAGAAGCCATGTTTCTCAGTTTGTATTGTGATACAAGTAACAGCTTTGCCTCCATCTCTGTGTATATGTGTGGAGCCTATAAGTCTTTTTTAAAATTGCTTCCTCTACCTACTTCAATGCACTTACTTTGCCCTGTTTCCTAGCAACTGATTTCATCTAATTTATTTTCCAGTGGCATCTCTTGTGCATCAGGCTTTCCCTTGTTAAGTAGATTTATCAGTGTCTAATAGCTTGTGCAGTTTGTGTCTATCAAAATAGCCTTCTTCTAGAAGTGTAGAGCATTGAGTAACATCATATAATCACAGGGGAACAATTTTAAATTTAATGACTTGATATACATTTAAGGGAGGGTTGATTATGTACTTTAAGGTTGTTTAACTTCATGCTATTAAAGACCTTTTTAATGGGAAGCCACTTTGTCTCAAAAGACTCCTGATTCAAAGCTGCATAGATATTATTTACGTTCCTAATTGTAACTTTGTAAATGGTGTGAATTTGGTCTACTGAGTGCAATTTATATATTATTTTATTATTGCTAGTATTAATTCTGTCCTTCTACACAAATGTTAAATACATTAATGAGAACCTGACTGTGAACATCTTGTGTCCATAGCAGAGTAACTCACACAAATCAAGCTATATTGAATATAGCATCAATGGAATATAGCAATTTGTTTTCCCCCAATGGCCAGTCTACAACTGACTAATTAAACTAGGGAGAGGAATACATAAAGACAGGTAAAATACAGAAACACACACACACGCACACACACACACACACACACACACACACACACACTTACACATACACACATATACAGACACACAGTAGTATGACCATAACTATAGGGGAGAAAGTGCTGGAGTGTGTGAGGGAGGGAGGGAGAGAGAGAGAGAGAGAGAGAGAGAGAGAGAGAGAGAGAGAGAGAGAATCTATGATTTTACAAAGTCTACATCCTATTAAGAGCACCCACTTTAAGTCAGAGAAGCACAGCATTGCATCTAGCCTGCACTGGAGTCTTCACTGTCCTCTAATTTTACGAGTAGAGTGAATAAAGAATTGGAATGAATCCAGGCTACTCTTAGGAGAAATTCATCTTTGCAGAGACCTGTAATGGTAAAATATTATTCCATGTTAATTGTATTTTTAATTGGTGTTATTTTATGAATGAGAAATTTACGTAAATTCCATTAGGAATACAAATGACATTCTTGCACGGCAAGTTAAATGTGTTCAGACTGCTGCTTCTAGTACTGAAAAACACTTTTATATCAATGATCTCTAATTAAAAAGGGCCTTCAGAAATACCTGAAGATATTTACTAAACACCTGCCAAGAACTACACAGGAGGAGATTATTTTAGTGTAAAATCAGTACATACTGTGAAATACATAGTCAAAAACTTTGGAAAATATAGTCTTAAAGAATCATATCATTTAACTGATATAATTAGAAAACACTTTATTTGTTCATTGATTATGCCAAGCTGCCAATAAATCACAAGATTTCAGTATGATTTGGGAAGGGAGGAAAAAATAAAGAAAACAGAAAGGGAAGAAGGAGGGCAGGAAGGAAAGGAGGAGGGAAGGAGAGATAGAGGGAGAGAAGGAGGGAGTTTTCCTATTCTTATATTCCATCCTACATTTAGACACAATTACAAACTTATGCCTTCCAAACTTCCTCATGTTTTAGGAGGATTTTCTTGATCAAATAAAATAAAAACCTAAAGCATCTAGAAATTTCATATTATATGGGAAAAGTAAACTTAAAGATATATAATTATGTGTAACTCATTGGCAAATAAGTTTAACAATTGGCATGTATGAATTTCACAATCTATAAAGTTCATTCACGGAGTTTCGCCAACTGGTGATATTAGAGTAAATTCATGTAGCTCTTATTTAATAGAGTCCTTTTCTTTATCCTAAAAGTAGATAAAAATGAATTAGTCAATAAATGATGTATAAATGGAAAATGTGTTCTCTCATTGCCCCTCCCCCCGTTTTGGTTTTTGGTTCTTTGGGTTGATATTTATTTATTTATTTAAAAGAAAATTTTCGATATATTCTTTATTTACATTTCAAGTGATTTCCCCTTTCCTGGATCTGCCCTCCCCGACAGTCCCATAAGCACTCTTTCCTCTCCCTGTTCCCCAATCCACGCCATCCCACTTCCCTGTCCTGATATTCGCTACACTGCTGCACTGAGCCTTTCCAGGACCAGGGGCCACTCCTTCCTTCTTCTTGGGCATCATTTGATATGTGAATTATATTTTGGGTATTCCAAAATTTTAGGCTAAGATCCACTTATAAGTGAGTGCACACCATGAGTGTTCTTTTGAGACTGGGTTACCTCACTTAGGATTATATTCTCCAGTTCCATCCATTTGTCTAAGAATTTCATGAATTCATTGTTTTTAATGGCTGAATAGTACTCCATTGTGTATATATACAACATTTTCTGTATCCATTCCTCCGTTGAGGGACATCTGGATTCTTTGCAGCTTCTGGCTATTATAAATAGGGCTGCTATGAACATAGTGGAGCATGTATCCTTATTGCACGCTGGGGAATCCTCTGGGTATATGCACAGGAATGGTATAGCAGGGTCCTCCAGAAGTATCATTCCCTGAGGAACCACCTGACTGATCTCCAGAGTAGTTGTACCAGCCTGCAACCCCACCAGCAGTGGAGAAGTGTTCCTCTTTCTCCACATCCTCTCCAGCACCTGTTTTCTTCTGAGTTTTTGATCTTAGCTATTCTGACTGGTGTGAGGTGAAATCCCAGGGTCGTTTTGATTTGCATTTCCCTGATGACCAAGGATGTTGAACATTTCTTTAGGTGCTTCTCAACCATTCGATAACCCACACAAAACCCAGGAGAGCTAAAACTACCCTCATGCTTCAGGTGAAAATTCTCTGTTTACCTATGTACCCCATTTTTAATGGGGTTACTTGGCTCTCTGAAGTCTATCTTCTTGAGTTCTTTGTATATTTTGGATATAAGCCCACTGTTGGATGTAGTTTTAGTGAAGATCTTTCCCCAATTTGTTGGTTGCCATTTTGTCCTTTTGACAATGTCCTCTTCCTTACAGAGACTCAGTAATTTTATGAGGTCCCATTTGTCAATTCTTGATCTTAGAGCATAAGCTATTTGTGTTCTGTTCAGGAAAATTTCCCCTGTGCCCATGTCCTCAAGAGTCTTCCCTAGTTTCTTTTCTATTAGTTTCAATGTGTCTGGTTTTATGTAGTGGTCCTTGATCCACTTGGACTTGAGCTTAGTACAAGGAGATAAGAATGGATCAATTTGCATTTTTCTGCATGCTGACCTCCTTTTGAATCAGCACCATGTGTTGAAAAGGCTGTCTTTTTTTTCCACTGGATGGTTGTAGCTCCATTGTGAAAGATCAAGTAACCATAGGAGTGTGGGTTCATTTCTGGATCTTCAATTCTATTCCATTGATCTACTTGCCTATCACTGTACCAATAACATGCAGTTTTTAACACAATTGTGCTGTAGTACTGCTTAAGGTCAGGGTTACTGATTCTCCTAGAAGTTCTTTTACTGCTGAGGGTAGTTTTAGCTCTTCTGGGTCTCGTGTTATTCCAGATGAATTGGAGAATTGCTCTTTCTAACTACGTGAAGAATTGAGTTGGGATTTTGATGGGGATAGCATTGAATCTGCATATTGCTTGTTGACAGGATGGCCACTTTTAATATATTAATCCTGCCAAATCAAGAACATGGAAGATTTTTCCATCTTCTGAGTTCTTCTTGGATTTATTTTTGAAAGACTTGAAGTTCCTATCATACAGATATCTCACTTGTTTGGTTAGAGTCACACAAAGATACTTTATATTGTTTGTGGCTATTGTGAAGGCTGTCATTTCCCTAATTTCTTTCTCAGCCTGTTTGTCCATTGCATATAGGAAGGCCACTGATTTGCTTGAGTTGATTTTATATCCAGCTACTTTGCTGTAGTTTTTTTTTTATCAGCTGTAGGAGTTCTCTGGTCGAGTTTTTTGGGTCGCTTAAGTATACTATTATATCATCTGCAAATAGTGATAATTTGACTTCTTCCTTTCGAATTTGTATCCCTTTGATCTCCTTATGTTGTCTAATTGCTCTAGCTAGAACTTCAAGTACTATATTGAACAAATATGGAGAGGGTAGCCTTGTCTAATTCCTGATTTTAGTGATTGCTTCATGTTTCCCTCCATTTAGTTTGATGTTGGCTACTGCTTTGCTCTATATTGCTTTTATTATGTTTAGGTATGGGCCTTGAATTCCTATTCATTCCAAGACTTTTAGCATGAAAGGATGCTGAATTTTGTCAAATGCTTTTTCAGCATCTAATGAAATGACCATGTGTTTTTTTTCTTTGAGTTTGTTTATATAGTGTATTACATTGATGTATTTCTGTCTATTGAGCCATCCCTGCATCCCTGGGATGAAGCCTACTTGATCATGGTGAATGATCATTTTGACGTGTTCTTGGATTTGGTTGGCAAGAATTTAATTGAGTATTTTTGCATCAATATTCATAAGGGAAATTCTTCTAAAGTTCTCTTTTTTGGTGTGGTTTTGGTATCAGCGAAATTGTGGCTTCATAGAAATACTTGGGTACTTTTCCTTCTGTTTCTATTTTGTGTAGTAGTTTGAAGAGTATTGATATCAGGTCTCCTTTGAATGTCTGATAGAATTCTGCAACAAAGCCATCTGGTCCTGTGCTTTTTTGGGTTGGGAGACTGTCAATGACCACATCTATTTCTTTATGGGTTATGGGATCATTTAGATGGTTTACCTGATCCTGATTAAACTTTAGTAGTTGGTATCTGTCTAGAAAAATGTTCATTTCTTCCAGCTTTTCCAGTTGTGTTGAGTATAGGCTTTTGTAGTAGGATCTGATAATTTTTTGAATTTCCTCAGTTTCTGTTGCTATTTCTCCCTTTTCATTTCTGATTTTGTTAATTTCAATATTGCCTCTGTGCCCCCTGGTTAGTCTGGCTAAGGGTTTATCTATCTTGTTGATTTTCTCAAAGAACCAGGTCCTTGTTTTGTTGATTCTTTGTATCATTCTCTTTGTTTCTACTTGATTTTTTTCTGCCCTGTGTTTGTTGATTTCCTGTCTTCTACTACTCTTGTGTGAAGTCGCTTCTTTTTGTTCCAGGGCTTTCAGGTGTGCTATTAAGCTGCTAGTGTATGCTTTCTCCAGTTTCTTTATGGAGGCACTCAGGGCTATGAGTTTTCCTCTAAGCACTGTTTTCATTCTATCCCATAAATTTGGGTATGTTGTGCCTTCATTTTCATTAAATTCTAAAAAGTTTTTATTTCTCTATGTCTTCCTTGACCAAGATATCATTATGTAGAGCATTGTTCAGCTTCCATGTGTATGTGGGCTTTTTGTTGTTTTGGTTGCTATTGAAGATCACCCTTTCTCCATAGTGATCTGATAGGAGGCATGGAATTAGTTCGATCTTCTTATATCTGTGAGGTCTGTTTTGTGACCAATTATATGATCATTTTTGGAGGAGGTACCATGGGGTGCTTAGAAGAAGGTATATTCTTTTGATTTAAATGAAATTTTCTATAGATATCTATTAAAACCATTTGGTCCAAAAATTCTGTTAGTTTCACTGTGTCTCTGTTTAGTTTGTGCTTCCCTCATCTGTCCCTTGAAAAGTGGGGTGTTAAAGTCACCCACAGTTATTGTGTGGGGTGTGATGTGTGCTTTAAGCTTTAGTAAGGTTTCCTTTAGAAATGTGGGTGCCTTGTATTTAGGGCATATATGTTCAAAATTGAGAGTTCTTCCTGGTAGTTTTTTCCTTTGATGAGTATAAAGTGTCCTTCTGTGTCTTTTTTTGATGTCCTTTGGTTGAACACAGATTTTATCCAATATTGGAATGGCTATTCCAGCTTGTTTCCTGGGAGCATTAGCTTGGAACCTTTTTTCCAGCCTTTACTATGAGGTAGTGTTTGTCCTTGATACTGAGATGCATTGCCTATATGCAGCAAAATGTTGGGTCTTGTTTATGAATCCTGTCTGTTAGTCTATGTCTTTTTATTGGATAATTGAATCCATTGATGATAAGAGATATTAAGGAACAGCGATTGTTGCTTCCTGCTATTTTTGGTGTAATTTTTATGTTGGTGTGGTTATCTTCTTTTGAGTTTGTTGAAAGATTAATTTCCTGCTTTTGCTAGTGTGTAGTTTCCCTCCTTTTGTTAGTGTTTTCCATTCATTATCCTTTGAAGGGCTGAATTTGTGGAAAGATACTGTGTAAATTTGCTTTTGTCATGAAATACCTTCGTTTCTCCTTCTATGGTAATTGAGAGATTTTTCTGGGTATAGCAGTCTGGCATTTGTGTTCCCTTACGGTCTGCATGACATCTGCCCAGGTTCTTCCTGCTTTCATAGTCTCTGGTGAGAAATCCAGTGTAATTCTGATAGGTCTACCTTTTTATATTACTTGACCTTTTTCCCTTACTGCTTTTAGCATTCTTTCTTTGTTTAGTACATTTGGTGTTGTAATTATTATGTGATGAGAGGAATTTCTTTTCTGGTCAAATCTATTTGGAGTTCTGTAGGCTTCTTGTATGTTCATGGGCATCTCTTTCTTTAGGTTAGGGAAGTTTTCTTCTATAATTTTCTTGAAGACATTTACTGGCCCTTTAACTTGGAAATCTTCACTCTTTTTTATACCTATAATCCTTAGGTTTGATCTTTTCATTTTGTCTTGGATTTCCTGGATGTTTCATGTCAGGAGCTTTTTGCATTTTTCATTTTCTTTGACTGTTGTATCAATGCTTTCTATGGTATCTTCTGCATCTGAGATTCTCTCTTCTATCTCTTGTATTCTGTTGTTGATGCTTTGGATCAATGACTCCTGACTTCTTTCCTAGGTTTTTTATGTACTGAGTTGTCTCCCTTTGTTATTTCATTATTGTTTCTACCTCCTTCTGTAGATCCTGTATCACTTTGTTCAATTCCTTCACCTGTTTTGTTGTGTTTTCCTTTAGTTCTTCAAGGGCTTCTCCATGTTTACTTGTGTTTTCCTATATTTCTTTAAGGGAGTTATTTACGTTCCCCTTGAAGCCCTCCATGAAGCCCTCCATCAGCATTCTGACCTGTGATTTTAAAACCAAATATTGCTTTCCTGGTGTGTTGGTGTATCCAGGACTTGCTATTGTGGGAGAATTGGGAGTGCATGGTGCCATATTGCCTTGATTTCTGTTATTAAAGTTATTTGCCTTTTGCCATCTGGTTATCTCTTATGTTAGTTGGTCTTGCTGTCACTGGCTGGTACTTACCTTTTGTGTTTCCCTGAAGGCCTATCTCAGCAACCCTGGGTGACCTGCTTTCCCCTGGCACAAATTGCTATGGTGCTGCCTTGTTCCTGGGTATAGGTGGACTCCTGGTGGGGTGTGTCCCAAGTAGTCCTCTACTCTGGTGATCTCTGCTTACCAATCTGTTACACAGTCACAGGAGCAAAGATGGCGACTGAGACCTACTTTCTTGTAGTTGTATTTGGGTATGTAGCTCTGTGGCCCTGATCAATTCTGGATGCAGGCTGTGCTGGCTGTCTCCTTCACGCAGCTGGGTGTATAGATGGCTTCCTGAGCCACTTAGAGATGTCATGCAGTGTCAGGGAATGTTCCCGATCAGGAGGTAGAAACCGGAAATCTCTTGCCAGAGGCCTCTGGACAGGATCCTCTGATGTGCAGTGTTGGTCTCACCTGTGCAGCCTGCCTCCTCTGCTCTGGCTGCTGGGTGTATAGCTGGCTTCCTGTGCTGCTTGGAGATAGCATGCTGTGGCAGGGGATGTTCCAGATCTGGAGGAAGAAACAGGAAGTCATTCTCTCATTTTAGAAATTCACTTATGTTGGGGGTCTGGGAATTGCTGCACAAACCAGTCAAATACCAAACCTCAGTTAGGGATAGCTTATTGAATGTCACACCCCAAAACTTATTGACCAGGACACCTATTCACCTTGAGTCAAGATCCTATTTTTTTTTTGTTGAGACAGGGTTTCTCTGTATAGCCCTGACTGTCCTGGAATAAATTCTGTAGACCAGGCTGGCCTTTAACTCAGAAATCCACCTGCCTCTGCCTTTCATTTTTTTTTTTAAATTTTCTATATGCTTTGTTTACATTGGTTAAAGTCACACCAAGATACTTTATATTGCTTGTGGATATTGTGAAGTGTGTTATTTCCCTAAATTCTTCTCAGCCTGCTTATCCTTTGAGTGTAGGAAGGCTACTGATTTGCTGAGTTTATTTAATAAACCAGCCACTTTGCTGAAGTTGCTTATAAGCTGTAGGAGTTCTCTGGTGGAGTTTTTTGGGTCACTTAAGTATACTAACATATCATCTGCAAATAGTGATAGTTTGACTTCTTCCTTTCCAATTTGTATCACGTTGACCTCCTTATGCTGTCTAATTGCTCTGGCTAGAACTTCAAGTACTATATTGAAAAGATATGGAAAGAGAGGGCAGCCTTGTCTAGTCCCTGATTTTAGTGGGATTGCTTCAAGTTTCTCTCCATTTAGTTTGATGTTGGCTACCGGTTTGCTGTATATTGCTTTTACTATGTTTAGGAATGGGCCTTGAATTCCTGTTCTTTCCAAAACTTTTAGCATGAAAGGATGCTGAATTTTGTCAAATGTTTTTCAGCATCTAATGAAATGACCTTTTCGTATTTTTCTTTGAGTTTGTTTTTGTAGTGGATTGCATTGATGGATTTCCATATATTGAACCATCCCTGCATCCCTGGGATAAAGTCTACTTGATCATGGTGGATAATTGTTTTGATGTGTTCTTGGATTCAGTTGGCAAGAATTTTATTTAGTATTTTTGCATTGATATTCATAAGGGAAATTGGCCTGAACTTCTCTTTCTTTGTTGGATCTTTGTATGGTTTTGGTATCAGGGTAATTGTGGCTTCGTAGAACGAGTTGGGTAGAGTTCCTTCTGTTTCTATTTTGTGGAATAGTTTGATGACTATTGGTGTTAGGTCTTCTTTGAAGGTCTGGTAGAATTCTGCACTGAATCCATCTGGTCCTGTGCTTTTTGGATGGAAGACTTTCTATGACCCCTTCTATTTCTTTAGGGGGTATGAGACTGTTTAGTTGATCAATTTGATCCTGATTTAATTGTGGTATTTGGTATTTGTCTAGGAAATTGCCTCTAGATTTTCCAGTTGTTTTGAATATAGACTTTTGTAGTAGGATGTCATAATTTTTTTGATATCTTCCACTTCTGTTGTTATATCTCCCCTTACATTTCTAACATTTGTTAATTTGGATACTCTCTCTGTGCCCTTTGGTTAGTCTGGCTAAGGGTTTATCTATCTTTTTGATTTTCTCAAAGAACCAGCTCCTGGTTTGGTAATTCTTTGTATGGTTCTCTTTGTTTCTACTTGATTGATTTCAGCCCTGAGTTTGATGATTTCCCGCCTTCTACTCCTCCTGTGTGAATTAGCTTCTTTTTGTTACAGGGCTTTCAGGTGTGCTGTTAAGCTTCTAGTGTATGCTCTCTCCAATTTCTTTTTGGAGGCACTCAGGGATTTAAGTTTTCCTCTTAGTACTGCTTTCATTGTGTCCCATAGTTTCGGTAAATTGTGCCTTCATTTTCATGAAATTCTAAAATGTCCTTGATTTCTTTCTTTATTTCTTCCTTGACCAAGGTGTCATTGAGTAGAGTCCTGTTCAGTTTCCATGTGTATGTGAGCGTTCTGAGGTTTTTGTTGCTATTGAAGACCACTTTTACTCCATAGTGATCTTATAAGAGGCATGGGATTAGTTCGATCTTCTTATATATGTTGAGGTCTGTCTTGTGACCAATTATATGGTCGATTTTGGAGAATGTATCATGAGGTGCTGAGAAAAAGGTATATTCTTTTGCTATAGGCTATAGGATGAAATGTTTTCTATATATCTGATAAATCTAATTGGTCCAAAGCTTGAATTAATTTCACTGTGTCACTGTTTAGTTTCTGTTTTCCTGATCGGTCCATTGAGGAGAGTGAAGAGTTGAAGTCACCCACAATTATTGTGTTAGGTTCAATGTGTGCTTTGAGATTTAGTAAAGTTTCGTTTACAAATGAGGGTGCTCTTGCATTTCGAGCATAGATGTTCAGAATTGAGAGTTCTTCTTGGTGGATTTTCCCTTTGACCAGCAAGAAGTGTTCTTCCGTGTCTCTTTTGATAATTTTAGATTGAAAGTCAATTTTATCTGGTATTAGAATGGCTACTCCGGCTTGTTTCCTGTGACTATTTGCTTGTAAAATTGTCTTCCAGCCTTTTACTCTAAGGTAGTGTTTGTCTTTGACACAGAGATGTGTTTCCTGTATGCAGCAAAATGTAGGGTCCTGTTTCCATATCCAGTCTGTTAGTCTATGGCTTTTTATTGGGGAATTGAGTACATTGATGTTAAGAGATATTACGGAATAGTAATTATTACTGCCTGTCATTTTTGAAGTTATTTTTTATATTTTAGTGGTTATCTTCTTTTGGGTTATATGAGAGGTGGTTTCTATCTTGCTTCTTCCAGGGTGTAGTTTTCCTCCTTGTATTGGAGTTTTCACCCTATTATCCTTTGTAGGGCTGGGTTTGTGGAAATATATCATGCAAATTTGGTTTTGTCATGGAATATCTTGCTTTCTCCATCTATGGTGATTTAGAGTTTTGCTGGGTATAGTAGTATTGGCTGAAATTTGTGTTCTCTTAGAGTCTGCATGATATCTGCCCAGGATCTTCTAGCTTTCATGGTTTCTGGAGAGAAGTCTGGTGTGATTCTGATAGGTTTTCCTTTATATGTTGCTTGGCCTTTTTCTCTTACTGCCTTTAATATTCTTACTTTTTTTAGTACATTTGAGATTTTATTATGTCACAGGAGGTATTTCTGTTCTGATCCAGTCTATTTGTTGTTCTGTAGGCTTCTTGTATATTCATGGGCATCTCCCTCTTTAGGTTGGGGAATTTTTCAGCCATAATTTTGTTGAAGATATTAGCTGGCCCTTTAGTTGTAAATCTTCCCTCTAATCTATACCTATAATCCTTAGGTTTGGTCTTCTCATTGTGTCCTGGATTTCATTGATGTTTTGGGTTACAAGCTTTTTGAACTTTGCATTTTCTTTGACTGTTGAGTCAATTGTTTCTGTGGTATCTTCGAAATCTGAGATTCTTCTATGTCTTGTATTCTATTGTTGATATTTGCATCTATGGTCCCTGATTTCTTCCCAAGGTTTTCAATCTCCAAAGTTTTCTCCCTTTGCTATTTCTTAGTTGTTTTCTACTTCTGTTTTTAGATCCTGGATGGTTTTGCTCAGATCTTTCACTTGCTTGTTTGTGCTTTCATGTAATTCTTTAAGAGATTTTTGTGTTTCCTCTTTCATGACTTCTGCCTGTTAACCCATGTTCTCCTGTATTTCTTTAAGTGATTTTTGCATTTCTTCCTTATTGGCTTCTATCTTTTGATCTGCATTCTCCTGAACTTCTTTAACTGATTTTTGTGTTTCCCTTGTAAGGGCTTCTAACTTTTGATCCATTTTCTCCTGTATTTCTTTAAGAGATTTATTTATGTCCTTCTTGTGTTCCTCTAACAGCATCACGATCAGTGCTTTTAAATCTAAAACTTGTTTTTCTGGTGTGTTGGTGTATTCAGGACTTACTGCTGTTGGAGAATTGGGTTCAGATGCTGCCATATTGCTTTGATTTCTGTTAGTAATGTTCCTACCTTTGCCTTTTGTCATCTGGTTATCTCTGGCATTAGTTGGTCCTATAGTCACTGGCTGGTGCTTAAAGCCTCTGTGGGCCCGTAAGGCTATTTCTCTACCAGTGGATGACTGGGTTTCTCCTGACACAGATTGCTGATGTGCTGCCCTCCTCTTGGGTGCTGTTGGTCCCCTGGTGTATCTTGCTCCAAGCAATGTTATACTCAGTTGTCTCTGTGGACCTGGTGTTGATTGTGTGCTCTGTCAGGGAGCGAAGATGGTGACTGGGATCCGATCCAAGTGCTGACCACCCTGCAGGGCACAAAACTCAGGCCTGGCTGGCACCCAGATGAACCACCTCTCTGCCCAGATCCTGTGTGCAAGTTTCTGCCTGACGTCCTGAGTCCCTAGAGGTCTTTAACTTGGGAATAACTTGGGTACCTGGGTCCGTTTGTCCAGTCCAAGCAGCAGCAAATATGGCAGTGGGGAGTGCAGGATCCCCTACAGGGCACAGAACCCACACCTGGCTGTGAAACAGGAACCAGTGCTCTGTCTAGCTCCTGTGCGCAGATCGCTGCCTGGCCGCCTGTGTCCCCAGAGATCTTAAACTTGGGGTATCTTGGGTACCTGGGTCTGCTTGTCCAGTCCAAGCAGCAGCAAAGATGGTGGCAGCGGCGATGGCGGGGAGTGCAGGATACCCTGCAGGGCACAGAACCCACACCTGGCTAGGACACAGGAACGGCTGCTCTGCCTAGCTCCTGTGCGCAGGTTTCCGCCTGGCAGCCTGTGTCCCCAGAGATCTGGGATATCTCGGGTACCTGGGTCCTTTTGTCCAGTCCAAGCAGCAGCAAAGATGGCGGCAGCAACAGTGAGTGCAGGATATCCCCCAGGGCCCAAATCCCATGCCTGGCTGGCCCACAGGAATGCTGCTCTGCCTAGCTCCTGTGTGCAGGTCGCTGCCTTGAGACCTGCATCACCAGAGATCTTAAACTCAGGATATCTCGGGTACGTGGGTCCACTTGCCCAGTCTAAGCAGCAAAGATCTGCCTCTGCCTTTCAAGTGCTGGGATTAAAGGCAGGCACTACCACTGCCAGGCTCCAATAGGACTCTTTAAGCCTGAGATCTACAAATATATGTGCCAAATTATTCAACCAATCAGGATTTAGGGATAGAGGACTTCCTTAGGAAAAAGTCTTATAGGGAAACACTTATACTACTCCCATTGGTTATGGTATTCAATTGTGGCAAGGAGCTTGCCTTATCAATCTTAACTTGTCAGCCAGGTTGTGACTTGTCTAACATTCATGTCTAAGCTTGCCAATGGATGTCAGTTGCCCACACACATGCCTTTTCCTGCAAAGTAGATTTCCAGTTCCCAGTGGATTTTGGGAACTTAAACTTTGCTCAACCACTACTCAAAATAATTTTATTCCAAATAATTTCTTATATTGGTACAAGTTTCTGTCTTATGTTGGGGTTCATACTGGAGACAGCTTAAAAAATGAAATACCAAAAAAGCTCAAGCACAGGTGCAAGAAGTGTTGGTGGGTGGTTTGTTTTTTGGCTCCAAGCTTATTGGGAAAACTATACAAGGCAATTCTACTGATGTCCATTTTGATTGGTTTTCAAGGGCACAGAACATAAGAGAATATGTAATCAACTTGGGCATGAGAAAGATTCCTAGTAACAGAAGCAACATATGAGGAAGTTTCCTTATAATATTAGAGAAAACACAAAGTGGCAGGCTAGACATATCTAGGTACCTAGGACTTAACATTCCATCTAGGCCTTAACATTTTACCCTAGGCCTTAACAATTTACATTAATATAACAATATTCCTGAGGCTCAGTAATGTGCAAAGAGAAGAGTTTTCTCTATATCACATTTTTTTTTTTTTTTTTTTGGAAACTGAAGTTCAAACTTAGTTCTTCCTAGCTGTTAATTCAGTATCTGGCTAGAGCCTCTGTTGGATGGTACAATATGAGTTCAGAAAGAACAAGCAATGCCACAGTGGGACTAGAAGGCAGAAAGCAAGGAAGAGTCAGCTTTCCTTTTGATGAGTCCTCTATGGAGAATGAATTTCTTATGGATACTGATTTCTGCTGACAAACATGCCTAATGACTTAGTCACTTCTCCCTGGCCTCCAACTTTTCAAAGTTATACTACTTCTGCACCCATATACTGAGAAACAAGATTGTAAAGTAGGTAACCAAGGGAAAACACACCACACTGACATCATAACCATCATCCAACAGTTTTGGATTTAGTCATAGAAAGGTAAACAGAGTAATTGAGTTTCCCTGTGACCTTTAAAATGATCCATTATGTGATAGTTTCCTCAGTCATTCTTTGACATTTAGTTCATACATTTAAACAGGGACAAGAAAGATAAGAAAGCAATTTTGCAAGGAAAAGGACTTGTTTCCTTTCATTTTCTGGTAAATGGATTTTCATCATCAGCGCAGCAAACATAAGCTTGTTAATTATACTAATACCGTGTTAATTAATCAAGCAAAAACTCTGTAAACTGTAACTGGAGAAGCAGCAGTTTTGAAAGACTCCTGAATGTCAGATCACATGGATAAGCTACATTAACCATTCTTTGAAATGACATGTACTTAAGAACTTTACTTACTCCTGTAATTCATTCCTTTAGTAACTTTGCACACATATTACAATAGATATGAGAAAGTACTTCACTTAAGAAAAAGAAAAAAAAAGAGAAAAGAGAGGAGAAAAGAAAGAGGAAAGATGTGTTTAATTAGCTACGTTGATCAGATCTTTTCTATGATATTAGTTAATTATGAACATTTCTCTGACAGTGAAATAACCTCCTTCTAATAAAGATAAAAGTCTCCTAAAATATAAAGCAGACAGGCTGTTTCCCAATGAGCGGAATGTTTTCATCTAGGATTTGCCAGTTTTTCTTGGACTTGTTACACACTTAGTTTACAGAAGTAGCCATGACTTGGGATTTCTCTAAGGTTAATTTCTTTTGTGTTCAAGGTACCACGAGTCAAACACCTGACAGGGATGAGTCAGACCAAGGAGGAAATTCAATGATGAATTCAGTTCTATGGGAAGATGGTCTATGGAAGTAAAGATTTCAGGACTGGCTATCAAAAGCTTAGGGATCAGGTAGGGTGTCAGACAAACAAATAGTGGAGTTGGAACACTATATTTCATGGGGACTTCTTGAATGACCTGGTTCAATATGCTGGCCTCAGCCCACATACAGAATGAGATATCATTAGGAATAGGTTCATATTTAGTTTGCTTTGGCTTATTCAGATGACTTACAAATTATATGATCTTATGAAAATGTCTTTTCAATATATAAAGGCAAAATATCAACTTATCTCTACCATACTCATTGTTTATTACATGCATTTGAAATTAGTAACCATCATTATCACTACTATCATCATTAGCCACCCTAACTTAATTGAACTTTACAGTACTAGGCCAGAAATCATGGTCCTGTGCAGTTCTGCCACTAAGCTATATCCTTAACCCTTTAATCCAGAAATGACTATATTGCCTTGGAAGAGTTTTTGAATATTTATGAAAGTCTTATATTGTTTGATTTGTGAAAGTCAAAGATTATGGATTCTCACTGGACATTTTATTACTATGAAGAACTATGCTGTGAAACCCATTTGACCTTAAGCTTTATGGAAAGAGCTGATGCCTGGAAACTGTAGAACAGCTCTCTGCTTAGCTGTATGCAAGCTAAAAACTAAGTATTTGTCTGCCTTCAGGCACACTTCCAAAGTAGAACTCCCACCATCAGCCCTCCTGCTTCTCTGACTTTTAGATTTAGATTGAACCTATTGTCCACTGGCCACTAGTGTTTCTCTGTATGCAACCTGTCAGTATAGATCTTACTTCTCAGCTCCATAGCCACATGAGTCAGTTTGTCTGTAGAGGGTCTGTATCTTTTTAGCTGTGGATGATGGGAGCTCAGAAGGTTCCACTTTTAATAGAAGAGCTACTACTCTCCTAGTAACAGAGAGAAAATCAGTATTCTCCAGGGATAAGCTCTAGAATCAAATCCCAAATGATTTTCCCTAAGTACATCTATGTATAAACAAAATTAAATGAACTCAGTTATTGTGTTTGTGTATGTGTCTGTGTACACATTTGTAAATTATACACACACACACACACACATACACATATATATATATAATTGTATAAAAGAGCTCAAGAATTGTCGAGGGAGTAGAGGGCTACAAGGGAAGAAGTGTTGGAGTGTTGGAGAGAGAAGAGAGAAGAATAAAAGTTATGTAAATATGATACTAATTTATGAAATTATAAAAAAATCTTAAACTAAAAAACCAATCCATGTGAATTAAGCATTGTGAGCATATGTCCAAGCAAAAGATTTTTTCATCTAAGGTGAGAGTGGATTAGACTATTCACTTTTATATATCAGTGTTCTCTTCTGTTCATAGTTTGTTTCATTTTCTTTTAGATCATTTTTCCTGTTGATTCTGTGAATTCTTTGTAATGTCTTTGGATTATATATCCATTACATAATCTTTTAGTACTTATCACATCACTGTTTTCATATATTTTTAGTCACACATAGATTCCCAATATGAGAGCAGGAAAAAATTAATCTTTTTCTATGGTAAAAATTTAAATACCCTTCTGGACAATAGTTTTTTATTAAAAATCTTATATAATACTTCAAGTCATATTCTAAATTTTATTTTACTATTTTGCTTCTCACAAATATTCAGTAATATGGAATAGTTTTGTAGAGATTTGAAAGTTGGAATACAATATTTTGTAGAATGGAAAACATTTGTGTGTAAAATTAATTACCATTAATATCATGCTTAAACACATATAGTATTTTTATGCATCCTAGGAAATTCTGTTTTGGGCTGCATCTTCTATTATATGACAGTATTTCCAGGGGAGTATTATATATTCATCATTTTTAAGTAACTCCTTGCATGATGTGGAGTGACCTTCTTTATTTCTTTATTTGGTCATTGGAAATTTTGTAACCTCTTTATAAATTATAAATCATTTTAAAGTTCTCAAAATCTTGTGATAAAATAGTGGATAAAATTGAACTTCAATGGAATAATACATACTTCCATGATACTGTTATTTATAAACATAAAGTTCAAAACATAAATTTAGTTTCTATTTTATTGCTACTTACAATGATCTCATATTTCTTACAATGAGAAAATCCCTATCAAACACAACCTCTAGTTTCAGATCTTCTCTGTTTTGACTTATAATACAACAAAAATAATACTGTATAACACAAATGCCATTCTTCTTTACCTGTATGAAAAGCCTAAAGACTTTATTATATCACCTTCAATGGTGAGTGAAAGTGTTATCTCTAAGATCAGGATCCAGGCAGGGATGTTTGCTAAAATCATTTCTATTCAATGGGGCAGCTGTTCAGGAAAAAGAAATAAAACATTTCATTTTCTTCCAAATAGCCTTTGCTTCCAAATTATAGGCACAAGAAGAAAAATATAAGCCTTTCACAAAAACAGAAAGATACCATCAAACCATGAGAAGAGCCTTTCTGTTTTCATGCAACTGTGGAGGGCCCAGACTTGTGAAAGAGATACTACCAAAATAGATTCATGTTAAGACTAAGGGAGAAAAAGTCAGAGTGCTTTAGGAAGCTCCTGTAGTGATTTAGTCTAGAGACATTGATTTCCCACTTGAAGATAAGGAAAAAAAACCAGATCTTTTCATTTATAATTTTAAATTTTCAGTATTACATATATGTGTACAATTCATATTTCCCAAACTCATAATTCCTCCTGAAAATCCTCTTGTGGGCACTTCCATTTTTTTTCCAAATGAACAACATAGCTCATGACTGATTCAATAAGATATCCCCTACAGTGTCAGAGTAGCAGTTTTGTTCTTGAAGCATAATAAATGACTGGAAAACTAGATTTATTTCCTGTACAATCAGAGGAACATAATGTTTGGTACTGTAAATCCAGACAACACTTGTGGCTGCAAAGCTCATAGACTATAGAGGAGAATCTATTATTGCCATTTTGCCAAATCACTATAATTTCTAAGTATATTCTACATTTTTATCTTTATACCAAGTGATGAGCATAGCTCCCACACCTCATTAAAGATGTTTCTTTTACAGCATATGGAGACAATGACACGGGTTCAAAATTGGTCAAAATGAAGAGAATAAGTAACTATGGTATATCCAACTCCAAATTATGCATAAATGACATAATCCCAGAAATAAAAACTAAGGAAGCATCAAGGAAAAGGATCTGAAATATTTTTAAAGTAGAGAACCTGGATGCATGCTACAAGATTTTGTAATCTAGTTTTTACTATAGAGTTGTAAAAATCAGGGGAGTCTGAGAGAGATAGAAGACCAATTTTCTCTATATAGGAGCACCATCATAAGGTATCCAATATTAAGAGATCAGTCCTAAAACACTTGTAAATATAGTAATAATAAATTGCAGACATAATAATTCAAGTGTGTGTAAGTATATATGTTTGTGTATGTGCATATATAAACATCACAAACTCATGTATATGAAACAATCATAATGAAATTAAAAGAGGTCATTAATAATGAATAATGAATGTAAATAAAGAATATATCTAATAAAAATAATGAATAATGAACTTTTAATGTAAAATTAAAGACTAATATAATATTAGTCAATTGTCTGGCTCTGGGCTCACCCTGTCATCCCCCAATAAAAAAGCACAGTCTCACAGAGTAGATGTATGAACAGGGTCAAACATTCTGCTATATATAAGAAACATACCTCAGTAACAAAGATAGATCTAACATCAGAGTAAAGGAGTGAAAAAAGGTACTCTAAATAAACAGACCCAAGAAACAAGCTGGAGTAGACTTTATATATATATATAAAGTATATATATATATATATATATATATATATATGTATATATATATATATATACATATATATATATATATATATATATATATATATATATGAGTTCTCTGTAGTTCTCTTCAGACACACCAGAATAGGGCATCAGATCTCATTATAGATGGTTGTGAGCCACTATGTGGTTGCTGGGAATTAAACTCAGGACCTTTGGAAGACCAGTCAGTGCTCTTTATCACTGAACTATCTCTCCAGCCCCTGGAGTAGATGTTCTAATATCCAACAAAATAGTCTTTTAACCAAAAGTAAGCAAAAGAGATGGAGAAGTACTCTTCATACTAATCAAAAGAAAAATTTACCAGGATGAGTTTTCAATTTATAACATCTATGCTCCAAATGCAAGGGCATCCACATATATAAAAGAAATATTATTAAAGCTCAAACCACACAAAAATTAAATGGAGAAAAAACTTTAGGCAATTCCATTTCGTTAAAATTAGGGATAAGACAAAGATGTCTGCTCTGTCTGTATTGCTTCTGTGTAGTACTTAAAGTTCTAAATCAATAAGACAACTAAAGGAGAACAAGGGAATATGTATTAGAAAAAAAGTAGTGAAAATATTGCTTTTTGTGTTTTATAAAAAAGAAAGTGCCAGATTATGTTTGATAGAGGTGTGGTATGGTGCAGGGGAGGGAGAACGTGTCTCCATAGGCCCATACTGAAGTTTTCCTTCACCCTGATGTACTCACCATATAAACAGGCACACATCTAGTATAGAATAACTGTGTAGGGAATGTGAGGGCAGGGCAGTAGGAGTGGGTGGGTGGATGGGGAACACCCTCTTTGAAGCAGAAGGAGGGCAGATGGGAGAGGGGTTTTCCAGGATGGGTGGGGAACCAGGAAAGGGGATTAAATTTGAAATGTAAAGAAAGAAAATATCCAATGATAAAAATTGAAAAATTCTAAAAGTAATTCTTAGGTTTTCTGATCAAAATCAGAAAGCCAAAACAAAAACAAACAGATGATCTTAATGAGCTATTCTTGCTCTCCAGACAGCCTTCTATGGATAGCTGCTAGAAAATATTCTAAAAGAGCTGTGTCAGCTCTCCAAGTAATTCTTGGATGTCAGAAATCATATTTGAAAAAATTCTAAAAGAGCTATGAAAAATTGTAAAAGAGCTGCTTTTACTCTCCAGAGATCTCCAAGACAGATTAACTTTCACTAGAGAAAAAAACTTTTAAGAAAGACCTGCTCTTACTTTCTCCTAGCTCATCTCAGGCAGACCAAGAGTCCAGGTTTTTATTTACATATCAATTCAGGTATTTATTCCAGGTTCCTTTACTATTATCCTGTGAATCAGCATCCTGTGACCCCAGCCATTTGATTCTTAGCAAACAACAAGCATTTTATTTTTAACATGGCAAAAGAATTCAGAGATCTGCTTGCCTTTGCTAACCACAGAAGATAAGCTAACTGGGTCGGACTCTGCTCTGGAATTATCTTTCTGACTAGGCCTGGACCTGGATTCCCTGTGTACCAGGCTCATCAGAAATCTGCCTACAGGCCCAGGGCCTGTAAAGATTGCATCCAGTTTAGTAAAAAAACAGAGGGGGGAGGGGGAATGATTGGGGAACAGTTGGGGGGGAGAGGAACTATGGGAACTATGGTGAGTGGGAACTGGGAAAGGGGAAAGCCTTTGGAATGTAAACATAGAACATAGAAAATAAAAATTAAAAAAGAAAAAAAAATCTGCCTACATTTGTGTCTGCCTGTTTTTATATCTTTCTGACAAGCTAGCTCATCGTGTAGCTGCCTTTGTTCCTTTATATTTGTGAAGTCCCTTATAAAATTGATATGGTATCCTTATGTTTTTGTATAGTTCAGAAATTATATATTTTTAAACTCATGTTTTTAGAGTTCTTTTCTACAGCCTTAAGGGCTGTCTGAAAGTCTTAGCATTTATCATTTTTCTGAGACATCACCAAAACCTTCGCTTCCTGGACTCCTGCTGTCTCTGATTATCATGGATTCATTATCAGGGAGAATATTTCTTTGAGGGACCATAAAAATATGTACATTATTATACAAACAAGCCTTAGTCCTACAGCAGCCATCTACAGCCATGGAAGCCCATGCTTGCTGACCCTATTCCAGAGGCAGGAACCTTATCACTCTGCCCCTACAAAAGCCATTCTGAACTTGGTACAATATGGCAAAAAGGAGCAAGAAAGGAAAAGATCTTCTCCAAACCTACATCCAACAGCTTACAGAGGGCTAACATTATATATATATATATATATATATATATATATATATATATATAACTCAATCAGTTAGATTCCAACAAACCAAATAACCCCTTAAATATGGGAGTACAGAGCTAAACAAAATTCTCAATAGAGGAAACTCTAATGGCTGAAGCACTTAAAATAAATGTTCAAAGTCCTTAGTCATCATGGAAATGATGGGATCTGATATCCCATCTTTATCTATATATCTATATATCTTTTGAATGGCTTAGATAAAACACTGAAGTGACAGCACATGCTGTTGGGGATGTGGAGAGAGGAAAACATTCCTCCATTTCTTGTGAGAGTGCAAACTTATCTAACAACTCTGGAAATTAATTTGGTGGTTTCTAAGAAAAATATAAATTGTTCTTCCACAAGACCTTATACCACTCCTGGGTATATACCCAAAGACATTCTACCATACCATTAGGGACTTGCTGCACTATGTTCATAGCAGCTTTATTTATAATCACCAGAAAGTGGAAACAGCCCAGGTGTCCCTCAACCAAGGAATGGATTAAGAAAATGTGCGTCAAGACACAAAGGAATACTACTTAGCTATTAAAAAGAAATACATCATGAAAATTTGCAGGGAAATAGTTGGAACTAGAAAATATCATCTTTAATGATGTAACACAGAAGGACACATATGATATATACTTACATATAAATGCATATTAACCATAAAGTATAGGATATCCACACTATAATCCGTCAATCAAAAGAATCTAATAACAAGGAGTTCCCAAAAGAGGATTGTTCAATCTCACTCAAAAAGTAAATGCAATAGTCATTTGATGGAGTAGATGGAGGGAGGGAATCAGTGAGAGATGGGATAAGGAGGGGTTGAGTAGAAATTTACAAGTAGAGAGAGCTAGGAAGAGAAAACCAGCAAAGTTAATGGATATCAGTGTGTGTGGGGCAGGGGGCATCTCTAGGAGGTGCCAGAGACCTGGGATGGGAGAGGCTTCCAGGAGTCTATGAAGGTGACTCTAGTGAGCCTTCTAGAAGTGGGAGATATGAAGCCAGAAGTGACTATCTCCTAAAGCTGAGCAGGACTCCAAGTATAAGGACTACTGAAAGTATAAGGACACCAACTCACACCAAATATCTGAGCCAACATTTGTCTTGCTTATAAGAAGTACTTGGACAAATATGCCACAGAGAATGAGGGAGTAACCAATCAATGACTGGCTCAATTGGTGATCCATCCCATGGGCATGAATAAATCCTTGTCACTATTAATGATACTCTGTTATGGGGGCAAGGAGGGAGCCTAACATACCTGTCCTCTGAGAGGCTCTATCCAGATACTGGTTGAAACAGATGCACAGACCCACAGCGAAACATGAGGTGGAGATGTGGAAGTCTTGTGGAAAAATTGTGGGAAGGATTGAGGAGCCAATAGGGGATGGGGACTCCACAAGATGACCAAGAGTGTCAACTAACCTGGACCCTTGGGGACTGAACTGTAACCAGTGAACATACAAGAGCTAAATCTACCCCTAGCCACACACACACACACACACACACACACAAACACACACACACACACACACACACACACACACACACACAATTGATGTGTAGGTTGGACTTCATGTGGGTCCCCCAACAACCAGAGTAGTGGTATATGCTGACTCTGTTGCCTGCCTGTGAATCCAGAAGCCTTAACTGGAATGTCTTGTCTGGCTTTAGTGGGAAAGGATATATTTAGTCCTTCTGTGACTTGAGGTGCCAAGGTGAATTGGTTTATCAGTACAGACCTCCTGCTTCTCAGAGGCGACTGGTATGGGGGATTTAAAAGGGGACTAGGAGAAGAGAAGGCTGTGGTCAGGATGGAAAGTGGATAGAAGTAATTTAATAACTTTTTCTTCTCTAGTCCTGGTCCTTAAACAAAGACTTATCACAAGGTAACATGAAGCTGCCTACTTCTCAAAGTATATGACATAACTGAAAATATAAAAATGAAAAAGTCCTGTAGAGGCTCATTGCCCCAATGTAGGTGAATGCTGGGACAGGGAAATTGGAGTGGGTGACATAGTGAGCAGGGGGAGGGAAGACAGGATAGGGAGATTCCAGAGTAGAAATGAGGAATAGGTAATATCATTTGAAATTTAAATAAAGAAAATATCTAATTAAAAAAAGCAAACACCAGCCACTGACAACAGGCCAACTAACACCAGAAATAACCAGATGGCAAAAGGAAAACGAAGGAACGTTACTAACAAAAATCAAGGCAACATGACAGCATCTGAACCCAGTTCTCCAACAACAGGAATCCCTGGATACCCCAAAACACCAGAAAAACAAGACTTAGATATAAAATCACTGGTCAGGATGCTGGTAGCTGAACACATAGAAAAATCTCGTAAAGAAATAGAGGAGAAAATGGATCAAAAGTTAGAAGCCTTTATGAGGCAAATACAAAAATCACTTCAAGAAATTCAGGAGAAGATGGATCAAAAAGAAGAAGACAATAAGGAAGAAAGACAAAAGTCACTTAAAGAACTACAGAAGAACGTGGGCCAACAAGTAGAAGCTATGAAAGAGGAAGCACAAAAATCTATTAAAGAAATACATGAAAACACAATCAAGCAAGCGAAAGATCTGAGCACATCCATCCAGATACTAAAAACAGAAGTAGAAACAACTAAGAAATCACAGAGGGAGACAACATTGGAGATAGAAAACCTTGGGAAGAAATCAGGGGCCATAGATGCAAGTATCAACAATAGAATACAAGAGATAGAAGACAGAATCTCAGAAGCCGAAGATACCATAGGAACCATTGATTCAACAGTCAAAGAAAACACTAAATGCAAAAAGGCAGTAACTCAAAACATCCAGGAAATCCAAGACACTATGAGAAGACCAAACCTAAGGATTATAGGTATAGACAAGAGTGAAGATTTACAAGTTAAAGGGCCAGCTAATATCTTCTATAAAATTATGGAAGAAAACTTCCCCAACCTAAGGAGAGAGATGCCCATGAATATACAAGAAGCCTATAGAACCCCAAACAGACTGGACCAGAACAGAAATACATCCCGTCACATAATAATCAAAACTCCAAATGTAATAAACAAAGAAAGAATACTAAAGGCAGCAAGAGAAAAAGGCCAAGTAACATATAAAGGAAGACCTATCAGAATAACACCAGACTTCTCACCTGAGACCATGAAAGCTAGAAGATCCAGGGCAGATATCATGCAAAATCTAAGAGAACACAAACTTCAGCCAAAACTACTTTACCCAGCAAAACTCTCAATCGCCATTGATGGAGACATCAAGGTATTCCATGACAAAACCAAATTTGCAAGATATCTTTCCACAAATCCAGCCCAACAAAGGATAATAGGGGGAAAACACCAAGACAAGAATGGAAACTACACCCCGGAAGAAGCAAGATAGAAACCTCCTCTCATCAAACCCAAAAGAAGATAACCTCTCAAATATAAATATATAAATAAATAAATAAATATAAATAAAAATAATTTAAAAAATGTCTGGAGGAAATAATTACCATTCCTTAATATCTCTTAACATCAATGGACTCAATTCCCTATTAAAAAGACATAGATTAACAGACTGGATATGGAAACAGGACCCTATATTTTGCTGCATACAGGAAACACATCTCAGTGTTAAAGACAAACACTGCCTTAGAGTAAAAGGCTGGAAGACAATTTTACAAGCAAATAGTCTCAGGAAACAAGCGGGGGTAGCCATTCTAATATCAGATAAAATAGACTTCCAACCTAAAGTCATCAAAAGAGACTCAGAAGGTCACTTCTTGCTTGTCAAAGGGAAAATCCACCAAGAAGAGCTCTCAATACTGAACATTTATGCTCCAAATACAAGGGCACCCTCCTTCGTAAAAGAAACCTTACTAAAGCTAAAAGCACACATTACACCTAACACAATAATTGTGGGGGACCTCAACACTCCACTCTCCTCAGTGGACCGATCAGGAAAGCAGAAACTAAACAGGGACACAATGAAAGTAATTGAAACTCTGGACCAATTGGATTTAACAGATATATATAGAACATTTCATCCTAAAGCTAAAGAATATACCTTTTTCTCAGCACCACATGGTACCTTCTCCAAAATTGATCATATATTTGGTCACAAGACAGATGTCAACAAATTCAAGAAGATCGAGCTAATCCCATGCCTCCTATCAGACCACCATGGAGTAAGAGTGGTCTTCAATAACAAAAAAAACAACAGAAAGCCCACATACACATGGAAACTGAACAATACTCTACTCAAAGACACCTTGGTCAAGGAAGAAATAAAAAAAGAAATCAAAGACTTTTTAGAATTCAATGAAAATGAAGGTACAACCTACCCAAATCTATGGAACACAATGAAAACAGTGCTAAGAGGAAAACTCATAGCCCTAAGTGCATCCAAAAGAAAGTGGAGAGAGCATACACTAGCAACTTAACAGCATACCTAAAAGCCTTGGAAGAAAAAGAAGTTAATTCACCCAGGAGGAGCAGAAGACAAGAAATCACCAAACTCAGGGCTGAAATCAATCAAGTAGAAACAAAGAGAACCATACAAAGAATCAACAAGAATAGGAGCTGGTTCTTTGAGAAAATCAACAAGATAGATAAACCCTTAGCCAGACTAACCAAAGGACACAGAGACAGTATACAAATTAACAAAATTAGAAATGAAAAGGGAGACATAACAACAGAAATGAGGAAATTCAAAAGATCATCAGATCCTACTACAAAGGTCTAATACTCAAAAAAACTGGAGAATCTGGAGGAAATAAACAATTTCCTAGACAGATATCAAATACCAAAATTAACTCAGCATCAAGTAGACCAGCTAAATAGTCCCATAACCCCTAAAGAAATAGAAGGGGTTATAGAAAGCCTCCCAACCAAAAACATTACGGGACCAGATGATTTTAGTGCAGAATTCTACCAGACCTTCAAAGAAGACTTAACACCAATACTTTTCAAACTATTCCACAAAATAGAAACAGAAGGGACACTGCCCAACTCACTCTTCGAAGCCACAGTTAAGCTAATACCTAAACCACAAAAAGATCCAACAAAGAAAGAGAACTACAGGCCAATTTCTCTTATGAATATAGATGCAAAAATACTAAATAAAATTCTTGCTAACTGAATCCAAGAGCACATCAAAACGATCATCCACCATGATCAAGTAGGCTTCATCCCAGGGATGCAGGGATGGTTCAATATACGGAAATCCATCAATGTAATCCACTACATAAACAAACTGAAAGAAAAAAACCACATGGTCATCTCATTAGATGCTGAAAAAGCATTTGACAAAATTCAGCATCCTTTCATGCTAAAAGTCTTGGAAAGAGCAGGAATTCAAGGCCCATACCTAAACATAGTAAAAGCAATCTACAGCAAACCAGTAGCCAACATCAAAATAAATGGAGAGAAACTTGAAGCATTCCCACAAAAATTAGGGACTAGACAAGGCTGCCCTCTCTCTCCATATCTTTTCAATATACTACTTGAAGTTCTAGCGAGAGCAATTAGACAACATAAGGAAGTCAAAGGTATACAAATTGGAAAGGAAGAAGTCAAACTATCATTATTTGCAGACGATATGATAGTTTACCTAAGCGACCCAAAAAACTCCACCAGAGAACTTCTACAGCTCATAAACAACTTCAGCAAAGTGGCTGGTTATAAAATTAACTCAAACAAATCAGTAGCCTTCTTGTACTCAAAGGACAAGCAGGCTGAGAAAGAAATTAGGGAAATAACACACTTTACAAATAGCCACAAACAACATAAAGTATCTTGGTGTAACTAACCAAACAAGCAAAAGATCTGTACGACAGGAACTTAAAGTCCTTGAAGAAAGAAATCGAAGAAGACCTCAGAAGATGGAAAAATATTTCTTGCTCCTGGATTGGCAGGATCAATATAGTAAAAATGACCATCTTGCCAAAAGCAATATACAGATTCAATGAGATCCCCATCAAAATCCCAACTCAATTCTTCATAGATCTAGAAAGAGCAATTCTCAAATTCATCTGGAGCAACAAAAAACCCAGGATAGCTAAAACTATTCTCAACAATAAAAGGACTTCTGGGGGAATCAATATCCCTGACCTCAAGCAGTACTACAGAGCAATTGTGTTAAAAACTGCATGGTATTGGTATAGCAACAGGCAAGCAGATCAATGGAACAGGATTGAAGACCCAGAAATTAACCCACAGACTTATGGTCACTTGATCTTTGATAAAGGAGCCACAACCATCCGGTGGAATAAAGATAGCCTTTTCAACAAATGGTGCTGGTTCAACTGGAGTTCAACATGCAGAAGAATGCGAATTGACCCACTCTTATCTCTTTGCACTAAGATCAACTCCAAGTGGATCAAGGACATCCACATAAAACCAGACACACTGAAACTATTAGAAAAGAAACTTGGGAAGACCCTGGAGGACTTGGGCACAGGGGAAAAGTTCCTGAACACAAAACCAATAGCTTACACACTGAGGTCAAGAATCGCCAAATGGGACCTCATAAAATTACAAAGTTTCTGCAAAGCAAAGGACCCTGTCAGAAGGACAAAACGGCAACCAACAAAGTGGGAAAAGATCTTCACCAACCCCACATCCGACAGAGGGCTAATATCCAAGATATACAAAGAACTCAAGAAGTTAGACCGCCAAGAACCAAATAACCCTATCAAAAAATGGGGCACAGAGCTAAACAAAGAATTTTCACCAGAAGAAATTCGGATGGCCGAGAAACACCTTAAAAGATGTTCAACATCATTAGTCATCAGGGAAATGCAAATCAAAACCACCCTGAGATTCCACCTCACACCAGTCAGAATGGCTAAGATTAAAAACTCAAGAGACAACAAGTGCTGGCGAGGATGTGGAGAAAGAGGAACACTCCTCCACTGTTGGTGGGATTGCAAAATGGTAAAACTGCTCTGGAAATCAGTTTGGTGGTTCCTCAGAAAATTGGTCATGTCACTTCCAGAGGACCCTGGCATACCACTCCTGGGCATATACCCAGAGAATTCCCCTGCATGCAATAAAGACACATGCTCCACTATGTTTATAGCAGCCTTGTTTATAATAGCCAGAAATTGGAAGGAGCCCAAATATCCCTCAAAGGAGGAATGGATACAGAAAATGTGGTATATTTATACAATGGAATACTACTCAGCAATTAAATATAATGAATTCATGCAATTTGTAGGTAAATGGTCAGACCTGGAAAATATCATCATGAGTGAATGAACCCAATCACAAAAGAATGCACATGAAATGCAATCACTGATAAGTGGATATTAATGAGCCCAGAAGCCCTAAATACTCAAGACACAAATAGCAAGTCAAATGATTCCCAAGAAGAAGAAAGGAGAGGACCCTGGGCCTGTAAAGATTGCATCCAGTTTAGTAAAGAAACCGAGGGGGGAGGGGGAATGATTAGGGAATATTTGGGGGGGAGAGGAACTATGGGAACTATGGTGGGTGGGAACTGGGAAAGGGGAAAGCCTTTGGAATGTAAACATAGAATATAGAAAATAAAAAAAATTAAAAAAAATACTCAAATATAAATATATATAAATACTTATACACATAAATACTCATTTATAAATACTTATACATATAAATACTTATATATGAATACTCACATATATAAATACTCATCCATATAAATACTCATATATAAAAATATATATAGATACTCATATATATATGTGTGTGTGTGTGTGTGTGTGTGTGTGTATTTATAACAACTTTTGTATGAGGAGTTGTGTCAGTAATTAAATTCCTTGTTGTGCCAAGCAGGAAAGCCTGAGTTTGAATTTCCACTGCCCACACAAAGACCAGGGGTGATGGTATGTGTCCTTAACCACAGAACTTAGGGGTAGACATAGGCAGAGCCCTGGGACTCTTTGGCCATTCAGGCTCACTAAAATGTTAGCTCCAGATGCAGAAAATTCCTGTCTCTAAAAATAATTTGGAGGGTCTGGAAAGATTGCCTAGGAGTTAAGAACATTGTCCATTCCTCTAGAGTATCTGGGTTCAATTCCCAGCAACCACATGGTGACTCATGATCATTCTCAAAGGGATCTAATCCCCTTTTCAGGCTTTTGAGGGCACCTGACAAGCCCATGGAGCATGCAGACATACATGCAGGTAACATACAAACAAAC
Organism: Apodemus agrarius; assembly: GCA_964023405.1. Classification (NCBI taxonomy): domain Eukaryota; kingdom Metazoa; phylum Chordata; class Mammalia; order Rodentia; family Muridae; genus Apodemus; species Apodemus agrarius. Next base: position 123,415,212 of record OZ030011.1, on the reverse strand, counting down.
ACACATGCTTGACAAGGACATTCCAATATCAAACTCTGGCACCCACAGACTCTCACATAATTGCTCATACAGGTACACATCTGTATAACACACACAGACACACACATACACACACACATACCACACACACACACACACACACACACACACACATACACACACACACACACACACACGAGAAAAGAATGAAAAATTAACTCATGTAAGCATGGAGATAATTTGGCAACAGTTTAAGATCATTTCATAGGGGATTCCTAGTAGTAAGTAGAGCAGTGCACAAAAATTCATTACTTCAAATAATGTTTACTAAACGTGTTTTTCTACCATAAATAGGAAGCCTTCAGTAACTACAATGAATCTGCATTATGAGATACAATTTTATACTTTCAGTATCTATAACCACAAGCTTATGAAATAGATTAGAAAACAACTTTTTTGTCACCATCAAATAGAAAAATATGTCTCTGGGAAAACTACATGATATCAATAATTCTTATAAAAGAACCAATTATTGTTAATTCCTCTTGAAAAGAATACTGTTTCCCAAAGTGCTTGCAGTAGCTCATGCCTGTAATTTTAGCACCCAGGAAGCTGGGCGATCTATAGATTAAACCTAGATTTGGCTTCATAACAACTTCCAGGGCAGTTTGAACTCACAATACAATAAAACCCTGCCTCAAAACCAAACAAGCAATACACAAAATTAACAAAAAACTGAACAAAAGAAACTATTAAAATGAATTCATTCAATTGATGAACATAGTATTTAATCTTCAGGAATTTCTCTTCCACAGAATTCATTTTAATTTTGATTTTTTTATTTTATTCATATGGATGCTTTCCACATACACATGTGTGTGTAACACATGTGTGTCTACAGATTTCAGAAGAGAGGATAAATCTAGAGTGATATATGGTTATGGAGGACCTGGAATTACAGATGAGCTACCATGTAGTTGCTGGGTACTGAACAGAAAAAGGAATTCAGGAAGAGGCACACAAAACAAACTTGTGAATGAAAGTTGACACACAGAAACCCCGTCTGTGCACTATCACTTCCTCCATAAATAAAAAGAATTGCAACTCTGAAAGAAAAAAGCAATAGAAAAGAATGAGGGATCGAACAAATGCTGAAAAAATGACTTTTATAATTTTATTTTCTGTAAAATTAAGGTATCAGGAACTTCCAGATGAGCTAGCATGAGTTATTCATTTCAACTAATAATTATTTTAAGTAATTGCAACTAGAGAAATTCTAAAAGACCCTTTAGAAATAATGGTGTGTGTGTGTGTGTGTGTGTGTGTGTGTGTGTGTGTCCTTCATTCAATAAGCTATGTATATTATATCAGGACACAGTAGACTTAAAATAAACATTGACAGAAAAGAGTGGGTAATGAAGTGATTGGCAAGCTTCCTGGTACTCAAAAGAAGTTAGATCCTTCACATTTTTCATTTCACGGGTACTGTCTTAAATAAGAGATAGTATGCGCTGGTTTTCAGAAGTGGTTTACTTACTATGGTTTTCCTCATCACTTCTCTTCTAAGCTTCTTATAAATAGCTTTCTGGTAATGAGAAAATAGAAATGGAACAATTTGCTATGAAATCAAACATTTATAGAAATCTTCAAATGGAAAAGTAAAACAAAACAAAACAAAACAAAAACCCCTTCTGAGTCTCTGGGCATATTTAAACTTGCTGATTAATTTGAGAAACTTTCTAAATCATTTTAGTAATCCAGATTTCTACATTTCTATTTATGTATATATCTAGGTGAAATTGTTTACTAATGTTTCCTCAACAACTTAAGAGGTAATCGGTGCGTATTCTGCTCTGCTGCTTGTCTGTGGATCCTGCTCCCTTCACTGGGATGTTTTTCTTGCTTTAGTGGTAGAGGCTGACTTGTTTGACTGTCCTCACTGTGGACAAGATACTAGCAGAAGATTCTTAATGGTATTTCAGATAAAGCTTCAAGTGAATCGTAGTGCATTTTAACTTCTCACAATTGTGCATATGACCTATTGGCAAGGGCACCTCACTTACAATAAACACCAGTTAAATTCTGATTCCTGTGTGCCTAAGACCTGGATTCTCTTTAATATTTTATGTGATCAGAACAACTAGATCTTGAGAAGCATTTTAAACCTTAACTCTTACATCGTCTTATTTTCATATGATATATTTTCATTTTGTAAACGAAATTATATGTGTGTAAGGCACACATATGTGCTTGTACATGGATTTGTACATATACCAGTGAGGTACTCATGGAGTCCTTAAGATAGTATCAGATCTAGTGGGAGAGAGTTACAGGCAGTTATGAGCCACCTGATATGGGTCCTGAGAGCTAAACTTGACTGCCATGTAGGAATAATATGCATCTTTAACCAATGAACCCTTCTCCATCATCTTCGTATCTTATTTGAATTAGGCCTTATACTATATATGTGCTTGGGGACACACAGAAAATAAGACAATGTAAGAGTTAAGGTTTAAAATGCTTCTCAAGCTCTAGTTGTTCTGATCACATAAAGTATTAAAGAGAACCCAGGTCCTAGGCACACAGGAATCAGAATTTAACTGGTGTTTATTATAAGTGAGGTGCCCTTGCCAATAGGTCATATGCACAATTGTGAGAAGTTAAAATGCACTACTATGATCATTGATCTTGTTGTATTGGGAAGTAAGGGTTTGCAGTTTTACAAGAAAGCAAACATGAATACAAACCAAATGAGGTAGAATGTAAGCAATGACCCATGAATCAGGGGTAAGTGTAGCAGGATTCTCAGGGAGAAAGTAATCAGTGCTTCGAGGGAGTATAATTAGGACAAAACTCACACTGACTAAATGAATTTTACTCTGACCCGTTAGCAAAAGTTTATAGGAGACAGGTGCTTCAAGAATAAGAGAATGGACTAATGTGAGGTAATGGATATGTCAGAGAAATTTTTGTGGTAAATGGTTCCTTTCTAGAAAATCTACTAATTTGATCTATAGATGTGTCTTGTCACTATTTTAAACTGTAATGTGAGTTTTATGGCTATGATATACTTAATGTCCTACCAGTATGCACAATGAGCAGTCATTTGTTAAAAGGCCATGGAAAAGGTGAACAAATGTGAATCAGCCCATGTACATCAGGATCTTGCACCATTGTTTCTTTTTGTGCTTTTTTTCATGGACATTTTTTTCACTAAACATGATGTTGTCTATGTCCTTTCCTCTGTTTCCTCTATTTGCTTCAAGCTGTGTTCATTTTTTGACATGTTAGAAAAGCAGGAGGTATAAATCATATATATAATATGGAGCTGGTTATGCTAAAATATCCTAATCTAGTTTCAATGATCACTAGTAAAAGAGTAATATATTTTATTAGTTTCCTATTATGATCATCCTTACAATAATCACCAACAACTAAATTACAAAGAAATAGTAAACAAGGAAAATGCAAGAACTAATACAAAACCAAGCTAGACATACTCAGCAAAAACTAACAAGTAAAGCCATTTCTTCTTTAATCCATATCGTTTCTATTGCTGTGACAGAATATTATGACCAAGGCAACTTATAAAAAATGGCATTTAATTAGGACTTGCTTATAATTCTCATGATAAATGATGGCCAGTATGGCAGAGGAACAAGCCACAAACAGGTAAATATGTCCCTGTATTATTAACTGAGAGCTTCATATGTCAACCATGAAGCATAGAGGGAGAAAGAAAGAGTGTGTGGGTTTGTTTGGAGGGTGAGAAAGAGACAAAGAGAGAGGAAGCCCTACAGAGAGACAGAGAAAAGTATTTGTATGTGTGTGGCAAGAGATAAGCAGTGGAAGAGATAAGCATAGAGAGCCAGAGACAAAACAGAGATAGATACAAAGACAAAGAGAGAGAGAAGAGAGACAATTATGAATTGCACAGGCTTTTTAATACCTATATACCCACCCTCAGTGACACACTTTTTTCAACAAACTATGACTTTTTTTATGGGATAAATTCTATATTTACAATTCATTTCCCTTTTACTGGTTCCCCAACCCCAAAGGTCCCATATGCCCTTTTCCCTCCCCCTGCTCCCTCATCCAACCCCTCCCACCTCCCTGTCTTGGACTCCCTCACAATGATGCTTTGGCCCATTCTAGCACCAGTGTCCACTCGTTTAATCTTCTCAGACATTACTTCGTATATGATTTATGTCTTTGGTGTTCCAAAATTCTAGGCTAATATCCACTTATCAGTAACTGCATAACATGGGTATTCTTTTGAGACTGGGTCACCTCACTTAGCATGACGTTCTCTAGCTCCATACATTTCTCTAAGAACTTCATGAATTCATTGTTTCTAATGGCTGAATAGTACTCCATTGTGTATATATACCACATTTTTTGTATCCATTCCTCTGTTGAGGGACATCTGGGTTCTTTCCAGCTTCTGGCTATTATATATAAGGCTGCTATGAACATAGTGGAGCATGTATCCTTATTGCATGCTGGTGAATCTTCTGGGTATATTCCCAGGAGTGGTATGGCTGGGTCCCCCGGAAGTATCATGCCCAGTTTTCTGAGGAACTGCCATACTGGTTTCCAGAGTGGTTGTACCAGCTTGCATTTCCATCAGCAGTGGAGAGAGTGTTCCTCTTTCTCCACATCCTCGCCAACACCTGATGTCTTCTGAGTTTTTAATCTTAGCCATTCTGATTGGTGTGAGGTGAAATCTCAGGGTTGTTTTGATTTGCATTTCCCTAATGACTAATGATGTTGAACATTTTTTAAGGTGTTTCTCAGCCATCCGAATTTCTGCAGGTGAAAAGTCTCTGTTTAGCTCTGTACCACATTTTTGGATAGGGTTATTTGGTTTTCTGGGGTCTAACCTCTTGAGTTCTTTGTATACATTGGATATTAGCCCTCTGTCGGATGTGGGGTTGGTGAAGATCTTTTTCCAATTTGTTGGTTGCCGATTTATCCTTTTGACAGTGTATTTTGCCTTACAGAAACTTGGTAATTTTATGAGGTCCCATTGGTCTATTCTTGCTCTTAGAGCATAAGCAATTGGTATTCTGTTCAGGAATTTTTCCCCTGAGCCAATGTCCTCAAGGGTCTTCTCCAGTTTCTTTTTTATTAGTTTTAGTGTGTCTGGTTTTATGTGGAAGTCCTTGATCCACTTGGAGTTGAGCTTAGTGCAAGGAGATAAGAGTGGATCAATTCTCATTCTTCTGCATGTTGACCTCCAGTTGAGCCAGCACCATCTGTTGAAAAGGCTATCTTTTCCACTGGATGTTTTCAGCTCCTTTGTCGAAGATCAATTGGCCATAGATGTGTGGGTTCAATTCTGGGTCTTGTATCCTATTCCTTTGATCTGCCTCCCTGTCACTGAACCAATACCATGCAGTTTTTAATACTACTGCTCTGTAATATTGCTTGAGGTCCGGGATATTGATTCCCCCAGAAGTTCTTTTGCTGTTGATGATAGTTTTAGCTACCCTGGGTTTTTTGTTATTCCATATGAATGTGAGAATTGCTCTTTCTAACTCTATGAAGAACTGAGTTGAGATTTTGATGGGGATTGCTTGAATCTGTATATTGCTTTGGGCAAGATTGCCATTTTGACTATATTAGTCCTGCCAACCCACGAGCATGGAAGATTTTTCCATTTTCTGATGTCTTCTTCAATTTCCCTCTTCAGAAACCTGAAGTTTTTGTCATATAAATCTTTCACATGTTTGGTTAGAGTCACTCCAAGATACTTTATATCATCTGTGGATATTGTGAAGTATGTCATTTCCCTAATTTCTTTCTCAGCCTGCTTATCCTTTGCTTATAGGAAGGCTACTGATTTGCTTGAGTTGATTTTATAGCCAGCCACTTTGCTGAAGTTGTTTATCAGTTGCAGGAGTTCTCTGGTAGAGTTTTTTGGGTCACTTAAGTATACTATCATATCATCTGCGAATAGTGATAGTTTGACTTCCTTTCCGATTTGTATCCCTTTGACTTCCCTCTGTTGTCGAATTGCTCTAGCTAGTACCTCAAGTACTATATTGAAGAGATATGGTGAGAGGGGACAGCCTTGTCTAGTCCCTGATTTTAGTGGGATTGCTTCAAGTTTTTCTCTGTTTACCGTGATGTTGGCTACTGGTCTGCTGTATATTGCTTTTACTTTGTTTAGATATGGGCCTTGAATTCTTGCTATTTCCAAGACCTTTAGTATGAAAGGATGCTGAATTTTGTCAAATGCTTTTTCAGCATCCAATGAGATGACAATGTGGTTTTTTTTTCTTTGAGTTTGTTTATATAGTGGATTACGTTGATGGATTTCCGTATGTTGAACCATCCCTGCATCCCTGGGATGAAGCCAACTTGATCATGGTGAATGATTGTTTTAATGTGTTCTTGGATTCGGTTGGCAAGTATTTTGTTTAGTATTTTTGCATCGATATTCATAAGAGAAATTGGCCTGTAGTTCAATTTCTTAGTTGGATCTTGGTGTGGTTTGGGTATCAGGGTAATTGTGGCTTCATAGAATGAGTTGGGTAGTGTTCCTTCTGTTTCTATTTTGTGGAATAGTTTGAAGAGTATTGGTATCAGGACTTCTTTGAAAGTCTGATAGAATTCTGCACTAAAACCATCTGGTCCTGTGCTTTTTTTGGTTGGAAGACTTTCTATTACCCCTTCTATTTCCTTGGGGGTTATTGGTCTGTTTAGATGATCTATTTGATCCTGGTTTAATTTTGGTATTTGGTAACTGTCTAGGAAATTGTCCATTTCCTCCAGATTCTCCAGTTGTGTTGAGTATAGGTTTTTGTAGTAGGATCTGTTGATTTTTTAATTTCCTCAGTTTCTGTTGTTATATCTCCCTTTTCATTTCTAATTTTGTTAATTTGAATACTGTCTCCGTGCCCTTTGGTAAGTCTGGCTAGGGGTTTATCTATCTTGTTGATTTTCTCAAAGAACCAGCTCCTGGTTTTGTTGATTCTTTGTATGGTTCTCTTTGTTTCAACTTGATTGATTTCAGCCCTGAGTTTGATGATTTCCTGTCTTCTACTCCTCCTGGGTGAAATAGCTTCCTTTTGTTCCAGAGCTTTCAGGTGTGCCATTAAGTTGCTAGTATATGTTCTCTCCTGTTTCTCTTTGGAGACACTCAGGGCTATGAGTTTTCCTCTAAGCACTGCTTTCATTGTGTCCCATAGATTTGGGTATGTTGTGCCTTCATTTTCATTAAATTCTAAGAAATCGTTGATTTCTTTCTTTATTTCTTCCTGGACTAAGGTATCATTGAGTAGAATATTGTTCAGCCTCCATGTGTATGAGGATTTTCTGTTGTTTTTGTTGCTATTGAAGAACGCTCTTACTCCATGGTGATCTGATAAGAGGCATAGGATTAGTTCGATCTTTTTATATTTGTTGAGGTCTGTCTTGTGTCCAATTATATGGTCGATTTTGGAGAAGGTACCATGAGGAGCTGAGAAAAAGGTATAGTCTTTTGCTTTAGGGTAAAATGTTTTACATATATATATATATATATATATATATATATATATAGAGAGAGAGAGAGAGAGAGAGAAATAGATATAGATATAGATATATAGATATAGATATAGATATATAGATATATAGATATATAGATATATAGATAGAGATATATCTATATATCTATATATCTATATATCTATATATCTATATATCTGTTAAATCCAATTGGTCCAAAGTTTTGATGAGTTTCTCCGTTTCCCTGTTAAGTTTCTGTTTTCCTGATCGGTCCACTGAGGATAGTTGAGTATTGAGGTCCCCCACAATCATTGTGTTGGGTGCAATTTGTGCTTTGAGCTTTAGTAAAGTTTCTTTTACAAATGAGGGTGCCCTTACATTTGGAGCGTAGATGTTTAGAATTGTGAGTTCTTCTTGGTGGATTCTTCCTTTGACTAGCAAGAAGTGACCTTCTGTGTCTCTTTTGATGACTTTGGGTTGAAAATCAAATTTATCTGATATTAAAATGGCTACTCTAGCTTGCTTCCTGTGACCATTTGCTTGCAAAATTATCTTCCATCCTTTTACTCTAAGGTAGTGTTTGTCTTTGACTCTGACGTGTGTTTCCTGTAAGCAGCAAAATGTAGGGTCTTGTTTCTGTATCCAGTCTGTTAGTCTATGTCTTTTTATTGGAGAATTGAGTCCATTGATGTTAAGAGATATTAAGGAATAGAGATTATTACTTCCTGACATTTTTTATGTTATTTTTGCTTTTGAGTAGTTATCTTCCTTTGAGTTTGATGGAAGAAGGTTACTGTCTTGCTTTTTCTTGGGTGCAGTTTCCTTCCTTGTATTGGAGTTTTCCTCCTATTATCCTTTGCAGAGCTGGGTTAGTGGAAAGATATTGTGTAAATTTGGTCCTGTCATGGAATATTTTGATTTCTCCATCTATGTTGATTGAGAGTTTTTCTGGGTATAGTAGTCTTGGCTGACATTTGTGTTCTCTTAGGGTCTGCATGAGGTCTGCCCAGGATCTTCTAGCTTTCATGGTTTCTGCAGAGAATTCTAGTGTCATTCTGATAGGTCTTCCTTCATATGTTACTTGGCCTTTTTCTCTTACTGCCTTTAATATTCTTTCTTTGTTTAGTACATTTGGGGTTTTGATTATTATGTGACGGGAGGTGTTCCAGTCTGTTTGGAGTTCTGTAGGCTTCTTGTATATTCATGGGCATCTCTCTCTTTAATTTGGGGAAGTTTTCTTCCATAATTTTGTTAGAGATATTTGCTGGCCCTTTAAATTGTATATCTTCCCTCTCATCTATCCCTATAATCCTTAGGTTTGGTCTTCTCATTGTGTCCTGGATTTCCTGGATGTTTTGGGTTACAAGCCTTTTGGATTTTTGTGTTTTCTTTGACTGTGGAGTCAATGGTTACTATGTTATCTTCAGCATCTGAGATTCTTATCTCTATCTCTTGTATTCTGTTGTTGATGTTTGCATCTACGACCCCTGATTTCTTCCCAAGGTTTTCTATCTCCAAAGTTGCCTCCTTTTGTGATTTCTTAGTTGTTTCTACCTCTGTATTCAGATCTTGGATGGTTTTGCACAGTTCCTTCATTTGTTTGTTTGTGTTTTCATGTAATTTTTTAATATATTTTTGTGCTCCCTCTTTCATGACTTCTGCATGTTTTTTCATGTCCTCCTGCATTTCTTTAACTGATTTTCTCATTTCCTCTTTATTGGTTTCTGTCTGTTGGCCCATATTCTCCTGGAATTCTTTAAGTGATTTTGTGTTTGCATTGTAAGAGCTTCTACACTATTGATGTTCCCCTGCATTTCTTTAAGAGATTTGTTTATGTCTTTTTTGTGTTCCTCTAGGAGCATCATGACCTGTGCTTTTATATCTAACTCTTGTTTTTCTGGTGTGCTGGGGTATCCTGGACTTGCTGTTGTTGGCGAATTGGGTTCAGATGGTGCCATATTGCCTTGATTTCTGTTAGTAACGTTCCTACGTTTGCCTTTTGCCATCTTTTTATCTCTGGAGTTAGTTGGTCTTATTGTAGATGGCAGCCCCGCTGAAAGCACAACAAGCCTGTCCCCAGGGGTCAGTGACCATTGCTGAGCTGTTGGTGCCCAAATCTACTGATCTATTCTGACTCTGGGTACAGCCAGAGCCTGGTGGTGTTGTCTGTGCTAGACTAAGCTAGGTCTCAGTCCACACCCCTGACTCCAGCTGCTAGAATTCTCTGTGGTGTCTCGAGGCTAGATGGCACCTAGCTGCCAGACCGTCTGGAGAGCTGGTCCGTAGTGGTCTGCAACCACAGCTGAGCTGTCTGTGCCCAGATCTCCTGCAGAGCTAAGCTAAGCTAGGTCTCTGTCCATGCACCTGACTCCAGCTGCCCGCTGTGCCCACCGTTCGCGCGGTGCCCCTAGGCAAGATCCAAACTATGACTTCTAATCTATTTTTTATTTTTATTGGATATATTCTATATTTACAATTCATTTCCCTTTTTCTGGTTCCCCACCCCCAAAGGTCCCACATGCCCTTTTCCCTCCCCCTGCTCCCTCATCCACCCCCTCCCACCTCCCTGTTCTTGTAAGCCCCCACAATGATGTTTTGGTCCATTCTAGCACCAGTGTCCACTCCTTTCTTCTTGTCAGATATTACTTGGTATGTGATTTGTGTCTTTGGTATTCCAAGATTCTAGACTATTATCCACTTAGCAGTGACTGCATAACATGGGTATTCTTTTGAGACTGGGTCACCTCACTTAGTATGACTTTCTCCAGCTCCATCCATTTCTCTAAGAATTTCATGAATTCATTGTTTCTAATGGCTGAATAGTACTCCATTGTGTATATATACCACAATTTTTGTATCCATTTCTCCATTGAGGGACATCTGGGTTCTTTCCAGCTTCTGGCTACTATATATAAGGCTGCTATGAACATAGTGGAGCATGTATCCTTATTGCATGCTGGGGAATCTTTCACAGTTCCAGCATTTGATTATACGGAAACTGCATGGTATTGGTACAGGAACAGGCAAGTAGACCAATGGAATAGGATTGAAGTCTCAGAAATGAACCCACAGACTTATGGTCACTTGATCTTTGATAAAGGAGCTACAACCATCGAGTGGAACAAAGATTGCCTTTTCAACAAATGGTGCTGGTTCAACAGGAGGTCAACATGGAGAAGAATGCAAATCAACCCACTCTTATCTCCTTGTACTAAGATCAACTCCAAGTGGATCAAGGATCTCCACATAAAACCAGACACACTGAAACTATTAGAAAAGAAACTTGGGAAGACCCTGGAGGACATGGGCACAGGGGAAAGTTCCTGAACAGAACACCAATAGTTTATGCTCTAAGATCAAGAATTGACAAATGGGACCTCATAAAATTACAAAGTTTCTATAAGGCAAAGGATATTGTCAGAAGGACAAAACGGCAACCAACAAAGTGGGAAAAGATCTTCACCAACCCCACATCCGACAGAGGGCTAATATCCAAGATATACAAAGAACTCAAGAAGTTAGACCCCAGAGAACCAAATAACCCTATCATAAATGGGGAACAGAGCTAAACAAAAATTTTCACCAGAAGAGATTTGGATGGCCGAGAAACACCTTAAGAGATGTTCAACATCATTAGTCATCAGGGAAATGCAAATCAAAACAACCCTGAGATTCCACCTCACACCAGTCAGAATGGCTAAGATTAAAATCTCAAGAAACAACAAGTGCTGGCGAGGATGTGGAGAAAGAGGAACACTCCTCCACTCTTGGTGGGATTGCAAGATGGTACAACCGCTCTGGAAATCAGTCTGGTGGTACCTCAGAAAATTGGGCATGACACTTCCAGAGGACCCTGGCATACCACTCCTAGGCATATACCCAGAGGATTCCCCTGCGCATATATATATAATAGAATACTATTCAGCAATTAAAAATAATGAATTGGTTAGATCTGGAAAATATCATCCTAAGCGAGTTAACTCAATCACAAAAGAATACACATGAAATGCAATCACTGATAAGTGGATATTAATGAGTCCAGAAGCCCTAAATACTCAAGGTACAATTAGCAAGTCAAATAATTCCCAAGAAGAAGAAAGGAGAGGACCCTAGGCCTGAAAAGATTGGATCCAGTTTTGTAGGAGAGTACCAGAACAGAGAAATGGTGGTGGTGGTGGTGGTGGTGGGGTGATTGGGGAATAGTTGGGGGGGGGAGGACTTATGGGACATATGGTGGGGGGGGAACTGGGAAAAGGGAAAGCCTTTGGAATGTAAACAAAGAATATAGAACAAAAAATGTAAAAAAAGAAAGCAAATGTAAAAACAAAAACAAAAAGAAAAAATATAAAAAAAGAAAAAAAACCATGACACTATAGTAAAGAAGTCAGATTAATTCAATTCACCAATTCTTCAATTTAACTTTTGCTTTGTGAATTGAATTGAAAAATTAAGATTCCTTTAGTGCCATGGACTCTTTTGCCATTGTAAATAACTTCTTTGCCTTTTCTAGGTATGGCGACTGCTGGCATGTGTAGGCTTGTGGCCATATCTCTCTAATCTTCAGTGCCTGTACCCACAAATTTCTGTCTCATCTTCACATGAGGGTTTTATTCTCTGGTACATGAAATTTCATTTTCCAATCTGTTTCAAGGACATGTGCAATATTAGATTTGGCTATCTGAATAGTGACCATTCTGTCTTGAGATCCTTAACTATTTTTTTTCCTGTGAACACTTTTTCATTATGATAACATCTTCAAGTTTCAGAGATTAAGACACTTCCACTTGGCACTCTTCAGGTTGCTACAACATTAGTAGCACCTCTGTATGTCAAACTTAATGAGTCCTGAAAGACATTCAGCACCATCTACAGAACCATTCTTAATTAGCATGAGGAGAATCTCTTAGCTTGCATATTAAAAAACCCAGAATCCTAGATATTTTGTGTGATTCTGATTCAGTTGGTTTAGTTTTCAAGCAACACTTATTGATCAATTTGATTTACTTAACAGAAGTTGTCCTTGCAGAGAAGTAATGACCTGAAGTCACTTGTTTTCCACTATACAGTGAAGATAATTGAATGGTGAGGAGGTACTTGTCTTATCTCAGGCTTGCCACTGAGCCAGGCAAACATGGATTAAAGAACCAAAGGGGAATTCATTTAAAGACATTGCTCAAAGAAACTAGATATGCCAATGTTGAAGAGGAATATACTTAGCTGAAGTCAAGGTCTTTAGTGCTATTGCTGTCTGTGCTCTTAAATGGTAATCCTAGTCAAGTGTTATCTTGGATAGGTCTGGCCTCTTTGATCCCATCTTCTCCCTTTTTTATTTAGTACTGTTCTTTATCTTAATTACTGATGTATGAACTAAAAACACCTCTATTGTATTTGTATTTCATTACTGTGGGTCTGACCATACTCTTTTATGTATAAAACTATCCAAATTTATGTATAATGTGTATAATTTATGTGTATGTCATGTATGTAAATATTTCATTAATTTCTATGCACATTTATTTCTTTATGTATACCATAGTCCCACTCTTCCTTTTATGACCAAGAAGCCATTATTGTGGGTTTAAAATCACTTTTAAAGAAGTCCTAAATATTTATTCATCAGCTAAAAGTTGCTTAGCATTTAATTAATTTGTTAATTTAATCATTTAATTAATTAATTTGTTAATACAGTTAGCAAAAGCATGTCGATTGATCACCTGGGTTTTGAAGAGATCTTTTTATTGATTCTTCAAGAATTCTGTACATGGTATTTTAGTCATATTCATCCTTTCCCTCAGCTCATCTCAGGTAAACTTACAATTCTATAACACCCAACTTTGTATTCTCAAAAAACAAAAACAAGGAGCCACAACAACAACATAAACAAGCAAAAGTGCTAGCTGTATATTCTTAAGTCTATAGTCACCTTCTAGAGTATGTTCTTTCTTCTAGGGGCCATGATTTTATAGAAAATTAACATTCCTTTTCTAAGGCACTGTAAATTAAGTGAATACCTCAGCTAAGGGTGGAACTTAGTGATCATCCAGCCTATTGATGTCATTTTCTGGATTCACCAGTCAAAAAGTGCTTGGTTACACCATGATGTTTACACAACTGCTGCACAAGTTACCATATCTTTCCAGGTTAGATGCTATTGTAGATCACAATGTTCATAATGATAATTACTTTTCTTCTCTGGTAGTATGAGTAGCAACTTTCAGCACTGTGGAAGCTAGCCAGTAGAATTACAGCTTTGAAGTCAATACTAGCTTGACTTTTCCATGTTCTATGACTCATGACTAAAGTGTTTTACTGTCTTCAGTAATAGGGTACTACTGTAAAACTCTGGAGGCTAACCAAGATCACTATCAAAAAATCTATAATATTTGGGATTTTATTGGATATTGCTAAGCAAAAAAATGTTAATAGAAATTACCCATTCCAGCCGCTAGGGTTTTATTTATCAGCCTGTGATATTGATCTAGCAGTTTCTAGCCCATTTGCCATCCCTCACTATCTATCTATCTATCTATCTATCTATCTATCTATCTATCTATCTATATCTATCATCAATCTATAAATATATGTATATATATGTACTTAATATAAATGTAGAATTAAACATACATTTATACAGCTCACCAGTAGTATTATTATATATGACTTTTTCAGAAACTGTTTTGTGCTAGTTGCCCTCCAAGTATTCCCACCTCTAACAAGCCCTCCAACCCTCCACACACAATTATAAGAGTTTAAGACAACATCCACAATGAGAGAAAACACACAGTTTTTTTTTTCTTTTCTCATGGTGGCCTTGAATCTTTAGAAATATAAGTAATATTTGGAAAAGTAGGTAGGAACTAAGTGAAGAATAAGGGATTCCAAAGGACATGTTCTAGTTTGTTTTCCCTCACTGTGATGAATGCTCAAATCTGAGTGAAGAAACTATTGATAGTTCCTAGCTCAAGAAAGTCAGGATAGGCTATTGGTGTTCTGTTCAGGAACTTTGCCCCTGTGCACATGTCCTCCAGGGTCTTCCCAAGTTTCTTTTCTAATAGTTTCAGTGTGTCTGGTTTTATGTGGAGGTCCTTGAACCACTTGGAGTTGATCTTAGTGCAAGGAGATAAGAGTGGGTCAATTCGCATTCTTCTGCATGTTGACCTCCAGTTGAACAAGCACCATTTGTTGAAAAGGCTATCTTTTTTCCACTGGATGGTTGTGGCTCCTTTATCAAAGATCAAATGACCATAAGTCTGTGGGTTCATTTCTGGGTCTTCAATCCTATTCCATTGATCTACTTGCCTGTTGCTGTACCAATACCATGCAGTTTTTAATACAATTGCTCTGTAGTACTGAACACCAATAGCTTATTCTCTAAGATCAAGAATTGACAAATGGGACCTCATAAAATTACAAAGTTTCTGTAAGGTAAAGGACACTGTCAGAAGGACAAAACAGCAACCAACAAAGTGGGAAAAGATCTTCACCAACTCCACATCCGACAGAGGGCTAATATCCAATATATACAAAGAACTAAAGAAGTTAGACCACAAAGAACCAAATAACCCTATCAAAAAATGGGATACAGAGCTAAACAAAGAATTTTCACCAGAAGAAATTCAGATGGCCGAGAAACACCTTAAGAGATGTTCAACAACATTAGTCATCAGGGAAATGCAAATCAAAACAACTCTGAGATTCCACCTCACACCAGTCAGAATGGCTAAGATTAAAAACTCAAGAGACAACAAGTGCTGGCGAGGATGTGGAGAAAGAGGAACACTCCTCCACTGTTGGTGGGATTGCAAAATGGTAAAACCGCTCTGGAAATCAGTTTGATGGTTCCTCAGAAAATTGGCCATGTCACTTCCAGAGGACCCCGGCATACCACTCCTGGGCATATACCCAGAGGATTCCCCTGCATACAATAAAGACATATGCTCCACTATGTTTATAGTAGCCTTGTTTATAATAGCCAGAAATTGGAAGGAGCCCAAATATCCCTCAAAGGAGGAATGGATACAGAAAATGTGGTATATTTATACAATGGAATACTACTCAGCAATTAAAAATAATGAATTCATGCAATTTGTAGGTAAATGGTCAGATCTATTAAATATCATCCTAAGTGAGTTAACCCAATCACAAAAGAATACACATGAAATGCAATCACTGATATGTGGATATTAATAAGCCCAGAAGCCCTAAATACTCAAGGCACAATTAGCAAGTCAAATGATTCCCAAGAAGAAGAAAGGAGAGGACCCTGGGCCTGTAAAAATTGGATTCAGTTTTGTAGACCCAGAACAGAGAAATTGGGGGGGCTGGATGATTGGGGAATAGTTGGGGTAGAGAGGAATTATTGGACGTATGGTGAGGGGGAACTGGGAAAGGGGAAAGCCTGTGGAATATAAACATAGAATATAGAAAATAAAAATTAAAAAAAAAAGAAAGTAGGATAGAAAACTCAAGTAGGATCATTGAGGCAGGAACCGAATGTGCACCACTAAGGAAAGCCACATACTGTCTTGTTTCACATGGCTAGTACATGCTACTTGCATGTACAACCACAGACTTCCTTCCCAGACATGGCATCATTTACAGTGGGGTAGAGCTTTCCATATTAATCATTAATCTAAAAATGTCTCACAATCCTGGCCAAGACCAGTCTGATGAAAACAAGTTTTCAGCACGGCTTCCTTCTTTCTTGGTAACTCTAATTTGTGTCCAAAGTTATCCTGCACAGGAGAGTAGAAGAAGCACAGTGATATAAATGAACAAAAAAAGGAACAATGGAGTAGAGAACATTGGGAGGGGATAGGAGAATTTATTATGTAAACAAATATCTGATCATTAGGGGAAATACTATTAAAATATCAGTAGAATATGTGTGACCTCGAAAACTGTAGCAATGACTGCAACTCTGAGAAATTGTATTTTTTTCATGGAATACTGCCCAGGAAAGAGGTTGGACTTAATTGAGCATATAAAATGTAAGTTTAACAATTTTTAGTGAATTATGTAATTAATATTTTTCACTCATTCAGGCATTGTATTAAATGAAGTTAAGAAAAGGAAAGAAATGAAAATGGAAAAGCCAAGATGACAGATCAATATTGAAAACAAAATGCGACTGAAAATGGAATGCCTAGAGATGCCCTGTCAAGATTTTACTCCAATCGTTTGAAAAGTCAAGCCAGCAATTTATATAGTTCAAATATATTTGAAATTTTGTATTCAGATTTTTTTGCATATGAACAATATAAAATGAATAGCATCTTTAAAATGTTTGGTTTTCTTTATTTTTCAAAAAAATATCAGCTTGCCCAATGGATTAAAAAAATCCTCCAAGCCTCAAGTATTTTTCATAAGATATGAGAAGTTCTTGTTCTCATCAAATCAAAAAAGAGCATGACCTTTGCAAAAGCTTTTGTTATAAACAAAAAGAAAAGCATTCACATTATTTCACAATTTTTGCAATGTTTTTCAATTCCTCGGTTATAATGTAGTTGAAAATATAATCATAAAATTTCACAGAAGTATTGAAGAATGTTTATAAAATACAGTTTTTCAAAGAATGAATATAGAATGTAAATATCAGTAGTCAAAAACAGTGGTTAATAGGAATGTTTGTCCATTTTTTTAAATTTAATATTTTTACTTGTATTTGTGTGAATGCATGTGTTTGTGTGTTTATGTGTACCACAAGCATACAGGTATAAGGGTCAAGGGCCTTGGATTTCCTAGAACTGTATTAACATGCTGTTTTAACTTCTCTGATGTAGGCGGTAGGTACAAAACCTAAGTCCTCTTAAAGAGCAGTAAATGCTGCAAGAGTGCCAATTCTTGACCTATTTTCAGGGTATCTTCACTGATCTGTTGTCAGTTTATTTTCATAATACTCCCAGAAGTAAAAGTCTGCTTCTGTTAGATAATATGTAACTCAACATTTACAGCACAAGATACTGTCAAAGATCAAGGACTGTTTGCAAATGTTTTACTAAATGTATCCTATTTCATCTTTGATTAAAATGTCCATCTTCTTACTTGAAGTAAATAGATACCCCTTAAAGATTTATTTTATTTTTATTTATGTGTATATGTGTGGGTTTGGATGGATATAGGCATGTGAGTGCCGGTGCCCATAGAAGCCAGAGGTAGAGGCAGGGTTCCCCTGGAGCTGGAGTTTTAGTTGCTACTACTTTATTCAATGATGGATTGTGATCTGGAAGGGTAAGGGCTTCCACTAAGTTGATTTGGTCAGAATTTTATAACAGCAACAGTAGGCAAACTAAAACAGTTGGTAAAAAAAATAAAACAATGAAATTAAAATATAGATCAATTTCACTCACTATACTGTGTTAGATATTTTATTTAAAACATTAAAATTCCTAGCATCTGGGACTTTCTGGTGGATACCCCAATTTCCCATTCTCCATTGCTATACATCTCTGCTTAATTTCCTCTCCTGGGTTTCATCTCTGTCTCTGTCTCTTCCCATACCTGATCCTGCTCCCTTTTCCCTCCCCCTCCTCTTCTCCTCCTAAGTCCCCCCTCCCTATATCTCCCATGATTATTTTGCTCCCCCACCAAAAAGATTAAGATGCCAGGAAAGCAAGAGGTTCCCAGGACCCAATAGGGATCACATTAGCTGAAATTCCCAACAAAGGGGATAGAGAACTTGTAGAAACCATATCCAGAGTATAGACACAGCCCCTGATTGAGGTATGGGGCCATTCAACCATCTCCAAAATTTTAACCCAGAATTGCTCCTGTCTAAAGGAAATACAGGAACAAAGAGCAGAGCAGAGACTGAAGGAAAAGCCATCCACAGAGGGACCCATTGTGGGATCTATCCCATATGCAGATGCCAAACCCAGACACTATTGCTGATGCCAAGAAGTGCTTGCTCACAGGAGCCTGATATAGCTCTCTCCTGAGAGGCTATGCCAGATTCTGACCAATACAGATGTGGATGCTTGCAGGTAACTATCAGACTGAGCATGAGGACCCCAATGGAGGAGTTTGGGGAGGGACTGAAGGAGCTGAAGGGGTTTGCAACCCCATAGGAAGAACAACAATATCAACCAACCAGATCCTCCAGAGCTCCCAAGGACTAAACCAAGAACCAAAGAGTATACATGGAGGGACCCATGGTTCCAGCTGAATATGTAGCAGAGGATTGCCTTATCTGGTATCAATGGGAGGGGAGGTCCTTGGTCCTGTGAAGTCTCAATGCCCTTGGGTAGGGAAATGCTAGGGCAGTGAGGTGAATGTGGGGCAGGTGGGTGGGGAAGCACCCTCATAGAAGCAGGAGGAAGGGGATATGGGGTAAGGGGTATATGGAGGGTAAATCAGAAAGGAGGATAGCATTTGAAATATCAATAATTAAATAACCATTAAAAAACATTGAATTCCTCTTTGTATGGCATCTCATGTTTATGATTCTAGTGCTATGACAGGTATACTCTTAGAGAATAAGATCCTGTCTAAAAATAAAATAAAACAAAGCAAAATATAAAAATTATCAGATATAAAACTTTAACTTTTTATAAAACAGATAATTATTAAAAATCTTTCTACTTTTATGTGACTGTATAAACGGACTATATTTGTAGGCGTATGTGGGTTTGCAGTTTTGTGGGTACATATTTGTATGCATACTACAGGCACATATGTCACAAGACTGTGTGAGTTTGGAAGCCTGAGGGAGATGCTGATAATATTTCTACTTAGATCTCTTCTGTGGGTCAGTGGACTATGCCACCAGACAGAAGAATTGGTAAGTTTATAGCAAATTCACAACCCTGATAAATTTCATAATTGAAAACAGCAGGAATTCAAACAAGTTCCTGACCATGTTCCTGTCCAGGAACATGCAACCACAATAGACCAGGAAGAGGACCATGACAACTGGTCACATAGTATAGAAACCTAGAGTTCTCCATGCTAATGAGGTATCTAGAGAGGTCCCAGTGTTTAGCCAAAGAGCTTCCCTTCTGGTGCATCCCTTCCTACAAAAGATATTTGATCTCTGGTTCACCTGACATCAGAGATATACATCCTCATCTGCCATGAATAAAACAGTTTGGACAAACTAGGATTGTTTTCTTCATCAAGAACTGCCTTGTAGGGAAGGCTCTGTCCTTACAGAACCACACCTAAGTCTTTCCATAGAAGGTCCCTCCATACCCCTGGCACTCACTCAAAGCTAAGCTGGATTTTGTCCCTTCCTGGGCTCATCTTGTGCCTGCTGGCTCTCATTACTAGCTCCTCACAGTCCCCAGAGGTGTTGGGTGCACAGCAGGATGGAATCCACCATTTCAACTCTTTATGGTTCTCATTGGTGTCTGTGTGCACAGGAGTTTGAAAAATACAGCCTTTGTCTCAGCCCCTGCTGTTTTCACAGGAGGTAACACCTCACAGCATGTTGGCAGCCAGACTCCCCAGAAACAAGGAAGAAACAAAGCCTCGTGCCTCTGCATTCTGCCTCCCCTGAGCAGCACATCAGCAGCATTCAGGTACCCCAGTGGCAAAGCAGAAATGCAAAATCGCACTCTTGCTTTATTGCTTTATTCTTTGTGTCCTAGTTTCTTATTCAAGGCCAGAGCTTATCTACAGGTCTTGAGCTTATATCCATCTTGCTCTGTGCATTCCATTTGAGCTTTCTCAGGTAGCAGCCGCAAAGATCTACCCAGCTCATCTAGCAGTTACTTAGATCTTAGGACCTGGCTCTCTTGTTTGTACAAGTGCTTTAATGTATAAGCCATCCATCTTACCAGTGCCCAAGCACCAGTCCTCATGTAGAAATGGACCAAGATCATAGTTCCTCCTTATAAAAGAATAATCCTGCAATGTATGGTACAACTTTGTTGGCCATAAAGTGAGAATTTCGAGTGTTATGAAACAAAATATGAAACTTTCTTAACAAAACCTGTCAGTTGTATTTCTATATACAAGACTAAAATTATAAATGGACATAAATATGCCACATTTTTTCTATGACTTATAATAAAATTAAAAATAGACATAAAGATGCCACAATTTTTTCTGTGACTTTAAGAAACTTGTATATACACATTAGTTTAAACTGTAATAAATTTGATTTTGATTTTTATGAGCTGTAGGAAACAAGAGAATGTTTTGACATGGAAATTTGCATCTTAAAACTTAGCATTCAGCTAAGCTAAGTTTAGTATAAAATATATTTTTTATATAAGCTAAGTATATTAACTTAGCATTCAGCATATATCGTCTATTGTACATAATGTTATAAGCTATCATTGACAAAATAATCTCCCAAAATACTTAAGAGTAGAGAGATATATGTTGTGTCCAAACTTTTAATAGTTCACTATAATTTCCTATGGGAATGTCTTTCCTGTGCTTTCTCTCCCATGTATGTTCCTTTACAGTGTGTGCTGGCACACTTTGGACAAAGAGCAAGGCGATCCCTTGATTGTTCATCTTCTCTTAGGTTGCTAACATTCTCTTGGTGAGTAAATACTGTTGTATCTAAAACTCACGACATTCTCTCTGGCATTGAGCCTTCCTGTCTCTTGCCTATTAGAGAGAAGGATAATTGAAAAACAAAGAACAGTCAACTTGAGATTGTGGTATTAAAATGTTTGCAAAGGTTTTTATGAGCTAGTGAAATAATGATGATAGACTGCTTGCTTTGCACCACATTCTTGAGATGAAGCCAGTGTAATACAGCCATCTGACAGAAGGAATGAAAACCACAGAGGCTAAGCATGTCTCATAAATTGGCTTCCAGACCAACAAGTACGAAATGCACAGAACTGAGTAGAAAGCATTTATTTTTCTTCATCATTGCTGTTCAATTGATGGTGAATAATTAGATATTTTTGTTGATTTCCTATGAAATTATTTTTCTCCCTCTCTATTTCCCTGCCTTACACCCCTGTGTGAGTGTGTGTGTGTGTGTGTGTGTGTGTGTGTGTGTGTGTCTAAGGAAGGCTGTGTCTAACCTGGAGTGAGTAAATACAGGTGGATATTTGCCTATATATATGTTTTTGAATTAAGGAGAGTTTTGGGTACAATAAATATGAATAGTTCTTCTACTATTATTTTTTACTCTCAAAGCACATATTAAAGTTCTGAATTGCATTTTGTTATGAAACCTGCTGATTTATTTCTGATGTTTTAACATCATGTTGAAAAAGTCAGAGACACAGTGACCTTGTAAAACATTTGTATGGTATAATTTCAATGAATTACGATATACATTGCTCTATAACTGACAACTGTGTTTTTACACGGTCCAATACATTATTCTGTTTCTTAGTTGACTTTTAAACAGTAATGAGTACTGAATATTGAAATTAAATTTATCCATAGAGATCTCTAATAAAACACAGCTAATCAACTTAAAAATTGGCATAGTAGGATACCCCAGGTCATGCTTGTCCTTACCCTAGGTTCCAAACTCTGCTATATTATTCATGTAGAGTGACCTTGGCATTTTATTGATCTGACAGAAGTGCCTGAGGAATGGAGGTATTAATCTGATAGACAATGCAGGTTAAATGCTAATTGTTTTGAGGTGGTGTGGTTTGGGGGAAAGGTATATTGTAGCATTTTTTTTTGCCTGTCCTACTCTGTCAAACATAAAATCTAAAGTAATGATGAGATACATCCTTAAACCTATGTAGTTAATTGCAAATAGCATAAAATTTCAAATCTACCTGAAAGTTATTTAACAAATCTGTAACATTAAGTACATATTTAAGCACTGTAAGACTCAATGCCTTTCTTACAATATATTGTGAAGATTACTAGACAGGGCATACACAACTCCTAAAAGTTATGCCTCTTCTAACCTTTTCCTTTCCATCCTACTATGACAGAATTTATGTAATTCTGTCTTTACAAAGCCTTTTAGAAAATGTGTCTTTATAATGAATGTGTTCCTCTTATCTATCGACTGAGCCTCAAACTCTCAGTATACAAGTAGTAACTTTCTTTTTCTTCTTCTTCAAGTTACAGTCAAAATTAAATAATTACACATACTCATGCTTTTATAATTTTCTTGTATTTGTGCACCCAAAATCTTTCCCCTGGGAGGTAATATTTCAAGGAAGATTTCTTCTCCAAGCATAAGATGAGGTATTGTTTTCCTGTTATTAATTTCTACTTAGCATCAGCCTCCAATGTAATTGTCAGAATATTAGTAAGGTAATATGACAATTTGTCCTCTCTTTTCAAGATAATAACCTTATATATAGTTTAGAGAGATAAAATATTCTCACTCATTTGAAAGACAATGGTATATTAAGCATTTATTGTGTATCAATTACTGGATTGAATATAAGGGAACAAACATAAAGATTCTCTATGCTGTCTAAGCTTCCACAATCAGAAAGATCTACATAGCAATTATAGTGTAATGTAATGTCTGCATTCTGACAGATATATGTTGAAATATGCTTAAGAAATGAGTTCGTGGAGGGGGCAAACTTAAACTCATAATTAAGTCTGACTGTGTCTTTCAAAGGTTGGATTGAGGTAGGTGAGATAATTGCATTTTAGTTAGAAGTAAGAAATGACACAAGCAAAGTAGGAGCCAGGAATTAGCCTGGCATTTACTGGGCATAACTAACTCGGCATCAGCAGAGGCTAGGACATGTGTGGGAGACAGAAGAGGAATGGATTTGATAAGTAGAAGCTGCATCAGAGTAGGAGCCTGGAACTGTAACAGCAGAGTTTCCTGAATCTGATGGGAGTCTGAAACACCAATGGAACCAGAGCTCAAGGAAAATGAACCATAGGAGTCAAATTTTTAGCACTATTTCAATAATGTAAAGGGAAGAGATAACAAAGGAAGGAGAGAAGGATACCACTGGAGTGGGCTTATCCCAAGTGATAAAGATCACGTTCTTTAAAAGCATGCTACTGTGACAACAATTTGAACCATCTATACTATCTTCTCATTTGTAAAAGGAAGGTGATATACGTACTCACTTAAAATAATGAAGGCATATGTCTTTTTGATTAATTTTTGAGAACATAGCATACTGTTTCATAACTGAAAAGAAAGGAGAAAGAAAATACTGCCAAATTATCTACCACTTCCTCATTGAAAATAAGGTTCAATTGTTGTGAAGTGGATCACATTTGCTGTGTACTGCCTGTGAGATATAATTAGGTGAAGTTGCCTCAGCATGCAATGTGTGTGAAACTAATCAGGGGGCATTTTCTTGAGAACTTACTCTTCCAATACTAACCCTCTATGGAGACAGAACAGTAACTGTCTGGAACTGACAATAGAAAGACACAATGACTGTTCCTTCTTCCATGAAGATGGTTTGGACATCCAAAAGTCTAGAAATAGCTACCCCCTTTACCTTTATTCTATTGTTATTACCTAACCAATGCTTTTCCCCCTATTAGTCCATATGTGGGAGACTTATCACAGTTGTAACTTCACATAACAAAGCTGGCTTTCTTTTGGAACAAGTCTTCTGTTTTCTTTATCCTTGGATGTCTGGAATTGATGGCTGATCTACTTGAAACTGATCAAGTTAATTCAATATGAAAAACTAGGAAACCCAACAGAATCAAGATTAATTTTAATTGTCTGCTTGATGATTTTCTCCTTAAGACCTGGACATAATCCTCCTTTTTTTTATAACTTCAGAAGAAAAGTTGTGGAGTAACACCTTAAAAATCTCCAAAAATCATGAATTATATAATCATCACTATAAATAGGGGAATGAAAGAGTTATGGGTGTGGATGAAATTTCCCAGCAAAGTTTTAGGACACTGAAACGAGGAAAAGAAAATGAGAACATTTAATTTTTTAGGTGCAGGTAGAGCTTCCAAAAGTGTGGTGAGAGATGCAGGGTGGTTCAAGAGATGGAAACAAGTATCAGTACTTGCCATTATAGCAAATTAGTCCCAGAAAACAGAATATCACTAGACAACAGTACTTTGGATAAGTCTCCCCTTGCACTACCTCATTACATCATGGCCTCAATATTAAAAGAAAAGTTGAAGCATGTTTGTAAGCATGCTTACATAAGCGGGCAGAATGATAAGGATTTAATATTTTGGATTATGCAGTGGTAAGCTTTCAGAATGTCATCTTCTTTCAAAGACAAAGTACAGGTTCAAGTTTTCTCACAGATTAATCTTTGTGTATTTAAGACCTGATCCAACTCTCTCCTCATCCAAACAGATAGAATTGATGCTTATCTTTTCATCCTACAAATACAAACCAAGACAGACTTGGGGAATGTAAATGACAACTGTGTAAAGTATATCTGGAAGAAAACCAAAGGTAGACAGTGACTAAAAACATTAGAGCAACAGATCATATATCCTACTACTGAACTGTGCTTATGTTATGAATGAAAAGTACTTCAGTGCTAGATACAGAGAGTCATGTCAGACAGACATGCTGCCTCATGACCAGGCATCCCTTCAAAAGTTACATACCATGTACTTTAGGAGTCAATATGATAAACTTCAAGAATTTTATGGAGAGACAGAAACAAGAAAGGAATCGGAAACAAAATGTTCAAGCCAATGTGGTGTACCTCTGAGCAGCAGGAAGAAATTATGTAAGAAAACAAAAGTATATCTCTTTCCTTTAGGAATCATCAGAACATCCCTTTCAGTACTTAGGCAGGTCTCATATATGCAACCCAGCTTATAGCACAGAGGAAAGTGTGCTATGTTTTTTTTAAGTCTGAAAGACACTTTGCTTTCACATCAAGTCTAAGGAAGGGAGTAGGGAATATGAAAACTTGGTCGACATTAGGAATATAAGAGATAGTGCAAGGAATTTTTATTAAAAAGCAATACTAAGATTTTCTAATTCATTTTAGCCCTAAAGTAAGCATACTAAATGCACTATTCTAATAAACTTAACTAAATCCCTTGACCAGGAATAATTTTCCATAATGCAAATGAGGCAATAGAAATCCTCATTATTAATTGACTTGCTGAGAGGTGATTGTATAATAAGTAATTCAGTATTGCCTAGAACTTAACACTACTTCCTTAAGCATTCTCAAGTTATTTGTCTAATATCAATTCACTAACACTAAAATTTTTGACAAAGTAAAAATAGTGATAATTGAACCCAGAAAAAAATAAACATTAACAGAAAAGGGAGAAGTTAGCTGAGACTCTACTCTAGGAGTTCATGTCCACTTTGTGTTAGGAATTTCTCTACCTACAAGTCTAAAGCATGTATTTACTGTACTTTATGCCAGGCGTAGACCAGATTGCTCCTAGGAATTCTCTAACCAAAAGAACAAACAAACAAAGTACTAAGTAGAAAAAAAATAATTTATGTCAATGTACAAAGAGGCAGGCTTAGATGGAAAGTCCATTTTGAGTGGAAATTACTAAATTTTGTATTATTAATTTTGAGGAAGAAGATGATACACCACCAAGAGTTCTGGTTCTTTGGGGGAGACTATATAATAAATTTGGAGGTCATGCTATAAGATGCACATGAAATATACTTGAAACAATGTATTGTTATATACAAGTGACTGGGATAAATGCTGAATGACCACCCATTCCCAGCTGACAGCACAATGCCACAAACGACAAACTAAACAGCATACCTGCTGCTTCTCTCTTGTCAGAGGAGTAAGAAGTTAAAAGCAATTTCCCTAAAGGATGTTATTATTCTCCAGAAATGTATTAACCATGATAGAGACAGCCAGGCAGTGATTTTTCAGCCTCTTTGCTTCAAGAGGAGGTAATGAATTTTAATTAGTGAAGATGACAGCTTTGCACTAAGGAATGGAGAGTAGGGAGAGCAGGAATATTAGTGTGTATGCAAGATGATGTTAAGGTACAGACCACCCCTTATTAATGCTGAATTGATGAACAGTGCTCTCTGCCTAATGCTGCTGTACAACATAAAAATACAAAGCAAGGACTCGAAATCTTTGCCATACATTATGAGAAAGGAGGCAGAAAACACTGCTATAGTTGATAAACAAAATTCTCTAGGTTACAGGGCACTTATGGCACAGATCATCACTCTCAATCAATTGTAATTGATGGAGATGCCTTTTCAGCAATGTTTGTGCTGCCTACTTATTGAAGCCAAGAGTTCTCTTTGTACCAGAAAATTAATTGGATGGGACAATGTGAAATAGCAACTCTTGTTTTCTTCCCAAGCATCTGAATTAGTTCCTGAATTCACTACCTTGGATCGGAGACATTAAAAGATATGAATATAAAATATGCTTTCAACTTATTATTTGCAAAAATCTTCTTTTATACCTGCTAATTTTTGGTCTATATAATATTATTCACAAACTTTTGGGTAATAGAGTCTGTGGGATAAGAATATTCACTAGGGTTCTTAGAGATTGAAAAGTTGATTTTTTACTTAGATTTTAGGAATCATTTAAATGGCAGAAAATAAAGTGCATCTTTTTCGATTGTTGAAATGTAATGTTTATCCTGCAAAAAAAAATTCCTGATGGTTTTCAACTCTCCAAACACAGCTGCCCTTAAAAATGTTTTTATGCAGGGAACTGACCAGACTAAAATTTATTTGAAGCTTGTAAAACCAAAGTTATAGGAAAGTGTGTTCAGTTTTGTTTTGAATGCTGTGCTTCAATTATGAATGAGATTTGTCTTCATTGATGCAATTTGAAGACGCTTATGGGATAGGATTCTTTTGCCTTTACAAACTCCATTCTGAGTATACCAAACTCTGTGAATCAAAGTTGATTCAAATTTGCTTTTTTCCCAGTGCAGCCTGGCAAAACTGAATATTTCCTCAACACCATTTCTCTGCTAATTCCTGATCTACCTTGAAATGTTGAGTTTGGGTAACTCAGATTTATAGGGCACAAACAAGATCATCTCTGCCTCATGCATACTCTTCTAACCCACAATTTCAATGTGTACTGAATAAAAAGAATGGAATTTTCCCTTTCCTCATGGAATAGTTATCTTTTATCTATTACCCTTTGCTAAGTTTTTGTGTCAGTGAGATGACAGACTGAATAATTTCTTTGGCAGTTCTTCACAGACTCCAATGTCTTAAATTTGTGAATAGAACCTAACCTTCAAAATGAATAAATTAGTCTTTATCTGAAACAATAGAGAAGTGGATCCAGTTTAGAATTGCCTTGTGAAACAATGCTTCTTTCCATATGTATTTGGGATGTATTAAAAAAAAAAAGCCTTTTCTTTGAAGTACTCCATAGTAATGATTTAAAATTCCATTCAACTCTATCATCTTTGGCTAATAAAACTTGGTGTGGATAAGCTATTAATGAGTTCATAAAATTTAATGAGATGATATTGAAGTACATAATTGCATTAAATATATAGTAAAACAATTCCTTTTATACAATTATGTATGCAGCTAAATTTTAATTTTTTCTGTAAATTTTCAGTGTTTCTTTAACATAGTTGTGACTTTAATAAGTTTGGATTCAGAATAAACTCTTCATTTTTTCCCCTTATTTATTGGCAATTTAGAAAGGTAGTTTTCATTTGGTCACCATTATCTTACATTGAGAACTTTAAATGTTACCAGTTTTCATTTTTGTAAAGTTCCTAGAATATTTCACATATAGTGATTGAATCACTCTTGAATCACAGTAGTCTAAATGGATGTTCTTTAACGTGTTTTAACCAATAACATCAGTAGTTTATAATATAAGATTTAGCTGTATAATTTGATATATATGGATTAGCTTTGCTTGTTTTTTAATAATAGGGTCTGTATATTCATAACTAACTTGAGCCCATGTTGAAAAATGGAGGGCATAATTATGTATGAGAGGCAATATCTTTATAAGAACAATAGAAAAGATACTCAACACAGATATTACTATGTGATGATAAATACACAGTGTGGAGTGATGACTACAATTATGAAAGCCAAGTTTATAGGCAACACTAAAACCTGAAACAGGCAAGAGATAACCTGTCTTATGGAGTACTGTCTTTTTTTAAATTCCAGACTTTCAATATTCCAACCTGAGAAAGAACAGGTTTTTGTTGTTGTTGTTGTTGTTGTTGTTGTTGTTGTCTTAAGTACTCTGTTCATGTTAAGTTCTTATGTCACCTTTAGGAACTTAACGCACCCAATTTCTCAAACTCTCTGTGGATCATTAAATTATTTGTAAAATGAGGCAAGTAGAAGACATGAATAATATGAACTCATATTTGAAGAATTTGGAATTAGTAACATGTGTTTGTTGCATGTTCAGATCTTTTATCTATATTTAATTCAGATTGTAGGATCAAAACATATACCATAACTGTTATTTATAGCACACTATGTTATTTAAGCCAGAGATAAGAAAACAGAATTTGCTCATGGGCAAAATCTATATTGTTGCCTTTTTCTTTATAGAAGTTTGTTGTTTTAGTAATTGAGCCATTTATTTCAATACCCTCACT
Source organism: Apodemus agrarius (assembly GCA_964023405.1). Lineage (NCBI taxonomy): Eukaryota > Metazoa > Chordata > Mammalia > Rodentia > Muridae > Apodemus > Apodemus agrarius. The sequence continues at coordinate 123,386,322 of OZ030011.1, read as the reverse complement.
GGGTATTTTATTATATAATAACATAGATATGGTTATAAAGTTGATGGAGAACACGATGTTTATCCTCTGGACACTTCATCAAAAGTTTGAAGATCTTGTTGTATAAAATAAAAACTGTTATTAATGTTTTTTTCTTGATGCATTTTTTTAAAAGTAAGTAGTCAGGTTTTCTGAAACAATGTTTTCTTTTTCAATAATCTTTTAGCTCTATTATCACTCAAGATGGAAAACAGTGGTATTAGCTGGTGGGTCACTGATATCACATTAGCATAAATAATTAATAATCTGGGGTCATAAATTGTCCCTCACATTCATATAAGAGAACTCATGACTCAACTGAGAAATAGATTAGTAGATTTTATTTTCTCTGTATTTGCTAATAGGATTTTTCATGATAATGGCTCATGAGTGTTTGGCGAGCTTTTAACTCAAACCCACATTTTCATATTGAGAATCATTTTTCTTTTATGCAATTTATCAAACTATTGATTCTCATATCTAACAGTGCTGAATGTATTAAATAAAACAGTAAAGTTAAAGTAATGACCCCAGACTCAAGGGTAAATTTATAAAGTGCAAATTACTAGCTCTTAAAGCAGGGACGTGGGTGATATAATTATGAGGTGAGGTCATTTATCAGACTCAGCTTATTCAGTACTTGATATGCATATCTAAATAAGGGGGCATATCTTGTCTCCAAAGAGTGAAAAATCTAGTTCTCTGTAATGTGGAAGCGCTATTTTCTTGCATCTAATATGCTAGGCTTTTTAATTTCCACCATCTCATTAGTCTTTGTAACTTTAAGGAGAATGAAAGCTCCAAGTAGAGGAAGACCTTTCTCATATTTTATGTTCCTTAGTTCAAAATTCAACTGTGAAATGTATGGTGATTTTAAGTCCTTCTGTCCATATTAAATACTTCATGAAACCAATTAATTTTAATAATATGTTGGCTCCTTGTAAGGCTCGCTCATGGTGAAAGGTTGTGGTAGGATTTCACAGAGCTCACCCAATCTTATGAGATCTAAAGTTAGAATAAGTGTGAACACTGAAAACTTGGAGATAATTTGGTATTTCTGCCTGATACACAGGAATCTGAAACATAACCAAAACTGAAGTTATTCATCAAGCTTTAGTTTCTCTAAAGCTTGAGAATCACTTTATAATACATTTTTACTGTAAAGGTTTTATTTTCAAAACTAATTTGAGAGTATTTTAGCCCACCATATCAATGATACTATCCCAAATGACTTGATCTCAAGATCATTTATTCAGAAAACTTTTCTTGAGAATTAACACCATCTTATGTAGTGTCTAGAAAGAACTAAAAATTGGCTAATTTAAATATGTTTGAATATGTTAAGTACATGGAGATAGGGATGGGTAGGATTCTCTGAATGCTAAGATGTGATGGTGAGTTTAACCTGATACTTAAATAAAAAAGATTCATTGTAATAGTAACAAGGATATGAAGGATGCTTAATTAAACCCATTCAGCATTATATGTATGGTCACAGCTCTACATGATAAAAGTGGTTTGTTTCTAATTTAACTGATTCAATCTTAAAAGTTAGGCTCAACTCCTATAACATGAGAAGCTCAACAGAATTCTCTATCAAAATTGGCATTCATAAGGTTTCATGGGCAACTTTAATGTGGGGCACCACTTTGACGAAGTTATTAATATATTGAAGGAGAAATATTTGATCATAAGTATGGAGGATTTCACCCTCAACCCATTGTAGAACCTCACTATTATGTATTTAACATATTAATTAAACAGTCAAGGTCAAAACCACGTGATCAGACTGTTGTGATAAGACAGCTTTAAGAGGAATATCATCTATTAACAAAGACAAGAGAATGGCAGATAGATCCCAAACCCTCTCTTTAATGAATAAATTTAATATACAATATGCTGTAAAATAGGAAAATGATATGGTCTAAACCACTAATTGCATTGACCATGCAGTAGTCTGGGGCAAAGTGATAAATAATAAAAACACTGAATTTTAGACTCTAAAATGCAAGAGGACATGTGCTCTCAAAATTGAATTTATAAAAACCCATTATGATTTATAACAAAAATAGTTGAGGGGATGGGTACAAAGAAATGATGATTGTTGTGGTTCCTTAGAAAGAATAAGTTAAGAACAGACCAATTAATGCTTCTAGCATCATACTTTTGATAGCAAAATGGGTTTTTACTGTAATGAAGAATAAGACAAAACTGGAAATTATTGCTCTACCAGAACTTTCAGAAAATGTGATAATTTGACAAAAGAAATTCAGGTAGGGTTGTTTTGATTTGCATTTCCTTAGTGACTAATGATGTTGAACATTTTTAAGGTGCTTCTCAGCCATCTGAAGTTCTTCAGGTGAAAAGTCTTTGTTTAGCGCTGTACCCCATTTTTTGATAGGTTTATTTGGTTTCTGGGGTATATCTTCTTGAGTTTTTTGTATACAATGAATATTAGCCTTCTGTCAGATGTAGGGTTCGTGAAGATTTTCTCCCAGTTTGTTGGTTGCCGATTTGTCCTTCTCACCCATCCGAAGTTCTTCAGGTGAAAAGTCTTTGTCTAGCTCTGTACCCAATTTTTAATAGGGTTATTTGGTTTTCTGGGGTCTAGCTTCTTGAGTTCTTTGTATATATTTGATATTAGCCCTCTGTCAGATGTAGGGTTGGTGAAGATCTTTTCCCAATTTGGTGGTTGCTGATTTGTCCTTTTGACAGTGTCTTTTGCCTTACAGAAACTTTGTAATTTTATGAGGTCCCATTTGTCTCTTCTTGATCTTAGAGCATAAGCTATTGGTGTTCTGTTCAGGAACTTTCCCCCTGAGCCAATGTCCTCAAGGGTCTTCCCCAGTTTCTTTTCTATTAGTTTCAATGTCTCTGGTTTTATGTGGAGGTCCTTGATCCACTTGGAGTTGAGCTTAGTACAAGGAGATAAGAGTGGATCAATTCTCAATCCTCTGCATGCTGACCTCTGGTTGAGCCAACATCATTTGTTGAAAAGGTTATCTTTTTTCCACTGGATGTTTTCAGCTCCTTTGTCGAAGATCAATTGGCCATAGATGTGTGGGTTCAATTCTGGGTCTTCAATCCTATTCCACTGATCCACCTCCCCGTCACTGTACCAATACCATGCAGTTTTTAACACTACTGCTCTGTAGTATTGTTTGAGGTCCAGGATACTGATTCCCCCAGAAGTTCTTTTACGGTTGATATGTTTTAGTTATCCTGGGTTTTTTGTTATTCTAGATGAATTTGAGAATTGCTTTTTCTAACTCTATGAAGAACTGAGTTGGGATTGCCTTGAATCTGTATATTGCTTTTGGCAAGATTGCCAGTTTAACTATATTAATCCTTTTTTTATTGGATATATTCTATATTTACATTTCATTTCCCTTTTTTTGTTTCCCCATTCCCCTAAGGTCCCACATGCACTTTTCCCTCCCCCTGCTCCCTCATCCACCCCTTCCCACTTCCCTGTTCTGGTATTCCCCTACACTGATGCTTTGATCCTTTCCAGCATTAGTGTCCATTCCTTTCTTCTTGTCAGATATCATTTGGTATGTGAATTGTGTCTTTGGTGTCCCACGATTCTAGGCTAATATCCACTTATCAGTGACTGCATACCATGGGTATTCTTTTGAGACTGGGTTACCTCACTTAGAATGATGTTCTCCAGCTCCATCCATTTCTCTAAGAATTTCATGAATTCATTGTTTCTAATGGCTGAATAGTATTCCATTGTGTATTGCCAACCCACGAGCATAGAAGATTTTTCCATTTTCTGAAGTCTTCTTCCATTTCCTTCTTCAGAGACCTGAAGTTCTTGTCATACAAATCTTTCACTTGTTTGGTTAGAGTCACACCAAGATACTTTATATTGTTTGTGGCTATTGTGAAGGGTGTCATTTCCCTAATTTCTTTCTCAGGCTGCTTATCCTTTGAGTATAGGACGGCTACTGATTTGCTTGAGTTGATTTTATAACCTGCCTCTTTGCTGAAGTTGTTTATAAGCTGTAGGAGTTCTCTGGTGAAGTTTCTTGGTAACTTAAGTATACTATCATATCATCTGCGAATAGTGATAATTTCCCTTCTTCCTTTCCCATTATATTTTTAAGGAGTAATCCTGAACGACTTCCTTACCTTGTCTTTGCAAAGATCAGCAGTCAACTTCCTGAATCTCATTTGTTCAGTTTGGACAGTATTCTGTCTGCATTTGAGGCAAAGGCAGTTTCTTGCTGAAATAGTCTTTTGCTATTTTGCCAGATTTGAAGTAATCTCTATAGAGATGCTTTAAGATGCTCATCATTTTCTTTGAAGTTTATTGCAGATGGTAACAGAAGTTGAAATGTCTTACGGTATAAAATCTTTTTACTAATTATCCATCTTTTGTACCCTATTCCGTGATCTCTTAGTATACTTGAAAAGGCAATCATTACTTGCTACTAGCTATATTCTGCCTATGCAACATGGAAAATATATTTCTGCAATTACCTATACTAGTATCGAACATAACCATAAGTTTTATTGACTACTAATTTGGATTTCTTAATTATCCTAGTCAGTTTGAATTGGAGCTTTCAAAGGGGCTAAAACTTTACATTGCATTTTTAAATGACTTGCATGGGTACAATACCTAAAACAGGAATATATACAAACATGCATACATATATACATGCATACATATGTATACGTATATATTTATTCGTGTGCATGTGTGTAAATAATATATTGTAGCAAATAAATTTAAATTATATAAATAATTTAAATTTATATCAATATACAATGTCCATACCAAATGTTAAAATATTTGGCGTGTTGAAGTTCTTTGATCTAAATGGTTCAATAATCTATACTTTTAGCCTATTACTTCTATATACCTTCTTTTTCTTTTCATCCCTTCCTTTTTCTTGTTTCTCCTTAATATTAGATGGGAGAGAAAGAAGGCTAGAGCAAGGGAAAAGAATAAGAAAAGGACAAAGAAAATGAGATCCCTGAATCTAATCTCCCTTACTTTTTTGCTCCCCAACGAAAACTATTAATGATTTACAACCAATGACAATTAAACAATTAAACAATGACAAATAAAACAAATAACCATCAAACAATGAGTGACCAAAGCCTATCCATCCCACCTCTTGGATATAGGGACATCTTTCAGTTAAAATTGCTTCCTGCTGTTTGGTGGTTTCATTTTCTTTTGGGGGCCTAAAGAAAACCGGGATAATGTTCAAGTCCTAAGGAACCTAGCTATAGCATTTGAGCTATTGGAAAATTTTACACTTAGCTGAAGTTCTGACTAGAACAATATATAATGCTGGATGATGCAGCTAGACATATAGAAGTTTGTCTTTACCTGAGATATTTGTCATGTTTGCAGTCTGGTCCTTTTGCTCTGCAAACATATAAACTTTCATAGGTAATATACATTTTTGGAGTAATAGTAGTATAGAATGTTATATGCATAATCAGCTAAAGATGATTCTCTGCACTTTAAGTCGGTAAGACATCTAGTTTGTTTTGTTTCTGTTCTTGCTTTTGTTTGTTTTTCTAAGGTAGTTTGGACTGTATAACCAAATTATGACATAAATTTTCACCTATGCTATTAGAAAGGATGGCATGATACATGGTCAGTATTCTGTAGCCAACAAGATTTATTATTCATGCTTAACTGAAACTCTGGCTGGAGATATTTTCCTGTTTCAGTGTGTTTCAGCCATTCATTGCTGTTCCCATGTAGAGATATCAATAATACATTTTGTTTGTCTTCTTTGTTTCTTTCTTTCTGTCTACAGTTAGCATCTTCATGGGGGTCTCTCCAAGTCAAGTCTGATTTTTATTAGTTTGGGTGGGATCTATAATTGCTCTTTTCCTGTTGAAACAAATATAAAATCTCTTCCCCAATGTAACATACTTCCTCCCTTCCATTCTGAGGTTATCACATATGTAGGTTGACCTAATTCAACAGTCCTTTATAAAATCCAGTGTCTTTTCAACAGTTGTGTTACCTGTCTCAGCATCTGTGTGACACTTGAAAACTTTCAAGTCAATAAAACATTGCGTGATCAATGTGTGGGGATATTTATATCCCCATTTTATGAACATTTCCTTTAAGATTTTCTTAGATTGCTCTACCAATGCTTATGTTATAGGATTATGAGATATACTGGTAACACGTTTTATATCATAATATCTAAAATCTGTTCTATTTTATTGGATACATATCCTGAAATATCAACTTCAAACTGTAAAAGCATTTCCAAGCTATCATCTTTGATAAATATGCAACCTCAAAATTAGGCTCTTCAGAATTTAAGGCAAAAGCCCCTTGGAATTCTGAACAGGTATCATCTGTATGATGTATTAACACATGTACATATTTTATATTTGCAAATTCTAAAAGATGAAATACACTATCTATTGTACAGTGCACTTCTAAGGGTTGCCCTTTTAATTTCTCAAGCTTTACTTCATCTGTACCCACTGTTTTTCTTTCTTTGTTTATTTGTTTGTTGTTTGTTTTCTTGCTTTCATTATAGGTTCCAGATTGGATTATTTGATGATTCTTAATTCTGATTTAAGCATTATCTGATCTTATATGCTCTCTAATACTCTAATCTAGAATTTTAATTTTTAAACTTTTTCTCTAATTCAACTTTATTTTGATTTCTCTTAAAGAGAATATTTAAAATTGTAATCACTGTTAAACATATAATTATTTTTATGCCTACAGTCAAACCAAAACTATGTGGGGTTTTCCATTTTTAATAAGGAAATAATTACTTTTTTGAGCATTCTAGCTCTCTCCCCCACCCCTTTTTTGAGATTATAATGTAATTCTCCTTCCTTTAGAAACTTTATTTTATTTTTCTATAGAAACTTTATTTTTTTCATACTCCTTTTTGGAGATTTTGTTTTTCATGTACATCTATTTATTTCTCTCTCATTCTTTAAATTTAATATCTTTGTATTTAATTTTCTCTGAACTCTTTATACTGGGGAATTCTTTTTAATATTATGAAATTGTTTCTTCAAGGATTTTATTTTATTATTTTCAAACTAAATATTTGGGATTTTCTTTTATTTTACTGTTTTGAAACATATGCATTACCAGTTTAGAAGTTTGGAGCTTTTCATTCTCCCTGTATTGCTGCAAAAATGTTCTTTCTGTCTTTCTTTACACTTGCAGGCTTCTCAAACCAGCACATGTCTCTGGCTGCCAGACCAGACCCCTTGGCTTTGTCTAAAATGCTGCCCTTCTCAGTTTTTTTTTTATATATATATCCTTTATTTACAATTCAAATGTTGTCCCCTTTCCTGGATCCGCCCTCACCTGAAATCCAATAAGCCATGTCCCCTTTCCTCTCCAGCTTCCCTATTCTGGTATTCCTCTATACTAGCGCATTAAGTCTTTCCAGGACCAATGGCCTCTCCTCGCTTTGGTGTCTAACAAGACCACCCTCGGCTGCATATGTGTCTGGAGACATGGGTAACTCCATGTGTACTCTTTGGTTGCTGGTTTTGCCCCTGAGAGCTCTGGGAGTTCTGGGTGACTCATATTGTTGTCTCATATGTTTCCTCCTGTGGCACTGCAAACTCCTTCAGCTCCATCCTATGTAAAGTTATAAAACCCACACACTAGTGTGGATGCCCACAAGTACTGGTTAACTGAACCTGGATATAGCTATCACATGGGAGGCTCTCCTAGTGCATGACAGATACAGAGGGGGACTCTCTCAGCCAGCCATTGAACTGAGCAAAGGGTCCCCAATGGAGTAGGTAGAGAAAGGTCCCAAGGAGTTGAAGGGGCCTTGCCATTTTTTTCTGGATAATCCATTTGCCCTTATGTGAGGGCTGAGCTTCATACCTGTGGGCACTGCCAGGGAGATGAGACTACTTGTCCTACCCACTCTAGGAAGTTTTTCACCTATGGGGTATCCCTGAAGGCTCTGTTTCCTGCTTTTTTGACAGTTGCTCCTACCACACAGTACAAAAAGAATTGTTTTCTACAATCATCTTTCTTTTCATATAAGGAGGAGTGAACTAACTGCTGCCATTACAAAAATGAGCTTAAATATTTATGAATACTGGAGATGCTTCCAGTCCCATTATTAGTAAAAGAAGATCATCCTAGTGGTGATCATGGCTGAGAATAAATGTGTTCACCTAAATGTGTGCTCCTAAACACCAAGAAAAATATTTCTAATTTCATAGAAACCTATTCAACCCCAGAGATGATGACAACTATATCTATTGTTACTCAAGTATGCTAGACTAAAACTTTGCTCTGATAAATGTGTCTGAGGGCTCTGTCTTAACCACCTTTAGGTTTGTGACTCCAAGGTTTGTTTCCTGTTCTTTGTGGAAGTCTGAGTTCAGACCCCAGTCTGCCTGCGGGCAGATGACATGAGAGGAATGAGAGAAAATGGAAAAACACAAGAATAATCAGAGAGGTAGTTGAAAATGTCTGGATGGTTTTGTAAGGTCCTTGTCAAATATGTAGATCCAGGAGGATTAGGTCTATATTTACTGAGTAACTTTCATATGAAAAATCATATGATAAATAATTTTTTAAGATACCTAGCTTTTTGTTTCAGTATTTGTGACTACACTAAATTTAAGTTATTTTATTTTATAATCATAATTCTACGTTTTTTCCATGCATGAGTGGGTATCAGTTGGAAAATCTTCAAATTATGTAATGCTGTTTCTTCAATCCATTATTCTGTTTATTATTTTTTCTACGTTCTTTTAAATTTTCACTTTTGTTGTGCATGCCATTTTTCTACTTCCTTCTACTAAAACTCCCATTTCTGTACTTCATGCTGTTTGACTTTTGGCCCAGGTGCTGTCTTCAAATACTGGACAGAAACAAAATTGCCAGCTTCCTCTGTAAGCCCAAGGAAAATGAATAAAGTCAGCTTCCATACCTAAGTTTATGACAGAACACACCTGCTTTCCCAATGACACTTTGGTTTCATTTGTTGTTGTTTTTTATTAGATATATTCTTTATTTAAATTTCAAATGATACTTTGATTCCAGTGTATATTTCAGATTAAATAAAGTAAATACATTTTCTCAAATTAAAACTCCCAAATCTTATTCATTTGAGTTGTGTGAAATAATATCCTGAGTCAGAGTTTTTTCACCTTCACTCATGGTACATATCTTCTTTCTATCTTGTGTGTGTGTGTGTATGTATGTGTATGTGTGTATTTGTGTAACAGTGATATTTAGGTATTGCTTTGGAAAATGTTAGTATGGAATAGAAATTTTGTATATACTTATTAATTATGCTCAGTTATTCAAATCACCTAGTTTACTTCCTAATCTGTCAGGTTTGACTTTCATTGTTTCCTCATGGTTGTTTTTTGTCTGAGTGTCTAGCTTGCCATTATTAGACTCACAGCTCTGGAGTCCTTATGGCTGTTACCTGAATTCCATATTTTGAGTGGGCCATGTATTTTTTACTATCCATGAGTATTGTATTTCTCTCACAGTGGCTTCTGTAAGAGCAAGGATGAATATACAAACAATCTTTGAACCAGATCATAACCTACACAATAACATTTATGCCATTGCTTTCTGCTTAAGAACAGTTCCAAAACTATTCCTTATAGCATGGATGGAGAAACAAAAGAGATGGAAGACAAATCACAAGGTTAATAGATAAAACAGTAAACAGGAGACTATTGTATCATAAAGTTTTTTCTTTGGGCTTACTCTCTGTTTAAAAAAATATTTTTCAGCCTGCAGGATTCCTATACTTGTAGACTATGCTTAATTTTAGAGATGGACTCAGTCTATATGGACTGCCAACTGTTTTGCCTTTTTCACATCTCCAAATCTACTAAAATGTCTTACTCTTTACATACACATACTGAGAAAACTTTCTATATTGCTTCCAAAATCTGAAAAATCATACTGGAAAATACTAAACTCAATGGCCCAAATTGTTAGATAAACCATCCTGTGCCAAGGGAGTAAGTCTCTAATAAGAGGTTGAACATTATGTGATTAATTGCCAAATGGTAATTTGTGTGACACAAAAACATGTCTTTTCATGAAAATATTCATTATTCAATTAATAAGTATGATGAACAGCAACAGAATCTAGAAGCCATATGTATTCTCAAACATTAGACTACAACTGACAGAGAAAACATGACTGAGCATAATAATTACCATAATCCTCTTAATCCACCTGGAGGATTTACTAACCTCACCTTGTAATAAAGCAATTTCCAGGCATTTTAAAACTTTCTAATGACTGAGAGAATTTATGAGTTGCTTTCTTTCATTTTTTTTTCTTTTTTCATAGAATGGATTCTGATTCTGTCAAAGTTTCCAGAGCTCTTTCTTGATTGAAAGGTGTGAAGCTATTCTACACATAAATTATTTTGGAACATGAGAAGTTGAATTCCAGGTAAGAAGGACAGGCATAGATTAAGTACAGTGTGTGTGAAGCGGCATCATAGAGGTCAGTTTTATAGGTTAGGTATGTGAATAAGAACATAGAAGGAAAAATTATCTTGGTGCCTTCAGGATAGTCTAAGAGGCAGTAGGTGAAGCATCCAAGTATCTAGTAAAAGATAAGAGTTATGTCTGAGAAGAAGGTCAGAAGACATCTATCCAAAAGATAAATGAGAGGAAATACATATAATGATACATGCAAAGATATCTATTATCCAAGGACTTGCCATATGGCAGAGAGAGCTAGATTCATTCTGGTCTCAAACTTTAATAACTATTCAAAGAGGGAATGAATTGAAGAAGAAAGCATTACAAAAAAACGGTTATAAACTCTCACTGAAGGTACATGCATGAGGAAAATTATAGATTTGTTAATAATAAAATAAATAATAAAATAAAAATAATTGTATAAACTGTTAGTAGCACTTTAGTATAATTTAAATGATTACATTATGAGGAACCAATGTGTAGAAAACCACCAATTTCACTAGTCTTTAGTCTTGTGCTAGTGCCTATAAAACCCAAATACTTCTTTGTTGATAATTATAAATTCTGTACAGAATAGAAAATGAAATTACTACTATAAGAGTATATATGTATTATTCTTTTTTTTAGTTATTTTTATTTTCTATATTCTATGTTTACATTTCAAAGGCTTTCCCCTTTCCCAGTTCCCACCCACCATAGTTCCCATAGTTCTTCTCCCCCCCAACTATTCCCCAATCATTCCCCCTCCCCCCTCGGTTTCTTTACTAAACTGGATGCAATCTTTACATGCCCAGGGTCCTCTCCTTTCTTCTTCTTGAGAATCATTTGACTTGCTATTTTGTCTTGAGTATTTAGTGCTTCTGGGCTCATTAATATCCACTTATCAGTGATTGCATTTCATGTGTATTCTTTTGTGATTGGGTTAGCTCACTCAGGATGATATTTTCCAGGTCTAACCATTTACCTACAAATTGCATGAATTCATTATTTTTAATTGCTGAGTAGTATTCCATTGTATAAATATACCACATTTTCTGTATCCATTCCTCCTTTGAGGGATATTTGGGCTCCTTCCAATTTCTGGCTATTATAAACAAGGCTGCTATAAACATAGTGGAGCATGTGTCTTTATTGCATGTAGGGGAATCCTCTGGGTATATGCCCAGGAGTGGTATGGCAGGGTCCTCTGGAAGTGACATGCCCAATTTTCTGAGGAACCGCCAAACTGATTTCCAGAGTGGTTTTACCATTTTGCAATCCCACCAACAGTGGAGGAGTGTTCCTCTTTCTCCACATCCTCGCCAGCACTTGTTGTCTCTTGAGTTTTTAATCTTAGCCATTCTGACTGGTGTGAGGTGGAATCTCAGGGTTGTTTTGATTTGCATTTCCCTGATGACTAATGATGTTGAACATCTCTTAAGGTGTTTCTCGGCCATCCGAATTTCTTCTGGTGAAAATTCTTTGTTTAGCTCTGTGCCCCATTTTTTGATAGGGTTATTTGGTTCTTTGCGGTCTAACTTCTTGAGTTCTTTGTATATATTGGATATTAGCCCTCTGTCGGATGTGGGGTTGGTAAAGATCTTTTCCCACTTTGTTGGTTGCCGTTTTGTCCTTCGGACAGTGTCCTTTGCTTTGCAGAAACTTTGTAATTTTATGAGGTCCCATTTGTCGATTCTTGATCTTAGTGCGTACGCTATTGGTGTTCTGTTCAGGAACTTTTCCCCTGTGCCCAAGTCCTCCAGGGTCTTCCCAAGTTTCTTTTCTAATAGTTTCAGTGTGTCTGGTTTTATGTGGAGGTCCTTGATCCACTTGGAGTTGATCTTAGAGCAAAGAGATAAGAGTGGGTCAATTCGCATTCTTCTGCATGTTGACCTCCAGTTGAACCAGCACCATTTGTTGAAAAGGCTATCTTTATTCCATCGGATGGTTGTGGCTCCTTTATCAAAGATCAAGTGACCATAAGTCTGTGGGTTAATTTCAGGGTCTTCAATCCTGTTCCATTGATCTGTTTGCCTGTTGCTGTACCAATACCATGCAGTTTTTAACTCTGTAGTACTGCTTGAAGTCAGGGATATTGATTCCCCCAGAAGTCCTTTTATTGTTGAGAATAGTTTTAGCTATCCTGGGTTTTTTGTTGCTCCAGATGAATTTGAGAATTGCTCTTTCTAGATCTATGAAGAATTGAGTTGGGATTTTGATGGGAATTGCATTGAATCTGTATATTGCTTTTGGCAAGATGGCCATTTTTACTATATTGATCCTGCCAATCCAGGAGCAAGAAATATTTTTCCATCTTCTGAGGTCTTCTTCGATTTCTTTCTTCAAGGACTTGAAGTTCCTGTTGAACAGATCTTTCGCTTGTTTGGTTAGAGTTACGCCAAGATACTTTATGTTGTTTGTGGCTATTGTGAAGGGTGTTATTTCCCTAATTTCTTTCTCAGCCTGCTTGTCCTTTGAGTACAAGAAGGCCACTGACTTGCTTGAGTTAATTTTATAACCTGGCACTTTGCTGAAGTTGTTTATCAGCTGTAGAAGTTCTCTGGTGGAGTTTTTTGGGTCGCTTAGGTAAACTATCATATCGTCTGCAAATAATGATAGTTTCACTTCTTCCTTTCCAATTTGTATCCCTTTGACTTCCTTATGTTGTCTAATTGCTCTTGCTAGAACTTCAAGTACTATATTGAAAAGATATGGAGAGAGAGGGCAGCCTTGTCTAGTCCCTGATTTTAGTGGGAATGCTTCAAGTTTCTCTCCATTTATTTTGATGTTGGCTACTGGTTTGCTGTAGATTGCTTTTACTATGTTTAGGTATGGGCCTTGAATTCCTGCTCTTTCCAAGACTTTTAGCATGAAAGGATGCTGAATTTTGTCGAATGCTTTTTCAGCATCTAATGAGATGACCATGTGGTTTTTTTCTTTCAGTTTGTTTATGTAGTGGATTACATTGATGGATTTCCGTATATTGAACCATCCCTGCATCCCTGGGATGAAGCCTACTTGATCATGGTGGATGATCGTTTTGATGTGCTCTTGGATTCGGTTAGCAAGAATTTTATTTAGTATTTTTGCATCTATATTCATCAGAGAAATTGGCCTGAAGTTCTCTTTCTTTGTTGGATCTTTTTGTGGTTTAGGTATTAGCGTAATTGTGGCTTCGAAGAATGAGTTGGGCAGTGTCCCTTCTGTCTCTATTTTGTGGAATAGTTTGGAGAGTATTGGTGTTAAGTCTTCTTTGAAGGTCTGGTAGAATTCTGCACTAAAACCATCTGGTCCCGTACTTTTTTTGGTTGGGAGGCTTTCTATAACCACTTCTATTTCTTTAGGGGTTATGGGACTATTTAGCTGGTCTACTTGATGCTGATTTAATTTTGGTATTTGATATCTGTCTAGGAAATCGTCCATTTCCTCCAGATTCTCCAGTTGTTTTGAGTATAGACCTTTGTAGTAGGATCTGATGATCTTTTGAATTTCCTCAGTTTCTGTTGTTATGTCTCCCTTTTCATTTCTAATTTTGTTAATTTGTATACTGTCTCTGTGTCCTTTGGTTAGTCTGGCTAAGGGTTTATCTATCTTGTTGATTTTCTCAAAGAACCAGCTCCTGGTCTTGTTGATTCTTTGTATGGTTCTCTTTGTTTCTATTTGGTTGATTTCAGCCCTGAGTTTGATGATTTCTTGTCTTCTACTCCTCCTGGGTGAATTAACTTGTTTTTCTTCCAGGGCTTTAAGGTGTGCCATTAAGCTGCTAGTGTATGCTCTCTCCAGTTTCTTTTTGGATGCACTTAGAGCTATGAGTTTTCCTCTTAGCACTGCTTTCATTGTGTCCCATAGATTTGGGTAGGTTGTACCTTCATTTTCATTGAATTCTAAAAAGTCTTTGATTTCTTTTTTTATTTCTTCCTTGACCAAGGTGTCATTGAGTAGAGTATTGTTCAGTTTCCATGTGTATGTGGGCTTTCTGTTGTTTTTGTTGCTATTGAAGACCACTCTTACTCCATGGTGATCTGATAAGAGGCATGGGATTAGCTCGATCTTCTTGTATTTGTTGACATCTGTTTTGTGACCAATTATATGGTCTATTTTGGAGAAGGTACCATGCGGTGCTGAGAAAAAGGTATATTCTTTAGCTTTAGGATGAAATGTTCTATATATATCTGTTAAATCCAATTGGTCCAGTTTCAATTAGTTTCACTGTGTCCCTGTTTAGTTTCTGCTTTCCTGATCGGTCCATTGGGGAGAGTGGGGTGTTGAAGTCACCCACAATTATTGTGTTAGGTGTAATGTGTGCTTTAAGCTTTAGTAAGGTTTCTTTTACGAAGGAGGGTGCCCTTGCATTTGGAGCATAGATGTTCAGTATTGAGAGCTCTTCCTGGTGGATTTTCCCTTTGGCCAGCAAGAAGTGACCTTCTGAGTCTCTTTGGATGATTTTAGGTTGAAAGTCAATTTTATCTGATATTAGAATGGCTACTCCAGCTTGTTTCCTGAGACCATTTGCTTGTAAAATTGTCCTCCAGCCTTTTACTCTAAGGTAGTGTTTGTCTTTAACACTGAGATGTGTTTCCTGTATGCAGCAAAATGTAGGGTCCTGTTTCCGTATCCAGTCTGTTAATCTATGTCTTTTTATTGGGGAATTGAGTCCATTGGCGTTAAGAGATATTAAGGAATAGTAATTATTACCTCCAGACATTTTTGAAATTATATTTATTTATCTTATTTATTTTTTATATTCGAGAGGTTATCTTCTTTTGGGTTTGATGAGAGGAGGTTTCTATCTTGCTTCTTCCCGGGTGTAGTTTCCGTCCTTGTCTTGGTGTTTTCCCCCTATTATCCTTTGTAGGGCTGGATTTGTGGAGAGATATCTTGCAAATTTGGTTTTGTCATGGAATACCTTGATGTCTCCATCAATGGCAATTGAGAGTTTTGCTGGGTAAAGTAGTTTTGGCTGAAGTTTGTGTTCTCTTAGAGTTTGCATGATATCTGCCCAGGATCTTCTAACTTTCATGGTCTCAGGTGAGAAGTCTGGTGTTATTCTGATAGGTTTTCCTTTATATGTTACTTGGCCTTTTTCTCTTGCTGCCTTTAGTATTCTTTCTTTGTTTATTACATTTGGAGTTTTGATTATTATGTGACGGGATGTATTTCTGTTCTGGTCCAGTCTGTTTGGGGTTCTATAGGCTTCTTGTATATTCATGGGCATCTCTCTCCTTAGGTTGGGGAAGTTTTCTTCCATAATTTTATAGAAGATATTAGCTGGCCCTTTAACTTGTAAATCTTCACTCTCGTCTATACCTATAATCCTTAGGTTTGGTCTTCTCATAGTGTCTTGGATTTCCTGAATGTTTTGGGTTACCACCTTTTTGCATTTAGAATTTTCTTTGACTGTTGAATCAATGGTTCCTATGTTATCTTCGGCTTCTGAGATTCTGTCTTCTATCTCTTCTATTCTATTGTTGATACTTGCGTCTATGGCCCCTGATTTCTTCCCCAGGTTTTCTATCTCCAATGTTGTCTCCCTCTGTGATTTCTTAGTTGTTTCTACTTCTGTTTTTAGTATCTGGATGGATGTGCTCAGATCTTTCGCTTGCTTGATTGTGTTTTCATGTATTTCTTTAATAGATTTTTGTGCTTCCTCTTTCATAGCTTCTACTTGTTGGCCCACGTTCTTCTGTAGTTCTTTAAGTGACTTTTGTCTTTCTTCCTTATTGTCTTCTTCTCTTTGATCCATCTTCTCCTGCATTTCTTGAAGTGATTTTTGTATTTGCCTCGTAAAGGCTTCTAACTTTTGATCCATTTTCTCCTCTATTTCTTTACGAGATTTTTCTATGTGTTCAGCTACCAGCATCCTGACCAGTGATTTTATGTCCAAGTCTTGTTTTTCTGGTGTTTTAGGGTATCCAGGGATTCCTGTTGTTGGAGAACTGGGTTCAGATGCTGTCATGTTGCCTTGATTTTTGTTAGTAACGTTCCTTCGTTTTCCTTTTGCCATCTGGTTATTTCTGGTTTTAGTTGGCCTTGTTGTCAGTGGCTGGTGTTTGAATCTCCTGTGAGGCTGGGCTCACCTGTTGTTTCTCTATTGGTGAATATGTGTGACTGCTGCTTTAAGGGATCATAAGCTGGCTGCCACCCATGCGATTGTAGACCCTGTTGGAGTCTGTCTACCTGGGCTTCTCCAGCTGTGTCCTGGTTGCAAGGAACTCCGAGAGCCTAGCAGATCCCCCGTGAGGGTAGCCCTGGAAGGGGTGTTTACCTGGGCCTTTCCAGCTGTGTCCTGGTTGCAATATGGAGGCCCGCCGCTACACCGCTGGTCTAGGGGCCGGCGAGCTGGTTGCAGAATGCAGCTTAGGTGCTCACCCGAGGGCGGGGATGTCCCACAGAGCCTGGGCCTTTCCAGCTGTGTCCTGGTTGTGATATGGAGGCCCGCCGCTACACCGCTGGTCTAGGGGCAGGCGAGCTGGTTGCAGAACACAGCCTAGGTGCTCACCAGAGGGCGGGGATGACCCACAGAGCCTGGGCCTTTCCAGCTGTGTCCTGGTTGCAATATGGAGGCCCGCCGCTACACCGCTGGTCCAGGGGCCGGCGAGCTGGTTGCAGAAGCAGCCTTGGTGCTCACCAGAGGGCTCGGGGATGTCCCACAGAGCCTAGACGGGACTCCGCCTGCTTGGCTCCGAGACCCTAGCAGATACCCCCGTGAGTGTAGCCCTGGAAGGGGTGTTTACCTGGGCCTTTCCAGCTGTGTCCTGGTTGCAATATGGAGCTATATGTATTATTCTTGATGTAAACAAAATCTTTGAAGATCATGTGGATTTCATTGGTCATCCTACTACTAATGTCAACGTAGATACCAACCTTTACTCCTGCGATGATCCCAAATCTCTTACAGATCCTACAATAGTACTATCTTCCACATTGAAAATATAGAAATTTTAATGCAGCTGTAATATCTGGGGAGGTAAGGGGAAAAATATCAAAAGCTGAGTATAAAATTGAGTCAATACTTTACAGGTAAACTCTCTCCAATTCTCCTGATGACTCCTAAATCATTATTTGAAGAGTTCAATCATCTCAGTTTTAAATCCAAGCTTCTGCTTTTCATAAAGAAACCAGTCTGTGCAGTCTCAATTTGTACAACTTAACTTCTTGGTAAGAATCAATGCACACAGCATAGAAAAACACACCAAAGAGTTTCTAGAACCAGCTAAACCAGTAGTTCTCAATGTTATTAAGGCTGTGGCTATTCAATACAGTTTCTCATGTTGGGATGACCCTCAACCATAAAATTATTTTTGTTGCTACTTCATAACTGTAATTTTGTTACTATTATGAATCATAAAGTAACCATTTTATATGTAGGATATCTGACATGTGACTGTTGTGAAATGACATTCAAATTCATTTTTTCTTTATTTATTTTCTATATTCTTTGTTTACATTCAAAGGATTTCCCCTTTCCCAGTTTCTCCCTTACCATATGTCCCACGTGTCCTCCCCCCCCCCCGCCTCCCCACCTATTCCCCAATCACCCTACCCCCTTTCATTTCTCTGCTCTGGTACTCTCCTACAAAACTGGATCCAGTCTTTTCAGGACCAGGGTCCTCTCCTTCCCTCTTCTTGGGAATCTTTTCACTTGCTAAGTATGCCTTGAGTATTCAGAGCTTTTGGGCTCATTAATATACACTTATCAGTGACTGCATTTCATGTGTATTCTTTTATGTTTGGGTTAACTCACATAGGATGATATTTTTCCAGATCCAACCATTTGCCTACAAATTGCATGAGTTCATTATTTTTAATTGCTGAGTAGTATCCCATTGTATAAATATGCCACAATTTCTGTATTCATTCCTCCTTTGAGGGACATCTGGGATCCTTCCAGCTTCTGGCTATTATAAATAAGGCTGCTATGAACATAGTAGAGCATGTGTCTTTATTGTATGCAGGGGAATCCTCTGGGTATATACCCAGGAGTGGTATGACAGGGTCCTCTGGAAGTGTCATGCCCAATTTTCTGAGGTACCGCCAGACTGATTTCCAGAGTGGTTGTACCATCTTGCACTCCCACCAAGAGTGGAGGAGTGTTCATCGACATTCTAATGGAGTCAGGACTCACAGGTTGAGAAATACTCATTTCGAGGTTTAGTCCCTGGGAGCTCTGGAGGTCTGGTTGATTGATACTGTTGTCCTTCCTATGGTGTTGTAAATTCATTTCAGCTCTTTCAGAGTACACACTGAGGTACCCATGCTCCAGCTTCATAAGTAGCAGAGGATTGATAGCCTTATCTGGCCTCAATTGGAGAGAGACCCTTGGTCCTGTGGAGGCTCAATGCCCCAGTGGTGGGAATGCTGGGCTGGTGAGGAGAGTGTGGATAGGTGGATGGGTGGGTGGGGGAGTACCCTTATAGAAGCAGGTGGGAGGGGAATTGGATAGGCAGTTTAGAACCCCTTCCAAACTAGAAAAGGTGATGATATTTTAAATGGAAATAAAATAAACAGGAAAAAAATTTAAAAAGTAAGAGAACTGCTGATTTAAACATTTAAATTGATCAGGGGATAGAATCAGAGTGGAGGAGGACACATTTGCCCAAACATCGGGAGTAACTGGGACTAGTGAGACCCAGGCAACTAGGAACTCCACATGACCAGTAGCACAGGTTCCTTCTGGTCTGAGTCCAAGCCCTGAGCAGACCTTGAGCATGAACTCCAAAGTCAGTTCTACAACAGCCAGAAGAAGCTCCACTCCCAGGCGCTCATGCCTGGGAGTATTCTAAGATCCCAGAAGCTTGGTAACACCAGGATCTCAAGGTCCCAAAGGCAGCTTGACTTCCAGGAGCTCTGAAACACCCTGGACCTCAGGATCACAGGATCCTGGAACCACATGATCAAAGATACAGCTGAACTCTGGGGAGTTCTGACACAACCAGGATCACAGGAAGAACAGAATTTAATCAGATATAGTGAGGACAGGTAGCACTAGAGATAAGCAGATACCAGGAGGCATGTGTAAGAACATAAGCAACAAAAAAACACCAAGGTTACATGGCATCATTAGAACCCAATTCTTCCACCACAGAAAGTCCTGGATACACCATCACACCAGAAAAGCAAGATTCGGATCTAAAAATTACTTCTCATGATGATGATAGAGGACTTTTAAAAAGACATAAATAACTCTCTTAAAGAAATACAGGAGCACAGGGAAATAGTTAGAAACCCTTAAAGAAGAAACACAAAAATTCTTAAAAGAATTACAGGAAAATACAATCAAACCAGTGAAGGTAATGAACAAAATCATCCAATATGTAAAAATGGAAATAGAAACAATAAAAAAAATCACAAATGTAGGCATCCCTGGAGTTAGAAAACCTAGGAAAGATATCAGAAGTCATAGCTGCAAGCACTCACCAACAGAATACAAGAGATAGAAGAGAGAATGTCAGCTGCAGAAGATACCAGAGAAAACATTGAATGACTGTCAAAGAAAATGCAAAAAACTCCTCAATGAAAAAATCCAGGAAATCCAGGGCACAATGAGATGATGAAACCTGAGGATAATAGGTATAAAAGCAAGCAAAGATTCCCAACCTAAAAGGCCAGTAAATATCTTAAACAAAATTATAGAAGAAAACTTCCCTAACCTAAACAAAGTGATGCCCATGAGCATAGAAGAAGCTTAAAGAACTCCAAATAGACTAGACCAGAAAAGAAATTCCTCCTGTCACATAATTATCAAAACACCAAATGAGCAAACAAAGAAAATATTAAAAAACAGTAAGGGAAAAAAAGGGCAAGTAACTTATAAAGGCAGACCTAACAGAATCACACCAGAATTCTCACCAAGGACGATGAAAGCTAGAAGATCCTGGGCAGACCTCATACAGACCCTAAGACAACACAAATGCCACCCCAGGCTACTATACCCAGCAAAACTCTCAATCATCATAGATGAAGAAACGAAGATATTCCATGATAAAAACCAAATTTGCTCAATATTTGTCCACAAATCCAGCCCTACAAAGGATAATTGATGGAAAATACCAACACAAGGAGGGAAACTATACTGCAGAAAAAGCAAGAAAATAATCTTCTTCCAACAAACCGAAAAGAAGATGCCCCACAAACATAAATATAACATCAAAAGTAATAGGAAACAACATCACTATTCCCTAATATCTCTTAACAACAATGGACTCAACTCCCCAATAAAAAGACATAGACTAACAAAATATTTCTCATGTAAATCTTAAATTTTATCAGAAAATATTTGCATTTCTCCTTTCAATTAATTTAGTAATTTTTTATGTCCACAATTTTATCTGCGTTATTTTTCATGATAATCGTTAATTTTAATGAATCTTTCTATATCTTCCTCTATTTTATCAGAAATATTTTCAATGTAAATCTTTGATTTTATCACAAATGTTTCTAATTCTACCTTCAATTAATTTAGAAAGAGTTTTTGCATCAATCATTCTTTATCTAAAAATTTCCATGAAATATTCCATTTTAATGTGTTTATCTATTTCTTGAATTTTACCAGAAATATTTTCCATGTAAATCGTCAATGTTATCTGAAAATGTTTATAATGCCACCTTCAATCAACTTAGAATTATCTTTATGCATATCATTTTATCTATATAATTTCCATGATAATTTTAATTTTAACATATTTTTCTATAAATTTCTACAATTTTATCATAAATATTTTCCATGTAAATCTTCAAGTTTATCAGAAAATGTTTATAATTCCACTTTTAATCAATTTAGGAACACTTTATGCCTGCCATTGTTATATGTATGTAAAATTTTCCATGATAATCTTCAATTCTACCATGTTTTTCTACATTTTTCTTTTTTTGTTTTGTTTTATATTTTTTGTTTCTTCTTTTTTTATTGGATATATTCTATATTTACATTTCATATCCCTTTTGCTGGTTCAGTGCTCCCCAAAAGTACCACATGCCCTTTTCCCTACCATGTTCCCCCATCCACCTTTTCCCACTTCCCTGTTCTGGTATTCCCTTACACTGATGCATTGAGCCTTTCTAGAACCAGGTCCTTCCTTATTGTCAGACATCATTTGGCATGTGGATTGTGTCTTTGGTGTCCCAAGATTCTAGGCTAATATCCACTTATCAGTGACTGCATACCATGGGTATTCATTTGCGACTGGGTTACCTCACTTAGTATGATGGTCTCCAGCTCCATCAATTTCTCTAAGAATTTCAAGAATTCATTGTTTCTAATGGCTGAATAGTACTCCATTGTGTATATATACCACATTTTTTGTATCCATTCTTCCTTTGAGGGACATCTGGGTTCTTTCCAGCTTCTGGTAACCCAGTCCTGCAAAGGATAATAAGAGGAAAACTCCAATAAAAGGAGGGAAACTACACCCTAGAAAAAGCAAGATAGTAACCTTCTTCCATCAACCTCAAAAGAAGATAACGACTCAAAAACAAAATAACATCAAAAAATGACAGGGAGAAATAATCACTATTCCTTAATATCCTTTAACATCAATGGATTCAATTCCCCAATAAAAAGACATAGACTAACAGAGTGGATACGGAAAAAGGACCCTAAATTTTGCTGCATACAGGAAACACACCTCACCATCAAAGACAAACACTACCTTAGAGTAAAAGGCTGGAAGACAATTTTACAAGCAAATGCTCTCAGGGAGTGAGCTGGAATAGCCATTCTAATATCAGATAAAATTAACTTTCAACATAAAGTCCTCAAAA
The DNA here is from genome assembly GCA_964023405.1 of Apodemus agrarius. Taxonomy (NCBI): domain Eukaryota; kingdom Metazoa; phylum Chordata; class Mammalia; order Rodentia; family Muridae; genus Apodemus; species Apodemus agrarius. The sequence continues at coordinate 123,364,109 of OZ030011.1, read as the reverse complement.
GAGACACAGAAGGTCACTTCTTCCTGGTCAAAGGAAAAAATCCACCAAGAAGAACTCACAACTCTAAACATCTAAGCAAGGGCACCCTCATTCATAAAAGAAACTTTACTAAAGCTCAAAGCACTCATTGCACCTAACACAATAATTGTGGGGGACCTCAACATGCCACTATCCTCAATGGACCGATCAGGAAAACAGAAACTAAACAGGAACAGAGGGAAACTTATTGAAATTTTGGACCAATTGGATTTAACATATATATATATATATATATATATATATATATATATATATGTATATATATATATATATGTTAAATATATATATATATAACATTTTATCCTAAAGCAAAAGACTATATGTTTTTCTCAGCACCTCATGGTACCTTCTCCAAAATCAAGCATATAATTGGTCACAAGTCAGACTGATGGTTTGTCTATTAATGGGGTTGTTGATGTTCCAGGGTTTCAGCACCATTGATGGGATTTAAAAGAGAGAAAGGGTGTTAGTGAGTATGGCCTGGCGATGTGGGGGAAGGGGGTACCTAAGCGGGCCCATGCCTAGGCATCCCCTTCCCCTGAAGAACCACACACACACACCAACATGGTATAGAATAGAGTTTATTTAGAGAATAGGATGAGAGTCAATGGTATAGTAGAGAGAGAGAGAGAGAGAGAGAGAGAGAGAGAGAGAGAGAGAATAGAGAGAGAGGGGAGGCCGGCCATGACCACGTGGAGAGAGGGGGGAGGGGAGCCCAAGAAGGGCAGAGAGGTGAGAGGATGAGAAGAGAGAGGGGAGAGAGCGGGGAAAGAGGGAGAGGAGGGGCAGGTAGCCCCTCTTATAGTGGGCCAGGCATGTGGGGTGGGGCATACCTGGCTATTGCCATGTAACTGTGGGGTGGAGCTTGAACAGAGTACTAACACAGACCTCAACAAATATAAGAAGATTGAACTAATCCCATGCCTCCTATCTGATCACCATGGAGTAAGAGTGGTCTTCAATAACAACAAAAACAACAGAAAATCCTCAATTACATGGAGACTGAACAATATTGTACTCAATGATACCTTAGTCAAGGAAGAAATAAAGAAAAAAATCAAAGACTTTCTAGAATTTAATGAAAATGAAGGCACAACATACCCAAATCTATGGGGCACAATGAAAGCAATGCTAAGAGGAAAACTCATAGCCCTTATTGCCTTCAAAAAGAAACAGGAAAGAGCATATACTAGCAACTTAATGGCACACCTGAAAGCTCTGGAACAAAAGGAAGCTATTTCACGAGGAGGAGTAGAAGACAGGAAATCATCTAGCTCAAGGCTGAAATCAATCAAGTTGAAACAAAAAGAACCATACAAAGAATCAACAAAACCAGGAGCTGATTCTTTGAGAAAATAAGCAAGATAGATAAAGCCTTATCCAGACTTATCAAAGCACACAGAGACAGTATTCAAATTAACAAAATTAGAAATGAAAGGGTGATATAACTACATTTTCTACAATTTTATCAGAAATATTTTCCACATATATCTTCAATTCTATCATAAAATCCTTCTATCCTATATTTCAATTAATTTGGCAATGTTTTACAAGTCTACCACTTTAATCCTGAATTTTTCCATGAAAATTGTCAATTTCAATGTGTTTATCTGAAATATTTTCCATGTAAATATTTAATTTTATCATAAAGTCTTTTTACTTCACTTTAAAAAAAACACGTCAAAACTAAGAGGAAGCAACAATCACTTCTTTAATATCTCTTAATGCCAATGGACTCAACTCCCCAATAAAAAAGCATAGACTAACAGAAATATTTCTCATGTAAATCTTAAATTTTATCAGAAAATGTATGCAATTCACCTTTTAATTAATTTAGTAGTGGTTTTTATGTCTACCATTTTATTTGCATTATTTTCATGATAATTGTCAATTTTAATATGTCTTTCTATATATTTCTTCTATTTTATCAGAAATATTTTCAATGTAAATCTTTGATTTTATCACGAAAGTTTCTAATTCCACCTTCAATTAATTTAGAAAGATTGTTATATCTACCAATTTATATGTAAAATTTTCTGTGAAATAGTCAATTTTAATGTGTTTGTCTATTTATTTCTTGAATTTTACCAGAAATATTTTCCATGTAAATCTTCAATTTTATCTGAAAGTTTATAATTCCACCTTCAATCAATTTAGAATTATCTTTATGCCTATCATTTTATCTGTATAATTTCCATGATAGTCTTTAATTTTAACACGTTTTTCTATGTATTTCTTCAATTTTATCAGAAATATTTTCCATGTAATTCTCTAATTATATCATAAAATATTTCTATTTCATATTTCAATCAATTTAGCAATGTTTTACCTGTCTACCACTTTACTCTTTAATTTTCCACGAAAATTGTAAATTTTCACGTGTTTTCTATGTATCTCCTCTATTTTATCTGAAATATTTTCCATGTAAATCTTTAATTTTATCATAAGGTGTTTTTTCTTTCCTTTTCAATAAAAAATGTTTAAAAAAGAAAACATTGACACAACTGTCAAAGAAAATGCAAAAAGCAAAAAGCTCCTAAATAAAAACATCCAGGAAATCCAGGGCACAATGAGATGATGAAACTTGAGGATAATAAGTATAGAAGAGAGCAAAGATTCCCAACCTAAAAGTCCAGTAAATATCTTCAACAAAATTATAGAAGAAAACTTCCTGAACCTAAACAAAGAGATGCCCATGTACATAGGAGCTTAAAGAATTTCAAATAGACTGGACCTGAAAAGATATTCCTCCTGTTACATAATAATCAAATCACCAAATGCACTAAATTTAGAAAGAATATTTAAAGCAGAAAGGAAAAAAGGTCAAGTAACATCTAAAGGCAGACCTATCAATTATAACAGACTTCTCGCCAGACACTATGAAAGCTAGAAAATACTGGGCAGATGTCAAACAGAGCCTAAGACAACACAAATGTCAGCCCTGCCTACTATGAACAGCAAAATTCTGTTACCATAGATGGAAAAAACAAGATATTCCATGACAAATTAAATTTACACAAAATTCTGTATTACCAGCACTACAAATGCTAACAAATGGAAAATATCAACACAAGGAAGGGAACTACACACTAGAATAAGCAAGAAACTAATCTTTTAACAAACTCAAAAGAAGACAGCCACACAGACCTAATTCCACTTGTAACAACAAAAATAATGGGAAGCAACAATCACTATTCCTTAATATCTCTTAACATCAATGGACTCAATTTCCCAATAAAAAGACAGACAAACAGACTGGATATGTAAACAGGACCCAGAATTTTGTTGCCTACAGGAAACACACTTCAGTGACAAAGACAAAAACTACCTCAGAGTAAAAGGTTGGAAAACAATTTTCCAAGGAAATGGTCCCAAGAAGCAAGCTGGAGTAGCAATTCTAACAGCAAGTAAAATCAACATTCAATAAAAAGTTATCAAAAAAATTAAGGAAGGACACTTTATACTCATCAAAGGAAAAAAATCTATCAAAACGAATTCTCAATTCTGAACATCTATGTTCCAAATGCAATGGCACCCATAAAAGTAACTTTACTAAAGCTCAAAGTACACACTGTACCCCAAATAATTATAGTGGGAGACTGCAATACATTACTCTCAGTAATGTACAGATCATGGAAATAGAAACTGAACAGAGACACAGTGAAACTGACAGAAGTTATGAACTAGTGGATCTAACATATTATAGAACATTTTATCCTGAAGAAAAAGAGTACAACTTCTTAAAATGACAATGGTACCTTCTGCAAAATTGACCTTATAATTTGTCACAAAACAGGCCTTGAGACAGATACAAGAATATTGAAATAATCCCATGCACCCTAACAGATCACTGCGGACTAAGACTGGTCTTAAATTCCAACAAAAATAATGGAAAGCACACATAAACATGGAAGCTGGACAATGCTCAACTCAATGATAACATGGTCAAGGAAGAAATAAAGAAAATAAAGACGTTTTAGAATTTAACGAAGATGAAGACACATCATACTATAACTTATGGGACACAATAGAAGCAGTGGTAAGAAGAAAACTCATAACTCTGAGTGCATACAAAATGAAACTAGAGAGCTGACACTAGCAGCTTGACAGCACACCTGAAAACTCTAGAAGAAAAGGAAGAAAATACACTCAAGAGGGGTAGATGGCAGGAAATAATCAAACTCAGGGCTGATATGAACCAAATAGAATGAACAAGAGCTACACAAAAATAAACAAAACCAGGAGCTGGTACTTTGAGAAAAATCAACATGATATATAAACCCTTAGCCAGAGTAACAAGATGTCACAGAGACAGTATCCAAATTAATAAAATCAGAAAAGAAAATGGAGACAAAACAAATGAAAATGTGGAAATTCAAAAAAATCATCAGATCCTACTACAAAAGCTTACTCAAAAAAATGGATGAAATGGGCAAATTTCGAGACAGATATTGTAGTGGCTATTCCTGGTTGTCAACTTGACTATATGTGGAATGAACTACAATCTAGAATTGGAAGGCTCACCTATGATCCTAATTTGGAGGCTCAGAGATATAAGTTTCTGACCTGGACTTAGCATGGAGATCTTGAAGCATGGATTCCAGTTCAAGGTCATCTGGGATTAAAGGTGTGGAGACATACACCTTTAATCCCAGACTTCAAGTTCATCTGGGATTAAAGGTGTACACCTTTAATCTGGGCTACACCTTCTACTGGAGACATATATAAGGACATTGAAAGAAGGAAGACTGATTCTTCCTTGCCGGCTTGCTTCGTGGGACTGAGCAACTCCAAGATCCTTGGACTTCCATCCACAGCTGCTGCTGACTACTGTTGGGGAGTTGGACTACAGACTGTAAGTCATCGACAAATTCCCTAACTACATAGAGACTGCCCATACGATCTGTGACTCTAGAGAACCCAGACTAATACAGAAGTGGTACCAGGAGTGGTTCTAGAGGAGCAGAAGTATAAGGATGAATGTTTCAAAATTTTGGAGTTGGTTGGTGGACCCACCAGCACTAATCCCCCACAATGGGAAGGTCCAGAAGACATGCCTTTCACCAGTCCTATAAGACGCAAACTGGTGAGAGGGGCACCGGCACATTTAAAGAGTTTTGTTCTTGCCCTTTTCCTTGTGCCAGACCTTAGGGTTGGAGATGCTGCTGCTCAATTAGATGAATTAAATTCAATGGGTTTAATCGGGCCCCGAGTTAACAAGGGCCAGGTGGCAGCATTGAATCGCCAGAGACAAGGTGATCGTAGTTTTTATAATGGACAGCGTAGACAAAACAATGTTTATAATGACGTACCCGGTAATGGGCAGAGAGGTGGAATTTATAATGGTATGACTCGTTTGGACCTTTGGTACTGGCTAATCAATCATGGTGTTTCCAGGGATGAAATGCATAGGAAACCTACTGCATATCTGTTTGAGCTGTATAAGCAGAAAAATCCTCAAACAAATGATAAAAAGGCTGCATTGAATCATGGCAAAAGGCAATCTCGGCCAGTGAATCAATTTCCAGACTTGAGCCAGTTTGCAGATCCAGAGCCCCTTGAATGAAGGGGTGGCCAGGTTCCCCTGAGGAAGGATTTTGATAAGACACCTAAAAGTTTTGCTGTTACTCTTTCTCCAATTCTTCCCCAGAGGGACCTAAGGCCTTTTACAAGGGTAACTGTACACTGGGGGAAAGGAAATAATCAGACTTTCAAGGGCCTATTGGATACTGGTTCTGAATTGACACTGATCCCAGGAGATCCCAAGAAACATTGTGGCCCTCCAGTTAGAGTAGGGGCTTATGGAGGACAGGTGATTAATGGAGTTTTGACGGATGTCCGACTCACAGTAGGTCCAGTGGGTCCCCGAACACATCCTGTGGTCATTTCCCCAGTTCCAGAATGTATAATTGGGATAGATATACTCAGAAATTGGCAGAATTCTCACATTGGTTCCCTGACCTGTAGAGTGAGGGCTATTATGGTTGGAAAGGCAAAATGGAAGCCTTTAGAGTTGCCTCTGCCAAAGAAAATAGTGAATCAAAAACAGTATCGTATTCCTGGAGGAATTGCAGAAATTACTGCCACGATCAAGGACTTGAAAGATGCAGGGGTGGTGGTTCCCACCACATCTCCCTTTAACTCTCCCATCTGGCCAGTGCAGAAGACAGATGGATCATGGAGGATGACAGTTGACTATAGAAAATTAAATCAGGTAGTAACTCCAATTGCAGCTGCTGTACCAGATGTAGTTTCGTTACTTGAGCAAATTAACACAACTCCTGGAACCTGGTATGCAGCTATTGACCTGGCAAATGCCTTCTTCTCAGTACCGGTCCATAAGGACCACCAGAAGCAATTTGCTTTCAGTTGGCAAGGCCAGCAGTATACCTTTACAGTTTTGCCTCAAGGATATATTAACTCTCCTGCCCTGTGTCATAACTTAGTTAGAAGGGATCTTGATCGTTTGTCTCTTCCACAAAATATCACATTGGTGCACTATATAGATGACATTATGCTGATTGGAACAAGTGAGCAGGAAGTAGCAACCACTTTGGATTCATTGGTAACACATATGCGTATCAGAGGATGAGAAATAAATCCAACCAAAATTCAAGGACCATCTACCTCAGTGAAATTCTTAGGAGTACAATGGTGTGGGGCATGCAGAGATATTCCTTCTAAGGTAAAAGATAAGTTATTGCACCTGGCCCCTCCCACCACCAAGAAAGAAGCACAACGTTTAGTGGGTCTATTTGGATTTTGGAGACAGCACATTCCTCATTTGGGTGTGTTACTCAGGCCTATTTACCAAGTGACAAGGAAAGCTGCTAGCTTTGTGTGGGGCCCAGAACAGGAGAAGGCTCTTCAACAGGTCCAGGCTGCTGTGCAGGCTGCATTACCACTTGGACCATATGATCCAGCAGACCCAATGGTACTTGAGGTGTCGGTGGCAGATAGAGATGCTGTTTGGAGCCTCTGGCAGGCCCCTGTAGGTGAATCACAGAAGAGACCTTTGGGATTTTGGAGCAAAGCTTTACCGTCATCCGCAGACAACTACTCTCCTTTTGAAAAACAACTCTTGGCCTGCTATTGGGCCTTAGTGGAAACTGAACGTTTGACAATAGGACACCAAGTTACTATGCGACCTGAACTCCCCATCATGAGTTGGGTATTATCAGACCCTCCAAATCATAAAGTAGGGCGTGCACAACAGCAATCTATTGTCAAATGGAAGTGGTATATACGTGATCGGGCCAGAGCAGGTCCTGAAGGCACAAGCAAGTTACATGAAGAAGTTGCTCAGATGCCTATGGTTTCTACTCCTGTTACAATGCCATCTGCTGCCAAGCATGCACCTATAGCCTCATGGGGTGTTCCCTATGACCAGCTGACTGAAGAAGAGAAGACTAGGGCCTGGTTTACTGATGGCTCTGCACGTTATGCAGGAGCTACCCAGAAGTGGACAGCTGCAGCATTACAACCCCTTTCTGGGACAACCCTGAAAGATACAGGTGAAGGAAAATCTTCACAGTGGGCAGAACTTCGGGCAGTGCACATGGTATTACAGTTTGTTTGGAAGAAGAAATGGCCAGATGTACGATTGTTCACTGACTCATGGGCTGTAGCCAATGGATTGGCTGGATGGTCAGGGACGTGGAAAGATCATGATTGGAAAATTGGTGAGAAAGACATTTGGGGAAGAAGTATGTGGATAGATCTTTCCAAGTGGGCAAAGGATGTGAAGATATTTGTGTCCCATGTAAATGCTCACCAAAAGGTGACTTCAGCTGAGGAGGAGTTCAACAATCAAGTGGATAAGATGACGCGTTCTGTGGACAGTCAGCCTCTTTCCCCAGCCACCCCAGTTATTGCCCAGTGGGCACATGAGCAAAGTGGCCATGGTGGCCGAGACGGAGGTTATGCTTGGGCTCAGCAACATGGACTTCCACTCACCAAGGCTGACCTGGCTACAGCTGCTGCTGAATGCCAGATCTGCCAACAGCAGAAACCAACACTGAGCCCCAGATACGGCACCATTCCTCGAGGTGACCAGCCTGCAACCTGGTGGCAGGTTGATTACATTGGACCACTTCCCCCATGGAAAGGACAACGTTTTGTTCTTACTGGAGTAGATACTTATTCCGGTTATGGATTTGCCTTTCCTGCGCGTAATGCTTCTGCCAAAACCACCATCCGTGGACTCACAGAATGCCTCATCTATCGTCATGGTATTCCACACAGTATTGCTTCTGACCAAGGAACTCATTTCACAGCCAGTGAAGTGCGGCAGTGGGCCCATGATTATGGAATTTACTGGTCTTACCATGTTCCCCATCATCCTGAAGCAGCTGGTCTGATAGAAAGATGGAATGGCCTTTTGAAGACACAGTTACAGCGCCAATTAGGTGGCAACAGCATGGAGGGCTGGGGCAGAGTTCTTCAGAAGGCAGTATATGCTTTGAATCAGCGTTCAATATATGGTACAGTTTCTCCCATAGCCAGGATTCATGGGTCCAGGAATCAAGGGGTGGAAAAGGGAATAGTTCCACTCACTATCACTCCTAGTGACCCGCTAGGAAAATTTTTGCTTCCTGTCCCCACAACTTTAGGTTCTGCTGGCCTAGAAGTTTTGGTTCCAGAGGGGGGAGTGCTCCTACCTGGAGCCACAACAAACATTCCATTGAACTGGAAGCTCAGATTTCCCCCTGGCCATTTTGGGCTTCTAATGCCCTTAAACCATCAGGCTAAGAAAGGAATAACTGTGTTAGGAGGGGTGATAGATCCAGATTACAGTGGGGAAATTGGATTGCCTCTCCACAATGGAGGTAAGCAGGATTATGTCTGGAGAGCAGGAGATCCCCTAGGGCGTCTCTTAGTACTACCCTGTCCTGTGATTAAAGTCAATGGGAAACTACAACAGCATAATCCAAGCAGGATGAGGAAGGATGACCCATCAGGAATGAAGGTATGGGTCAATCCTCCAGGAAAAGAGCCAAGACCTGCTGAGGTGCTTGCTGAAGGTGAAGGAAATACAGAATGGGTAGCAGAGGATGGTAGTTATAAATACCAGCTAAGGGCACGTAACCAGTTGCAGAAACGAGGATTATAAGTAATATGAATGCTTCTATCTTATTCTGTTAAGGATACACTTGTCTTCCAATTCCTTTAACATCAATTGGTATTGAGACACTAAAAGAATATTCCCAAGGGACATTGCCCCATTGTAAATTTACAAATGCGTTTGCGATTGTATGAGGAATAGTTATATCATGTTAGGCGTATTCACGACCTTGTTATTGTTTCATGTGGGCATGAGATATTATCTGTGTCAAGTTGACAAGGGGTGGATTGTAGTGGCTATTCCTGGTTGTCAACTTGACTATATGTGGAATGAACTACAATCTAGAATTGGAAGGCTCACCTATGATCCTAATTTGGAGGCTCAGAGATATAAGTTTCTGACCTGGACTTAGCATGGAGATCTTGAAGCATGGATTCCAGTTCAAGGTCATCTGGGATTAAAGGTGTGGAGACATACACCTTTAATCCCAGACTTCAAGTTCATCTGGGATTAAAGGTGTACACCTTTAATCGGGGCTACACCTTCTACTGGAGACATATATAAGGACATTGAAAGAAGGAAGACTGATTCTTCCTTGCCGGCTTGCTTCGTGGGACTGAGCAACTCCAAGATCCTTGGACTTCCATCCACAGCTGCTGCTGACTACTGTTGGGGAGTTGGACTACAGACTGTAAGTCATCGACAAATTCCCTAACTACATAGAGACTGCCCATACGATCTGTGACTCTAGAGAACCCAGACTAATACAGATATCCAGAGCCAAAGTTAAATAGGGGAGCAGATAAACCATCTAAATGGTCCCATGACCATTAATGAAATTGAAGCAGTCATTAATAGTCTTCTAATCAACAAAAGTCCAGAACTAGAGTGTTATAGTGGAGATTTCAATCAAATCTTCAATGAAGACCAAATCCCAATACTCTTTAAACGATTCCACAAAATAGAAACAAAGGGAACACTACCCAATTCGTTCTATGAAGTCACAATTATATTTATAACTAAACTACACAAAGAATATATAAAGAAAAATTCAAACAATTTCTATTGTGAACAATGATGCAAAAATTGCCAATAAAATTCTTGTCAACTGAGTCCAAGAACACATCAAAATCATCATTCAACACAATCAAGTAGACTTCATTCCCAGGATGCAGCAATGGTTCAATATAACCAAATCCATTAATGTAATCTACTACATAAACAAACTCAAAGAAAAAAACCACATGATTATTTCATTAGATTCTGAGAAAGCATTTGACAATATTCAACACCCTTCATGTTAAAAGGCTTTAAAAGATCAGGAATCCAAGGCCCATACCTAAACACAGTAAAAACAAAATACAGCAAACCAATATTAAACTAAAGGAAGAGAAACTTGAAGCAATCCCACTGAAATCAGGGACTAGACAAGTCTGTCCACTCTCTCCTTACCTGTTAAATATAGTATTTGAAGTCCTAGCCCAGGCAATTAGACAATAAAAGACGTCAAAGGGATACAAATTGGAAATAAAGAAGTCAAAATATCACTTTTTGCAGATGATATGATCATATACTTAAGTGACCCCTAAAATTCCAACAGAAAACTCCTAAAGGTGATAAACTACTTCTGCAAAGTGGCTGGGTATAAAATCAACTCAAACAAATCAGTGGTCTTCCACTACTCAAAGGTTAAACAGGCTGAGAAAGAAATTAGGGAAATGACACCTTTCACAATAGTCACAAAATAACATTACATAAACTTTTTATGGCTCTAACGAAGCTAGAGAAAGATCTATATGACAAACTTCAAGCCTCTGAAGAAAGAAATTGAAGATCTCAGAAGAGGGAACCCATCAGCTCATGGGTTGGCAGGGTTAATATAGTAAAAAAATGGTCTTCTTACTGAAAGCAATCTACAAATTCAATGTAATCCCCATCAAAATTACCACTCAATTTTTCAAAGAGCTTGAAAGAGCAATTTGCAAATTCATTTGGAATAACAAAAAACCCAGGATACTGACAACTATTCTCAACAATAAAAGAACTTCTAGGGGAATCTCTATCTCTGACATCAAGGAGCAATAGCAATATAAACGTAAGGTATTGATACAGTGACAGGCAGGAAGATCAATGTAATAGAATTGAAAATCCAGAAATGAACCCACATATCTATGGTCACTTAATACTTGACCAAGGAGCTAAAACCATACAGTGGGGGAAAAGACAGTATTTTTAACAAATGATGTTGGTTCAACTGGAGGTCTGCATGTAGAAAAATGCAAAATGACTCATTCTTATGTCCTTGTACAAAGGTCAAGTCCAAGTGGATAAAGGACCTCCAGATAAAATCAGATACACTGAAACTTATAGAGAACAAAGTGGGGAAGAGCCTCAAAAACATTGGCACAGGGGAAAATTTCCTGAACAAAACACCAGTTTATGTTCTAAGATCAAGAATTGACAAATGGGCCTCATAAAATTGTAAAGCTTCTGTAAGGCAAAAGACACTGTCAATAAGACAAAACAGCAAAAAACAGACTGGGACAAGATACTTACTGATCCTACATCTGATAGAGGGTGAATATTCAATATATTCAAAGACCTCAAGAAGTTGTACTCCAGAGAATCAAATAGCCCTATTAAAAATGGGGTACAGAGCTAAGCAAAGATTTTTCGACTTAGGAATACTGAATGGCTGAGAAGTACCTAAAGAAATGTTCAACATCCTTAGTCATCAGGGAAATGCAAATGAAAACAATCCTGACATTCTACCTCACACCAGTCAGAATGGCTAAAATCAAAAACACAGGTGACAGCAGATGTTGGTGAGGATGAGGAGAAAGAGGAACACTCCTCCATTGGTGAGATTGCAGCTGGTACAACCACTTTGGAAATCAGTCTGGTTGCTCCTCAAATAATTGGACTTAGTATTACCTAAGCATCCAGCTTTACCACTTCTGGGCATATACCCAAATCACTCTAACAAAGACACATGCTCTACTATGTTCATAGCAGTCTTATTTATATCCAAAAGCTAGAAAAAAAAAACCCAAATTTCCTTTAATAGAAGAATGGTTACAGAAAATGTAGTACAATTTACACAATGGAATACTACTCAGCTATTAAAAATGATGAATTCAAGAAATTCCTAGGCATGTGGATAAAACTACAACATATAATCCTGGTGAGGTAACCTAATCTCAAAGAATGAACATGGTATGCATCCAATGATAAGTGTATATTAGCCCAGAATCTCTAAATACCCGTTACAATTCACAGACCACATGAAGCTCAAGAAGTAAGACCAAAGAGTGTTTTTCTTCTTCTTAGAAAATGGAGCAAAGTATTCAAGGGAGCAAATATGGAGACAAAGTGTAGAGCAAAGATTGAAGGAAAGGACATCCAAAGACTGTCCCACTTAGGGATTCATTCCATATACAGTCAGCAAATCCGGACACTATTGTGGATGCCAAGAAATGCTTGATAAAAGGACCCTCATATAGCTTGTCTCTGAGAGGCCCTGCCAGAGCCTTAAAAATACAGAGGTGGATGCTCACAGCCAACCATTGGAGTGAGCACAGGATCCCCAATGGAGGAGTTAGGGAAAGGATTGAAGGAGCTGAAGGGTTTGGCAAACCCATAGGAAGAACAATGATATCAACCAATCAGACACCCCAGACCTCCCCGTGGCTAAGCCACCAACCAAGAATTACACACGGCTCTAGCTGCATGTGTAGCAGAGGATGGGAAGATAGGTCTTTGGTCTTATAAGACTTGATATATGCTCCAGTGTAGGCGAATCAAGAGTGGGAGGCAGGAGTGGGTGAGTGGGTTTTGGAACACTGTCATAGAAGCTGGGGGGGGGCGAAGGGAGAGGGTGTCTCTGGGATGTGTGTGTGTGTGTGTGTGTGTGTGTGAACCAGAAAAGTAAATAACATTTGAAATATAAATAAAGATAATATCCAAAAAAAATCTTGTCAGGAGTCAGAATTACTGCCTTATTCAGTCAATTACACTGTTTTTGAGGTATTTAGTTATACAATGGCATTTTCTTTTCATTTATTATTTTTCTTTTATATATTTTGTTTATTTATATTTCAAATGTTAACCCCTTTCCTGGTTTCTCCCCTGCAAATCCCCTATCCCATCCCCCTCTCCATGCTCACTAACCCACCCACTCCTGCTTCCTTGTCTTGGCACTTTCCTATACTGGGAAGGAAATACCATCCCGAGACTGCCCCGCCTCGGGATCCATGCTATATAAAGTTACCAAAGCCAAAAACTATGGTAGATGCCAACAATCGCTTGCTGACAGGAGCCTTATATGGCTGTCTCCTGAGAGGCTCTGCCAGTACCTGACAAATACAGAGGGGAATGTTTTCAGCCAGCCATTGGACTGAGCACAAGGTCTATAATGGCGTTTCTTATATCATTCCATGTCCTCTTCACATTAAAGGTTATTTTCAAGTTATTAAATTTGATAACACATTCAAACCATGGCAGATTTGGTTTTCAAAATGTCATAGAGAAATTAAATAGTTTCCTAGAGCAACCCAAACTAGAAAATTTACATCACCAAGATTCTAATAACTCTGTAGATCAAATGATAAAGCTTTACTAGAGGACAAAATAAAACCCATAAATTAAGTGAGGTGTAGTTTCTTCATGCAATGGAAATCTTAATGTCTTAAGCATGGAAAATCTGTCTAAATAAAATCACAAATTGAAACAAATTCATTAAAACTCTAATGAGTTCTTATGGGAAGAAAGTAGATATAAACCCAAGAGAAGCTTTCTATTCCTCTATTTAGTAATTGTAAATAAAAGTAAACCTGAAAGGTATATGGATACTCTTAAGAAAAATCACAGAAATATTCATGGCTACAATGAAAATCCTGTTGTGAGTATAAATCCAAATATTAATTTATTGTTGACAGAGTGTTTAATTAGAGCAAACTGGGAAGTTTATTTCATAATAAATATAATTCATTTAGCTGAAACTTAAGAAATAGTATTTTAAAGTATCTACTACTCACATATTAATATATGGAATAAAATGCTCAAGATAGGGAGAATGGTGAGAAATCATCTATTGTCCTAGCACTCAGTAAGTACTGCCAGTAGGAAAGCACATTTGAGTATATCATAGGCCACATTGCTAACTTTACACAATAATAATAATAATAATAATAATAATGATAATAATAATAATGATAATAGATGAAGAAGAAGAAGAAGAAGAAAGAGAAAAAGAAGAAGAAGAAGAAGAAGAAGAAGAAGAAGAAGAAGAAGAAGAAAGAGAAAAAGAAGAACAAGAGAAAGTGGTGGAAGAGAAGCAGAGAGTATGGTGAAGAAGAAATATTTGGTATAACATTGGTTCACTATAAAAAATAATGCAGAAATTATGTTTAATATATAATATCATTTATATGTGCTTAAAATACAGAGCACAAATATTGTGCCAGTGATCTTACCAAATAACTAAACCTTTACCATTTTTGATGTTCAGTCTTAATTTTCAAGAACTGATGAGTGTGAAGAAATGAAATAACACTTATTCAGAATCTATAATAACAATTCTCATTTCCTAAAAATATATTCAAAGACAGAGGACATGCTGTAAATTTTTATTTTCAGAATAGATACATGGGTGTCAAATTGTTACAAACATTTTTATATTAAAATTTTATTATAGAATGTAAAATGCTGCTGATTATGAATCAAGTGCTTAAATCATTTTTAAACAGTGACATTAGCAAATCACATGACTTGAGAAGCAAAATGAGAGGGGAAAGGAATGGGGGTAAATTTAATCATAATACATATGCATATAAGAAATTTTTAAATAAGAAAATGGGACAATGAACCAAATACCTTAATACAACTTTTAAGAGAGGATGCTTCATCATATATTAAATCAAGTGAAAAAATATAAGAGTTACATCTTGTAACTTTCTAATAATAATTTTCACAAATAAATAAAATGTAGAGCAGAAATTAAGAAAGAAAGATATAGATGTTCAGTTTGCCCAACTAAATGCATATTTAGGATCCTACCATAACAATGGCAAAAGAAAACAATACAAAGAAATATCTAATATAATATTTAATATGGCATTTTTTCTTTTTGGAAACTATTTCTGGATGTTGATATAGAAAGTCTTCATATTTAGTTACTATAATAAAAACAGTGATGCATTTTTAATGTTAAGAATATGCCTAAATATGAATATGTTGAATATGTTTTTCAAAAAAACAGAAGCAGTCACTGAAAATCCATGACTTATGTGGTTGTTGCTGTAATTAATTTAACAGTGGAACTGAAAAATTATGGCACAGTAATTCTGAAATTGCTCATCTGAAAGATATAAGCTGCTCATGTTTCTGTAAATTAAAACAATTATTGTCTAGAAATTAGAATTCCACTTAAAATCTTCAAGAATGAAAAAGAAATTAGGGTAGCTGAATTTAAAGAACCATTCCTCCAACTCTACTACACCATCTGAAATATCTGTGACATGATAATAATGATTAACTCATTGGTCTTCATTTCCATGAATATTTTAAGTAGTTCATAATGATTTCTAATCAGTTACATATATTCTTTTTTTTTAAAATTGGATTCAAAGTGAATCCAAAATAAAACCAATATTTTGATTATATAGTTTAATCAAGCCCCATTTACTAAGGCCTAACTTTATTAGGGCTAAAATAAAAAGATAAGAGATTATCTTTTAAAAGTCAAAGTTCAAAAGTTGTTTCAATTATCAACTACATCAAGTCATTAGACTTCTATTTTCAACCATACCAAGTCATGTGACTTCTATTTGCTCCTTAATCTAAGTACAATATCTCAACTATAACAAAACATAAAAGTGGATTAAAAGTTTTATTTACTGCATCTTGCCATTTTGCAATGAAAAAAGCCTCTAAATCATTATAGATATATTTTCTGGACATGTATTTAATGACAGAGTCAGGAAATAATACAAGAAGTTTATGCTACCATAGACTTCAACAATACAATAAAGAAATAATCAAACTTTGTACTTTTTGTATACCACATATTGGTCAGGCGGTGGTGCAAGGCTTTAATCCCAGCACTTGGGACGCAGAGGAAGGTGGACTTCTGAGTTCCAGGCCAGCCTGGTCTACAAAGTGTGTTCCAGGACAGCCAGGACTACACAGAGAAACCCTGTCTCAAAAAAAATGTATACCACATATTGTCACCTAGTGACTAAGTGCCTTTCATGTGCTATATCACTTGGTGTGGACATGTAAGTTAAATTATTCTGTATCCATACTGCTAAATGTAAAATTCAATAGAAATCAGAACAGCCAATCGAATTACAATTAACCTGAAATATTTTCCAAAAAATATTTATTAGATTTTTTTCTTCTGTCTTTTGCAAGGTGGATTCTGTTCAGAAGGCACACAGACCAGGGCTGTTTGTGATCCTTTAGAAGTAGAGCATTCAAAATACTTTCTATAATTACATCCTCACAATTTACTGAAACCACCTATTTTCCATCATTTATTATTAAAGAAGTTACAGCATATACCTACTCAGTTCTTGGATAGTAAATATGTAAAGATGAATATGTAAACTGAAGAACTCTAACTTCCTTCTCAAACACTTTGCTCATACAGAACAATCCTACACAATATTAGTGAGATCATTTATATCCCTGTGAGAATGGCCAAGCTGGGCAGTGGTGGCACACACCTTTAATCCCAGCACTTGGGAGGCAGAGGCAGGTGAATTTCTGAGTTCAAAGCCAGTCTGGTGTACAGGGTGAGTTCCAGGACAGCCAGGGCTACACAGAGAAACACTGTCTTGAAGAACACCCCCCCCAAAGAAAGAAATGGCCAAAGTACTGTACATTTACTGTTCTTTCTGCCTCATTTTTCTCCTTCAGTCCCTGTATCTTCTCAGGATGTTCTTAATTTTATCACCTTTGTGTTTTTTTATGTTAAGCTTTAATTCTCCTTGAGAAGTTTGGATTTATTAGCTTATTAAGTTAGTTTCACAGCTCTTTTTTATCATTGGTATGAATTTTAATCTTTGTCTTTTAAGTAACTTCATGGCAATACCTTCAGGTAGCCATCTTGTCATCCTACAGCATCCCATGGAATATCCCACCATAAAGATAAGAGAAATTGCACATCTGTGTCTTCCGGAATATAAAGATATAGCTAGCATTCATTATTATTTCACTAAACACAAATAGCCTTCAGTAAAGAAAATTTTCACATCAGGGGACAAAAGCCATCCTGACAATTAGTGTCAGGAGACATCACTACATGTTGAAATCACTAAAAATTGTTTTAAGAAGGATGTAATGCTTGAACTACATCATAAAATAAATACTAATAAGAAACAATATTAGTTGTGCTATTTGATATTTGGGTTTAGAAAATGGTAGTTTAGTAAAGTGATGCCAAGTCCTATAAGGCTAAATTTCAGGTCTGAATCCAAATGATAATTGGTGAACAGTCAGTATTTTTTTTGCCTATTTCCATTATGCCAGGTAATGACAAATCATTTTTAACTCTAATATTTTATATAAATAATATGCTATCTTAAAATTTTTTGTGCAGTATATTTAGTTTCCTAATAAAGAAAATTTCTATTAAGAAATCCAGAGTTGGGAATAATATTCCCTACATATATTATTATAGACCCTACATGTCATGAATTTATACTAACAGAAAGTAAATAGCATATATAGACACAATTAAGTAATCTAACACATTTTAAATTGCATTAGACTTATAAGAAATGATATAAAATTGCAAATAACACATATAAAGTAATGATTCCAATACTACATGTAAAGAGGTATGTTGATTGAGCAAAGACTATAATTTTTATTTCTAAATAACTATTAAAAGAATACGTATGCATCTATCTATCAAATTCATTTCATAAACAATGCCTGGAAGTCATTGTAGGTGTCATCTATTCATATCTTCTTAGATGAGAAATTATTATCCCAGAGAGCCTGGATTTGGCAAATACATATGACTAAATTACTTCAAAAGCAGGATTTATAACCCAGGCCTTCTAACTTTGCAGATAATATACTAGTGGTATTAATTTTTATTAATAATAGAATTCTCCTTAAATAATGTAGTTTGAATTTCTAATAATTAGTGTAAAAGGAGCATTATGACAAAAGTTATAGTTTAGATGGTAATTCTTGCCTTCTAGGTAGTTAGTGCTTTGAAATCTCACAAAAGTCACCATTTTCATCAGTTATTTTAAATTTAGAGTGAATCATATGATCCATGTTTAAAGTGCTCCTAGATACTTGTATAAACTAAAATACTTATTTAGCATTATTTTTATGGACACTCAAGATACTCCCCATTTTATATCTCTGTCCATGCTAGTATTATAATTGTTTAAGGAATAATAATTTTAAATATGGTTCTATCTAAAACTGAAAATAACAAAGAAAGGAGAGATCTCAAGTTAAGGACCTAATTCTATAGCTCCAAAATTTGACTTTTAATTTGAAAATATTTGCTGATTAATACTGAAAATCCAAGGGAACTTGAGAAGGATTATTTTTATAGCCAATTATTCTGGATGAAATTTGAATAATTAGATGTATGAATGAATTAATGAATGAATAATTTCTTCCTTAGGTAAACATCCTTAAGAAGCATTCTCTATAAAACATAAAGTTAAAAACTAGCAATATTTGTGAATATTTAAACTTGAATATAGACTATCATATATTCTATCGCTATGAAGATAAAGAATTCATAACAGTAGGTAGTAATAGACTAAATGAATTCAAATCTGGGCAAAAGAAGTATATAATGACATATCTGTTTATATCTTCTTTATGAAGCTAAACTATCTATTTCTTAACTCCAATAAATGCTGCATGCAGAGAAAGACCATTGATTTCTAAGGAAACCATTAATATGAATAATATACTTAAACAATGAACTTATTGAACTTATTGAAGACTTTTGTGTGACTGTGTGTGTGAAAGAAGAGAGAAAGAGAGAGAGAGAGAGAGAGAGAGAGAGAGAGAGAGAGAGAATTTCTGTGAGTGTGGGGTTTCTGTGTGTATGGAAGAGTGGAAGATTATATATGGGTGAGTGTTCCACACCAGGCATGTAGAGTTCAGTTGGGGTGTCTTTTACTATTGTTTTCCAACTTATATTTTGAGAATATTTTCAGTGAACTTCAGGTTTGCCTTTATTTGCTAGGCTGAATAGTTTTCTTCATTCAGGTCTTCATTGCATAGCAACTGCTCTTAACTTCTCTTCATCCCCTGAACTTTACTATAAAAGGAAACACGTGCAAATAAAAAATTACATGCTTAATACATTATCAACAAAATCCTAGATTATTAAAATAATTGCAACCCTCTTAAAAAGCAATAGCTATTTACATATTATATGATATTATGTCTTTAATAAAATCCCAGGAAAGGAAGATTTTAAGTATTAAGATTTGTGCAAAAGAAGATCTATAAACATGAATGTACTCTCTAAAGGTCATCCAAAAGTCATCTAATGATATAATCTTTTTGTGGGATCAACTAATCTATATGTTTTATAATCAATTACTTTATAGATTATTGATTACAATGTTAAAATATGTAGAGCTGAAACAATGTTATTTTATTGGAAAACTGTATTCAATAGTTCATAGCCACATCAGATTCCTTCATTTGTCCTGTTCATGCAATACATTTATAAGTCTTCTAAATGTAAAAGTCAGAATGTAGACTCTACCATTATTTCCTTTTCAGTAGATATTGATATTTGGATGTTAAAAATGAAAAAGCAAAACCAAACAGAAAAAAATACACTTCACTACTCAGCAAGCTGATCAGTCCATCTTTATCTCAAAACTCGTGCTTCAAACAAAATAAAATCTCTCTTGATAGGGTGTTCAGCTTACACTTATGGGTTGAACTTACCTATAGAATAATGATATCTTTAGACATATCACAAATAGTTAACTGTGATTATCGAGGCTGGGTAAAACAACCCTGTAGGATGAACAAAGTCCTAACAGCAGGAAAAAGAATTAAGAGGTTCCCACTATGAAGTTTCACAAACCCCAGACTAAACATCCATAGCAGGTATGCAAAGGACCTAGTAATGACACATGCAGGTTCCCTAATTGTACCCCTGTTTAATTAATTACGTGAACATTTCTGTCAGTGTCCTTAACATCTTTGGCTCAAAAAAAGTCAATAAATGATTCCCAAGGATATTCTGCTCTACTCACAAATTGGTGCATAGCTCAACTGCCATCAAAGAGACAGCTGTTGGGACTAGATGCAGAGACCCACATTGAAACATTAGATGTAGCTCTGGAAACTCCCAAACTTTTTTTGTTTTCAATTTAGTACATAGAAACTATGTATTTTGCTTGCTACCTGATAGCATATATGCAGTTGGTTATCCTTAATAAATAATGTTTACTACACATATAATTGAATAATGAATTAAATTTGAATTAGAGTTATTTTGAATCATAGACATAAAGATAATTCAGACTCTGAAGAAGCTTATACTATACTTTTCAATGAAATATGTTCTGCAGGACCTCATGCATAGAGCTGACAGACATGCACAAATATATTGTTATGTGTGCCTGTATACACGCAAACATACTTATGTTTGAATAGCTCTAATGTTTCAAAACAAAATAAACAACGTCAAGGATTCTGCTCAAGATACAAGGAGAAACTTTATTGTATACATGTGTATTTCTGTATGTTTTGTACATAAGTATATGGTGCATGTGTGTGCATGTCTGTTTAGATTGAGATAGCATAAAACTCATAGGCTTAAAAATGTTTTCAAGCCGGGTGGTGGTGGCGCACACCTTTAATCACAACACTTGGGAGGCAGAGGCAGGTGGATTTCTGAGTTTGAGGCCAGCCTGGTCTACAGAGTGAGTTCCAGGACAGCCAGGGCTACACAGAGAAACCCTGTCTCGAAAAACCAAAAAAAAAAAGTTTTCAAATGGAAAGATATAAACATAATTACATATTGAAAATAAAATCTAAGAAAAATAACTAGGTCTACCACTTGAAACACTGGAAAATATGAAGGCAGATTATGTTCTTTACTACATTGTAACTGGTAGAAGATACAAGAAAATAAGTCAATTATTGCAATAAAATAGTCTTTAGCAAGAATATGCACAAACTTCATAGAACTAGTGAAGCAAATTACTGTAATATAATCTCATACGTGAGAAATGTCACACATAAAGTTAAATGTTAATATGAATACAAATACCATAAAATACATCAAATTTAAAAGTTTTAAAGTGGTTACACTTTTGACTAATAAAATTTCATTTTTAATGATTCCTTTTGGAAATTTAAAGCATCAGTGATTGCATCTAATGTGTGTTGTTCATATCCATGCTCCACTCAATTTTTCTAGCTACCTCCCACAGTATAACATATCTCTTTTCTCCTTACCAATGTCATGTCATTTTTAAAAATTCATTCTATCCCATTAGCACAGACTATGTGCATACGGACACAAGGTTATACACTGGGGCATGGGAATCTACTAATATCAATTCCTACTTCCAAAGAAAATTAAGTCTTTTCTCAATTGACACTAGAGCATCAGTTATAGCTAGGGCTCTGGAGACCATCTCCTTTAATGCTGAGATCCTTAAGCCTCTACATCATGTGCAGGTTAGCTGCTCTGTCTTTATGCATTGAACAGCCATATCATATTAAGAGGCCAGCTGCAACAGTGTTTTGCACACTCCAGCTTTAGCATTAATTATACCCCTTCTTCAATTATGTTCCCTGATGGAGGATGTTGATAGTTCTTTCTAGTTTTGTGTATGTGTGTGTGTGTTATATAATATATATATATATATATATTTAGTATTGTGAATTATATATATATGGTATTATGAATTATACACACACATCTCTCTCTCTCTCTATATATATATATATATATATATATATATATATATATATTAAACTGCATTCATTACACTTGAAATGTTACCATTCAAAAATTAAAATCTCTAAATAGCACATGCTCACAGTATTGGCACTCAGTAGAATCATCAAATTCAATTGTAAATTCCAGACTAGCTTTTAACTCTACAATTTTACTCATTTAGGCTTGAGAACTACATATATGTATGCCATATTCATACATAAAATTAATCTTGATAATGTTAGGAAGGGAAAAACTAGATGGGGAAAGCACACTCTGAAATGTTTGTTTCAGAAGTCCTGGTAACTTTATTTCACTTCCAGACCATTTTGAAGTTCTTACATATCCTTCTCATTACCACATCAAATGAATTACCTACCCAATTTTATTACCTATTTATATATCATTCACTTGAATGTAGTCAACACTGTGCCTGCAGTGTCCAGAATAGCACATACTTCTCAAAAGTTACTTTTTGAGAAAGTGAAACTTCAGTGATCATCTACCATTCAGAATTATCTAAGGTTCCTAACATAAAAACTGTAGATTAACTGATATTCATAGATATAAACAGAGAAATCTACCCTTTAACAATTAAGTACTAATCGAAATTCTGTAAATGAATGGATTCTCTTTATGCACTTAATTCCCAATGTTAGCCTCACTAACAACTACTTAATAGCTAATCCTGATGACTGAGGAGCAATCACAGTTACCTGCAAATCAGCTACTTAAGGAAATAGGCAGATATTTATATTTAATAATATTTATTTCATTATCTAATGTAAAATTTATTTTAAATCTCTTTCTACACACCCTGATTTCAGCCCTGGAAAATTGTGTGGTCTTATAAAAACTGTACATTTTCTTACACTTAATGGATTGTGTCATACAGCAGTAGAACTGTTGTCTAATAAAATTAGACAATTTGATTGAGAAAATTACTCAATCAAAATTTGACTTTGGTAGGAACTCAGCAACAGGATTTAATACTGTGATAAGGGAACAGATAAAGAAAGCAGAAACTTCTTGGTTGGTGGTCTAATCTTTGGGAGCACTGGCTGGTTATAAACAAAAAACATTAAAATATGATGACTTAAAGATTCAATAAATTTGACTATTTAAAAAACAATAAAAGAAATCAAGAAATTAGACCACAGAAAACCAAATAGCCCTATTAAAAATGGGGCTGTGTTGAGTTGAGTGGCAGTCACACACATACATATACACACACACATGCACACACACACACACACACACACACACAAACATGCATGCCCACACTCAGAATACAGTCATATCTATGCTTAGGAGTGGTTGTGCTTAGATCACAGTCTAAGAAACTTTATTGCAGAACACTGTTAATAATCCAGTGAGCAGAAGTGAAGGTGGGATGGTATCTGCTACTGGTGGCAAATAAGTCCACATGTATTTGATAAGCCATCAAAGAGAAAAACAAATGCATACCAGGAAAAAGTATTTTTTTTAATTTTCTTTCTGCCTTTAGTTCATGCCTGATTATATTTCATATGGCAAGATGGCTTAATGGTACTACAAACAGAGATAGTCAAAGTCTGAAAACTCCTCTGTTTTTTTCATAGTTTCAAAACTTTATTATAGAGAAGTAAGAAGAGAAAAGGAGATAGAGAAGTAAACCGAAACAGGAAAGATAAAAGGGTGAGAGCTGGCCATAACCACGTGGAAAGGGGGAAAGTATGGAGAGAGAGGGATCAGGACAAGAGCATAAGAGTAATAGAGAAAAGCAAGAGAGACTCTCCTGATATTTTTAAGGTATTCTTTTCTTGTTAGCAAAATTTTTATTTAATTCCAAGATAATTTACCATAGAGATAGGCAAACAAGAATGATAATAATAAAACTAGGAATGGAAATAGGAAAAGTAAGAATATAATATATTATTTACAGAATTTCTGTATTGTATTTGTACCTATTTAGCCATTAAATGACCACTTTCAGGAAAATCATATAATCCTCATATGGTAAATCCTAGTACAGTTATATGAAATGAATCTTGTGAGCAGCATGCAGATCAACTATGTGTTTTACTTTGTTTTGATTTTTTACTATTGAGATAATTGTATAAATTAAACAGATTAAGAGTGCATATTTTAGAGATGAGAGGGGAATGATAGAATATATATTAAAATAGATAAGCAAAATTACTTCTTACATTTTTTAGATAGTTTTGGAAGCCAATAAATACATATAATACTTTCAGATTTTTAAGGAATAATTTGAAACAACTTTACTTCGGTTTTCAGTTCTCTTTTTAATTTTTATACAACCTACATGCTATATGATATTTCAAAGTGATGCTAAACAAATGCATTTATACTTAGTGCAATATAGAATGTTTAAGATTATCATTTTTATGAAAATTATTTACGGATCTACTTATTCAAGACTAGAATGTTCAGTCTCTATTTAATAATCAATTAATATTTCTTTAGTGAAATTTCATATTAATTTTCAACTATCATGAAAACACTCCCTTTTGTAGTCATGTATGGCACAGAACAGAAACTAACCTTAGATGTTACTTCTGGGACTGAAATTATTAGTTGTCTCCTAGTGATGAATACTATTTCAATAAGAGAGGAAATAAACCTGAAGTGAAAAGATAGAGTTTAATATGTATATCATCTGGCTGTGGGTAATGTTTGCCATTCTGATAAACACACACACACACACACACACACACACACACACATTTGTGGAATATTATCTTCCAAGGTAGTGCGCATTGATCTATTTCAGAAAATTTTCTAAGTGCTTTGAAATTTTGATTTATAAACATGTAATAGATTAACATTTGTATCCAGATTATGGTGAGCCTAGCATTAACACAAGAGCATATTTAGCTTTACTTATTAAGTCTTATTGCTGTTTTGACTTTCCTTCTGCTCAATGCTTTATTGATCTCAACATATTTTTTAGATTATTTTTATTTCAACATATGGAAAAAGATTAAACTTAATTAGCTTTTGCAACTAATGTGTTTCAATTACTATTTGGAATACAATTTGAATAACTTGAGGATTGTACCTTTTAGGCAAAAGAGAAAATTGAGCTTATAAGTAGAGATATGAAAAAAAACTGTTGAGAACAATATAGATAACTAGTTATAATATTAGGAAAGAGCTTTTATCAAACATAATGGGGATGGCTGGAGAATCTCAAGTATTAATAAGTGACTTATCTATGCTTTTAAGAAGGAAGATTTTGAAAAGCTCTTAACTAAGTTAAAAGGGCACATTTGAAAAAGTGGATGAAAATATCTACTGACTTTAAACATGTAAGAGTGTCTCTTGTGAGAGTAATTGACTGCTCTAATTAAAATGGAAAGCCTTAGAGACTACTGAGCAGAGAGGAAATGGACACAGAGTTCAACACAAAATAAAGCTGTGCTCATCAGCTGAATGGAAAAACGGAACCTCTGCCATCTCAAGGTCAGAATTCTTAAGTCAGTAAGGAATAAGCACACTTTTGGGGATACGAAGAGATCCTCTTAGTTCCACGAAGATAGGGCAGTGGCATTTTTTTCTGAGATGGCTTGAATTGAAAGCATGACAATAGAAATAGTAATAGTAAAATTGATCAGCTTTATATAGGTATGATTGATTTTCAAAATCTCATATTTCATATATGGTTCACAGGAATACAATTCCAAAAGAAAGTGGCAATAGAAATGTAGGTCTCTGATGCTTAGTTTTCATGGCCAACCTGATGCAATCTGGAGTTACCAAGGAACTGTTGATTAGAGGGTACCTAGATAATATGGACCTATGTTTATGTCTCAGGGTATTATGTTTCCTGCATTAATCAAAATATCAGCATCCCAGAGTTGGCCCAATATATGATAATACATTGTTGTAATCCACCATATAAGCAAACTGAAAAAATAAAAACTACGTGATCATCTCACTAGATGCTGAAAATCCTTTGCTTAAATCCAATCATATTAAAAGTCTTGAAGAGATCAAGGATATAAGATACATATCTAAACACAATGAAGGCAATATATAGCAAGCCAATAGCCAACTACAAAGTAAATGTAGAGAAATTTAAAGCAATACCTCTAAAATGAAGACAAGACAAAGATTCCCATTCTCTCCATATCTCTTCAATGTAGGACTTGAAATTCTAGCTAGATGAATAAATCAACTAAAGGAGATCAAAGGAATTCAAATTGGAAAAGAAGTCACATAAGTGACTACAAAACTCTATCAGAGAACTCCTACAGTGAATAAACACTGACAGCAAAGTGGCTGGGTACAAGGTTAAATTAGAAAGTAGTAGCTCTCTTTTATACAAAGGATAAACTAGCTGGGAAAGAAATCAGGGAAACAACACCCTTCACATTAACATAAAATATCCTGGTGTAATCTAACTAACAAATTGGAAAACTTATATGACAAAACTTCAAATCTCTGAAGACAGAGATTGAAGAAGATATCAGAAAATGGAAAGATCTTCCATGCTCATGGACTGGTAGGATTAACATAGTAAAAATGTCCACCTCACCAAAAGCAATCTACAGTTTCAATGCACTTCTCATCAAAATTTCAACATAATTCTTTACAGACCTTGACAGAACAATTTTCAATTTCATATAGGAAAGCCAAAAACCTAAGATAGCTAAAATAATGCTATTAACTGAAAGAACTGGAAGCATCACATTCCCTGATTTCAAGCTGTATTACAGAGAATAGTAATAAAAACTGCATAGTATTGGCATAGGAACCGACACGTTGATAAATAAAATAAAATATTGGAAATAAACCCATATGTAGGCTTAGATTTCTCAAAACCTACTATAATTAGTGTTCCTTAACACTTCAACTTCCTTTCTAGGCCTGTGAATTCTGTGTCTCCAAGTGTCTCCAAGTGCTTTGTCTCCAAACAATACTACTAAAATGAAGACAAGTCAAGTATTCCCATTCTTTCATATCTCTTCAATGTAGTACTTGAAATTCTAGCTAGATGAATAAATCAACTAAAGGATCTTGTCTGGTCCCAGGGAGAGGGGATGTGCCTAGTCCTGCAGTGATTTGATGTGCCTGGATGGGTTGGCACCTAGGTTGCCCTTCCCCTTCTCAGAGGAGAAGAAGAGAGGGACAAAAGAGGGGCTGGGTGTGGGAGACTGGAAGGGTAGGACATTGTGGTCAGGATGTAAAGTGAATAAATAAGTACATTAATTGGAAAAAAATTGCATCATCCACCTTGGGAGGCCTAACTCTTAAGGCAGGTTTTCTGTCTGATATAGGAGCAGAAAAAGTGAGGCAAACATTTGCATTTGTAAATTAGTTCATTGCTCTATCTCACTAGACTATGAATGTGATTTGAACTAGATGCTTAAAAGATTTGCTGCCTTGACTCCACCAGAATGAGGAGCTATGTAAGTAAAACAATTCTTTTGTTCTCTTGTATTGTTTGTGCATTTTACCATAGCAACAGAAATTGAACCGAACAATGGAATATCAGCACATAAGCAAACTTCCTTTTCTATTTCTCCTCCTAAACTACTTCATGGAGGTTTGAATAACATGCCAAAGGTTTTACTCTATATTCATGTCTGATGAGTAGATAGTCTTGAAATCATCACTATTGTCCATGCTATAAACAAACAAACCACTGTCAAGAATTTCCTGGTACTCTCTAAAGTTTTATTGTTCTCTGTGTGGGGGTATTCATGTATGTTTATGTGTGCAGATGTACAAGTGCATTTGTGGGTAAACATGCACATAGAAGGTGGAGGACACATTTTGGTCTCATTACTGTGGGGAGGCAAATCATGGAGTTTACCTGTGCTAATCCCACATCAGTACGTGGTTTCAGGGAAGCCTTGAGACACTGCTCCAGGGGTAGGAAACACACTCTGAGATGAGGGGAAGCCAGAGCTGGTTTGTGGGTCCCTAGGCCTACAATGGGGCCAAAGGTGTTTCTGAATCTTGGACATCCAGGTACCACTGGGAATCACAGAAGAGCTGATAAAGGAATCTGAGTCCAGGGTTGAGGGTTGGGGGAGCTCGGGGTTAGTTCAGTAGTGATTGTCCTTAACTTGTCATCAGTTGTCTAGGAGTGTAGAGAGGCCTTCTGTGAGAGATTCATCTAGCTCTGTAGGCAAAATCTTCCCATGTTCCCCATGGCAGTAACAGATGACAGAGATAGTCCATATTTCTAAACTGTTTGTTGACTGTTCATGGAGGAAAATGGATGCATACCTCACCTCTCAGGGTGAAACAGATTAAATACCTTGTTCAGGGGGGAATGTCTGGGAAGGGAAGCTTGTTGGATAAACTCTTGGGGCCTCTAGGTACCTCTTAAGCATGGAGAATTCAGTTCTCGGCCTATGTGAGCATAGGCCATTAGTTTCCTTATGTGGGGAATGTGGCATGTGTTCTAAGCCAAGAATCTGGCAGGGAGCAGGGAGACTTCTAAGTCTCACGTTTGTGCGTACTGAATCTCTCTGGGCTCAAATGCTCTACCCACCAAGCTTTCTGGCATGGTTTTATTGTCCAACAATTCCTAGGAACAATTTACTATTTTTTTGAGTCAGGGTCCCTTCTCTGGGACCTGGAATAATCAGTGATTGGATTGTTTGCTAGCTAGGAACCCTCAGGTATACAGACATTTCCAACAGACAAGTATTAGGATTATAAATATGTTACATTATGGCCATTGCCTTATGTGTGTGGAGGTTTGGAAGATTTAATTAAACTTATAACAATCATTTGTACAGTCAATGTCTGAAAGTAATTCTGTTTTCTTCTAGAGAACTTAAACTTCTTTCTGGGTCTTAATAAGTAACTAATATACTTTTAGGTGATTTTTGTTTTGATTATAAATGCCTACTTTCATTTTTATACTGCATAAACTTTAATGATATAAAATGGTTTCAAATTTTGTTTAAATTCTTCAAGAGGATAGTGGATCTAAATGGAAGGTAGTAGAGGCATATGAGAAAACCAATGAGAGGAAAGAAAGTTTCCTTGTGTTATATGGAACTTTTCAGGCTTCTTTCCAAAAAGACACATCTGTACTTTGCTCTGACCTCATAGCTTAGGTGTCCTAGCTACTCAATAAATATTTGGTAATGGTGCTATTGCTTATCTGCCCAGCACCTTTCAGACAAATTTCATTTCTGACCATGTTCTTCAAAGCAAGAAAATCTTTATTTTTAAAGGCAGTATTATTATAAAGCATTTGAATTAAATATATTTGATTTACATTTGATTTACCCATTAAAAAACAATTTAACACAGCAACATATATAATAGAATGAATTTCTGAAGAAAATCTCTCTCGTATTCATATTATACTTCCTCCTAGACATAAAATCTATTTTTCTATTGTACAAACCAATATATTCTAAAAGGTTTATATTCAATAAGAAGACAATGCTTAACTCTTCTCAACCAAGTTCAATATCTATTGTAAAACCAATCCATTTAAAGCACAGTGAACTGCTTTATAGGATGATTGTTTTTGTCTGTGAGCCCACTATGGTGGTCTTTATCTAGACACACAAAATAAATACCACTCAGAAAAATAATTACATGCTAGCATTTTTTACTATTGAAAATTTTTCCCTAAAACATTTCTTCATTGTCTTTCTTTTATTAAACATGTGTGCAAAATTTCTATCTTATTTGTTCATTCATTCTTTTTCTGGATGTTTAACAATTATACTTACATGACCTTATATGCCTATGAATATAAAATTATTGCCTTTGTTTAAGACCTATTGTTGCTAGAAATAAATTTGTAATACAAATAAAGATGGCTTTATTTCTTTAGTACTTTAAAATTTATTACTAAGTACATAAATCAAAATAATGTAGGGCTCTCATGAATACACATACATCTTTGGATTTCTGCAGTTCCTCTTTATTGTTTCTACTTCTACTTTCAGATCTTTCACAATTTTATTTATTTTCTTCACATGTTTGATTGAATTTTCTTGTATTCATTAAGGAAATTTTTTGTTCATTTCCTCTTCAAAGGCCTCTACCATCTTTATGATTATATTTAAGGCCTTTTTCTTGTTTTTGGTTGTTAGGATATCCTGGCTTGCTGTAGTGTGGTAGCTGTGATTTGGAGGTGTCATATTGCCCTAGATTGTGGTTTTTTGAGGGCCTTTTTCCATCTGGATGATTTTGGTCCCTGGATGTTCTTATTGCATAAGTTATTGGGAAGGGGGACAGAACCTGGAAGGTCCTGGTGTAACAGGCCTCTGATGCATATTGTTATGTGGTATGGTTCTAGTCCATAGTATGTTTTAGAAGCATCACCTATGATGAAAGTGGGCAGAGTCAGATGGCTTCCTGCGATGGCAGTCTGCTCAGGACAGCTTGTCTTGGTCCAGAGTGCTCAGAGTACAGGGACGTTGGGTGTGGTTGTGTGTGGTTCAGGAGTCTGATGGAAGTAGAGGAGAGGCAGCAGGAGAACGGGGGTACCTCTTGTTAGGATGCATCTAAGCTTCACCTCACAGTTACCAGCAACAGCCAGGGGTGCCCCTCCCCACAGTTTACTGGCAATAGCCACTTAGGCCTGGCCCACTATGAAAGGGGCTACTTACCACCTTCTCTCTCTCTTGTTTCTTGTATTCTAGCTTCCCCTCACTGCCCCCCAATGTGGTCATAGCCGGCCTCTACTTGTCTACTCTCTTCTCTCTGCCTTTTTTTTGCCTCTACTACCCTCTTAACCCCTCGCATGCTCTGAATAAACTCTATTCTATACTAGTCTGTCTTGTGTGGCTGGTACCTCAGCAGGAAGGCATGCCTTAGCATGGGCCCACTGAGGCACCCCTTCCCCCACACTTCCCCCACCCCCCCATAGAACATATCTTAATAGTCTTTATCTTTTTATAATCACATTGGTGTTAAGACTTCAGATGTAGAAACTCTGCAGGTTTGCATCTCATCTCAGCCACCTTAAGAAATCTATACTCACAGGAAAGCCCTCATCCTCCACTGGTCAGAACACCAAGGGGAAGTTCTTGAGCTTGAAGTTACTCCTGTGCCAGAGGGGTGGATCTGGCCCTGCTGGGGAGAGAAAGAGAGAGAGAGAGAGAGAGAGAGAGAGAGAGAGAGAGAGAGAGAGAGAGAGAGAAAGATCAGAGGTGCCTATGGATGGTGATTTAGTCACAGGTAAAGATTTGAAGTGAGCCAAATGGATTATGGGAATATGTTGGATGTTGCCTTGGCAACAGGTGTGCGGGTTGTACTTATATGATGTCACAGGTTTGGAGGTCCTAGTATCACCATCCCTGGGATGGTAGACTGCTCAGGGAATCTTGGTTGTCCCAGGGGCTCCTTCTGTTTTCTAGTAAGAATATATTCTTACTCATGAATTAAGCACCAATATTATTTTATCCTGTGAATTTTAGAATCCCTAATTGAGGTGATATCCATGGTATTAATACATAATTTTAATATTCATTTAATTTATGGTGGTAAAATAGTTTGTACCTTTATGGCTTTCCTGCAAACATTCAGGTTTTCAGTGATTATCTGGTTTTCTTGATGTTTGGGGGGGGGTTCTTCTAGTCTTTGGTTAAATACATAATTTTGTGAAGAGTCATATGTATATCATCAGGTCTCTTTCCATTCATCTTTCTCTGAAACTCTTGAATGATTGTTTGATAACACTCTTGAAAAAAATTTATTATATTTTTCAAATAGGTTTTCACTTCCTTCTCTCCAATCCTTCAGCATTTTCCTTGTATGTATGTCAATGTACCATTAAATGTCCTGTATTTAATGTCATTTAATGTCATATATATATGTTTGGCTACTCAGTTAAAATATACTGTCAAGTACTATTTGTAAGTTTTTCACTTCAGTTGTATTTTCCACCAAAGAGTTTCCATTGATTCTATTTACTAGTTTTTTTTAGCATTTTTATGTTTAATATCATTATTTTTTAATTCTGTCTATGAGCTGCTACATTTTGAATAGTTTACATTATTTCCTTAGTCATGCTTTCTTTCAGTGTTCCCTTAGATCAGTTCTGAATGTCTTTGCTGGTACAAGCAAAGTAGCATTCAGTTGCTTTCAGAAACTTAGTTTTGTCTGGTTTTGTTTGTTTGTTGCCCAGAGTTAGGACTACTCTGTGAATATCTTGTAATTTTCTTTAAAACTGTAGATTTTACAAAACATATTTTAGCAAATCTGAGTACTGGTAACTCTCCAGAAATTTTTTTTTGTGATTGTGTGTGTGTGTGTGTGTGTGTGTGTGTGTGTGTAGATAGTGAGTTTGGTCTACTTTAGTGGGGTCTATAGCATTTTCCTGCTCTACAATGTCACTGTTGCTTCCCAGAAAACACAGTTTAATGTGCCATAGTAACCCTGAAGGACCAGAGTTGTGGCACATCTTCATTTGATGTTTCTTTTTCTTATCTTGCCCAGGTGTTAGGCTCACTGATTACCAAGTGATTGTTCTATTGTTTTCTATCATGCCTGGAGCAGATATTGCCCTGCTAACTAAAACCAAACATACTCATCTCTGAAAGGATAGTTGCCAAAGTTTTTGTTAGAGAATTCTTTGGGTACAAGGTAACTTTGTCTTAGATGTCTCTTTCCAAGAATTCTTACCTCTCCCTTTAGGCAAAATTTCTGCGTCAAAATTCTGCTTGCCGATGCAAGTATTCTTGGAAGGGCATGCTGCATGAGGAGTAAGTGCTTGGTGGACATAGTGAACCATAGGATTTTGGCATTGTTATGAGGACCTGCACCAGTGTAAAGACAACATTCTATATATGGGAGCTCAGTAGAAGGTAGTTTGCCTCATTTCTTAGATATACTTGCTTTCTCTCAGACACTTTACTCCCCATGACATTAAAATCTGTCTTTTCAAACTTGACCTCTGTACTCCTCAAAGAACCTACTTTTTCTTTGTCTCTGCTTCTCTCTAAAATGTATGCAGACAATTTCTGGTACCAATCATAGCATTTTGCTATCAGGTTATTTTTTCTGGAAGGTAGATTGTCATTGTTCTGTAACTAAAATCTTCTATAAATGTTTTTTGTTCCATTGTATAATATTTACAGATTAAGAGATAATTTAATTCTGACACATAAATTAGAGCACATAACCTAAATTCTTCAGAATTCCTCAGGGTTCTCAATCACAGTGCTACTCACATTGATGGTAACCTACCTCTGAATACCAAAACTTCAGAAATAGACCAGAAGTTTGCTTCTATAAACCCTAAGAAGCATTCAACCTCCTCTGTAGATAGGGCTTTACTAAATAGACAGGGCCTTTATTGCCCTAGGATCCACACTGGTAAGTCCACTGAGAAATTTTGCTAACAGTACACTATATACCTTTCTATTCACAGTGGCACCCATGGATTTGCTGCAAGGCCCTATCAGGTAGAGTAGACATACACAAAATGGAGTAACAACATTAATTAAGGGACTGTTCCTATCCAGATAAAAGAAATCTAGGACATTTCTACACCTTTATTGTTTTTCCCCTTTATTGTTACTCTCCTTATGTGATGTTTATTCTATACAAAGCAAAGGAATCTTAAGCAGTGCTATTAATGTAGTCTTGGAAGGAAGCATATATTCTTATTAAATAAATTATGAAAACATTATTTTATTTTCTGTTCAATATTCGTATTATTGTAGTTTGTACAACTGAATACTGATATATTCACCGGATAGTCAAATAAAGGCTATTACCTAATAGATTTTGACAAACAAGTAGCAAAATAAAAATGCTGTGGTCAAGAAATGGCACCCATTTGATACCCTAAAACCAACACAAAGGGAAAAATTCTGTCTAGAGGACAGATTTAATTATCATTTAGGATAAAACTTGTTTTTTTGTCATGAAAACATACATATATTGTTGAATGTCAAACAATTCTAAAATATGCTGTTAAATGATAATATACAAGAATGATTGATAGAATGCTTTATCAACTATATATTTCAAGATTATTTTCATAAGCAAATGAAAACAGCTGTACAAATGTCAGTAGGGTTGGAGTTTAGAAGGGTGTATGGTGATTTTTGTAGGATGAAATACATTTTAAATGATCTGCAAGATGCCTAGATTGTTTATATAGTAAAATATATAATGGAAGAAATTACAATAACATATTCAGAGAATAAACATTGCAATAAATATTGATTAAAATTTGCAAAGCTCACAGGCATGGTATTGAATGCCTTTAACCTAAGTATTTATGACACATGGAAGTTGGATTTCTGTGAGTTCTAGACTAGATGGGTATAAGTAGCAAGTTTCTGGGCTATATATTAAGACACTTCTCAAAGGCATCAAGAATACATTATGTCAAAAAGCAATGGTTATGTTTGATAGCATCAGATTTGAAGTGTTTTAAACCATTCTAATACACTGAATAGGTAACATGAAGATATCAGGAGGTAATTTCTAATTATTTGCTAGTAATTCCTACATATGATATTGCATGTATATGTGTTTATGCATGTATTTTATGAATGTCAGATGAAGATTGCAGACTACTGTCTAATAATAAAAGACAGAGATTACTATTATTAAGTTTCTCAGGTATAAGTACTTATTTGAAATTGTTTTAATATGAGATTGAATTCAATTTAGTTATCTTTATTAGTGACAATTCTTCTTAAGATATTTATATATAAAATAACCGATTTCTATGACAGCATTTCCTGACAGAAATGGTGAAGTTTTTCTGAAATATTCTTCCTTCTGCACAGCATAATCTCCAAATGAATTATAATTATAGTGACATAAAGGTTTCTGTCATCATATTAATTATAATAAGGAGGCTATTTATTAGAGTGTTTTACTATTTCACATTCAAAAGAAAGTGATGTATTTCAACTTGCTTCTTTGCAGCAGTAACTGGTTTAGCTGACTTTCCTCTTATTATGACCATTTCTGTTAGTTTTGTAAATATCAGGCTACCTTTAAAGAATGAATATGATTTTATTATTCATATTTCAAACAGGAATATTTTCAGGCTGTAATGTCAGTAAACACTGTTACATGCATTGTTCAGTGTTTTCTTTTAATTTGATTTCAGTATATTTTATAGAACATTTCTAAAACCTTAAATCAGAATATATTAATGTTTATAACAACTTAAAGAACAACATCTTTTATGACTGCTGACAAGTTATTCCACTAAAAATACTTTATGCATGATAAGTTCAATGTATATGTGCTTAAAAACACATTCTGAAAACATATTGCCTGAAATATTATGGGACTCCACCAATATTGCATGTATCTCATTTGCTTAATTATCTAATTCCTCATTAATCAAACCAGATTTTTTTTGGTGGGATAGATAATTTTTCATAATTGTGAGACAAACATACTTTAAGTCCATTTAATTCTTTATTTTCTGATTAAGTATTTCTTTGGAAGCAATGAGTAATACAAAAGTACCCATTAATGACTCTATAGAGCCTGATGGTGAGCCAAGGAGGTAGGATTTGTATCACTTCTGCCTTAGTACAGAATGAGACTTTCAGGAATCTTACAAATATCATAAGGCAGTAAGTAAACATGCTAACAACAACAAAATGGAAAAGGAGAAAATGAAATATGCAATAACTGATTCATTCTTTGGAACTGAAAAAGAGCTATAGTAGTAAATTTTCACTTTTTCTATGACAGGTCATGATGCTAATTGGACTTCGGCCCTGATTTTCTGCAGCTATTTGCATTGTTTTTCTGCATACGCTGGCTTTAATTTAAAACTGTACTCAAGGAGTTCCAACATGATTAGAGTCTCTATACCTTGTGTACTTTTAGTTCAAAAAAATAATACCCTTTATGGTAACATTTCAAAAGCGCATAAGTTTCACTATAGGATAGTGCAGACTAGTGTTCGATGGCAGTCATCAAATGGTTACAAATTTAGGATAGTATTATTCTTTGTTTATTGTAAGTAAATACCCTGACTTTTCAGTATTTGAAAAGGCTTGATTCTAGAGACCAATAGATACACAAATCTGTACATGCTGAAAAAATTCACACAAAATGGTGTAGTAGTCTCCAACTTTTTTTTACTTTGAGAATTCTACAAATGTAGCCAATGAATCATGATCACATCTAACCCAATGCCCTCATAAAATTTCTCCCACATTCCCCAACAACACCTCTCCCTAATTTATTATTTAATAACCCACTGAGTTTAGTTAGAGTTGGCCATAGTTGTATTGGTTTGAAGCCAGCCACTTGTATATGGGAATTTTGCTTGTGTGGTCACCTTCATAAAGAAATACTTTTCCTTTCCCAGAAATTATCCAGTATCAATAGTTCTTCAATACATGGTAGTACCTGTAGAACACATATATGTCATCTACCCCTTATTTGTTAGTATTCTGGTTTTCCAACTCTTTTGTAGGTCTTATATTGATAATGAATAGGAATATGAATAGGAATATGAATATGTAGCCATGTCATGACCAGAAGACAATATTATAGTAATGCTCTTCTTCCATTTCTTGTATTCTTGCTGTTTTTCTTTTCCTTAAGATTAGCAAGTCTTGGTTTTGGAGGGTTAATATAGCTGCCCTGTTTATGAAGAAGAAATTAATCTCTGACCCTTCTGGCTCCTACAATTGTTCCTCCCTCTTCTTCCACAAGATTCACTGAACTCGGTCTTATGTTTGACTGTAGGTCTCTGCATCTGTTTCCATCAGTTGTTGCTTCTAGCCTCCCTGATAGTGATTATGCCAGACTCCTGCCTACAAGTATAGCAGAATATCATGAGGAATCTTTTCCTTATTTGTTTTTTGTTTTCTTGGGTATATTTGTTCTATCCTAGGACTCTGGGTTATCCAGCATTCATTTTCTGGTCCATAAGAGGTGTCCTTCAAAAGAAAACTCACAGAATCAACAAACCTGTGCTCATAGGGGCTCACTGAGATTTAAGCAGCAATCAAGGGTCTGCATGGATCTAACTTAGGTCCTCTGCATTTATGTTATAACTGAATAGCTTGGCGTTTTTACTGGACTCCTACAACAGGGATAGAAGGCTATATATGACATTTTTCCATGCTTTGGGGACACTTGTCTTATTACTTGGTTGCCTCAAGCAACCTTGATATGGGGGGATGTGCCTAGTCTTACTGCAACTTGATATAGAACATTTGGTTCATAACCCTGGGAGGCTTGCCCTTTTATGGGGGCGGGGATGAGTGAGGAGTTGAGGAAATGAGTGAGGAAATTAGTGAGGAAATGATGGAGGGTTGACATGGGACAGGGACTGGGAGTAGCAGAGGGAGGGGAAGGTGAAATTTGGATGAAATGTATGAAAGAATATATTTAAAAAAT
The DNA here is from genome assembly GCA_964023405.1 of Apodemus agrarius. Lineage (NCBI taxonomy): Eukaryota > Metazoa > Chordata > Mammalia > Rodentia > Muridae > Apodemus > Apodemus agrarius. The sequence goes on along the minus strand of OZ030011.1, from coordinate 123,326,712 downwards.
TTAAAAAGAGATGTGAGGATTTTTTTCTCAGAAATTTGACAAATTATGAATGCTGCCATTGGCTTGTGTACACTGTAAAGTGAAGCTTCTCTGGCCAAGGGTCTTAACAGCCAGGCCTATGGGTATATGTAATTGTTTAAAAGGCAATGTAGCAATGTGATCATTTAGCAAAATAAAAATAACAAGTTCTCTTAACCATGGTCTCTCGACTAGGGTGGTAGTACTAGGCATGAAATTCCTTCTTGTAGGTGAGGCTTCAACTCCAGTCAGAAAGCAGTAATTACCTTTTAAGAGTTGTGCCACTATTGACTCAGTAGCATTTCTTTCCTAGCAGGCCTGCCAGTATTATAGCTTGCAGCACCCAGTGATGGGGTTATGCCAAGAGCAGTTTGCCTAAAACCTTCTGATACTGTGAAAGTTGGTGAGTACAGAGGAAGTTTCCCTACTGAGCTTGACTTCTCAATGTGTTACACCCAGGTTGTCTGGGATGTAATTCCCAGAGATATTTTATGGGCTTTCCTCAAACTAATTTTTTCTATTTAATTCCAACTCATTTCATTATTCATTCTATATTTACCTCCTTGAGATTTTGAGGTTGTGCTTATTAAAATGTTTATATGGCAGATGTGGTCATGCCTATGATAGTTTCTATTTTTGAGGTTAATTATTTAGCTATAATTCAAAATAAAAGATTGTTTGAATAAAGGGTGATCATTTACACAGTTTTATTAGATTCCAGACAAATGTTCCTCCTTGAATATACATGGTATTTAGATATTGCCCTTCTTCTTGCAATGTGTGAGCATTTCTGTTTAATAAACCCTCACCAACACATCATTACTCAGTATAAGGATGCCTGACAATTTGATAAATGAGAATAACTAAGTTATAAAGATTTTACTCTGACTTTCTTTCAGATTTTGTGTAGTTTATTTTTTACTTAATACTGACATTCATGATCTATGTGACATTTACTCATGTGCATAATATAAAGTGTAGAGCCAGCTCTACCTTTCTCCAAAGACTGTTCTAAAGGATAAGTACCTGCATCAAGCAGCAACTATAAATCATTAGTGAGTCTTGCATTTTGAAAAATTATGTTGTTTAGTTCTATAATGGTTTCCTTTATTCTTTGATCACATGTGGTGATCCAGAGATATCACATCGTTTTAATAAAACTATGATTCACTATTTTTAAAATATGTTCATAGTTAAAATAAAATTATATCATTTTCCCCCTCCCCTACCTCCTTTCAGCCAACTCCTTGGGCAGCATCCCTTCAATCCCTCCCATGCTTGCACTGACTTTCAAGTTAAAGGCTCATTTTCATTAGTTGTTATTGTTATGTACACATGTAGATGCATAAATATATGAGAACTATTGAGTCTGCTTTTGTATATTTTGTGTTTATGATTTCAGCGATGACCACTCTGCATTTGATTGCCAACCCTGGGATAGGCTAATTCTTCATCTCTAAGCATTTACAGTAGTTAATATTTGTTGTAGTACTTTGTACAAGATAGGGTGCACATGGAAATTTTCCCATCAACATCGTCATTGTCTCAGTCTTGTTTATTTAGCCATTTCTATGAGAGACAGGCTTAAATCAGATTTTCTGACTTTCTGGGTTTTATAATTCTTCCCTTCTTCCATGATCTCAACTCCTCATGAATCCTCTTTCTTCTCTCTTAAAACAAAGATAGGTTTGTAATCTAGATAAGTTTGAGAGTGTCTATGTGGTAAATTGTCTCCTGTTCAGACAAAACAAACAAGCAAGCAAGCAAGCAAACAAACAAACAAAAACACAAGGCTTTTGGACACTTAGTAAAAGAGGAGTTTAAACATGAGTAAATCTAAATTTTAAACGGCCATGTTATAAAATAATGCATACATAATATTATCATACTACGGATGTATGCAAATATTCATATCACTGCAAATTTGCATGTGAATAGGATTAGAAAAGGTAAGTCTTGTTTTTAATATGAGAAGAGGAAATATTCTTCATGTGTCTTTGAAATAAAAATATATTACAAAGAATATTGTTTCTGGTGACTTGTTTGATTTGAAAAGGTACATTTCTAGCTCTTTAGACATTTATTTACTTCTTTTGATTTTAATAATATTATTAAAACTCTCACATTGGGACAAGTTTTCTCTCCAATGAGCCTATCTTTGGCACCTCTTAGTTATTGATTCAAATTGTGTTCTAAAGCAGACACTATTGCTAAATGGTTCAGAAAGTGAATGGCATTCAGGTATATATTAAAATTTACAAAACACAATAGTATATACTAAAATAAATTTAGAATAGCTTTTAGTTTAAATATTTTTTTATAAAATAATCCAACAATGATAAAAGTTGTTTTATTATCTTTACTGCTTTAGGTCAATTATACACCTAATTTATTTAAATAAATCATTAAGTTAATGACAATTTTGTATAAATATTGCTGATATTTTCATACTTTTTTGCTTCATAATTCTATCAACAGCTTTTCTGCATGTTATAGCAGAATAAAGGTGGAAATGGAAGGTGAAAGAAATATTTAAGCTTGCAGACTTCTTGCTATCAAGTAATATGTCTTCAAACATAAAACTGATAATTACTGTATAACAAATTTAAGTCTACAAAATAAATGTGAGAATCTAAATAGGTCATAAATGAAGCTTCTTTTGTGTTATAGAAATCATGAAAAATTTTGCTATTTGATAATTGAGATAATTTTATCATCTATAATCCTATCATATTTAATAATTCCTTACTTGCTATATTTATCTGAATTTTCATGCAATTTTGATCCTGCTTAATAATTTAATTTGCTTGTGGAAGGTCCTGTCCCATGGAAGATTTTGTTTACTAATGAATTTCACTGTTGAAATTGTGTGATTCTTACATAGGAGGAAGATATACTTCCTCCTATACATTTACTCTAATTCTTATTATTTAAATCTTTCTTCCTGGGTTGCATTAATTCTCTACTATCTGAGAAGTTGTGTCTGTGAGTGTTGCATTGCTAAGTAGAAAATGGGATTTGTAAAACAACCCTTCATTACCTACCCTATCCCTGACACTTTGAAAGATTGTACAGTTCAATTGGAATCCACCAATAAGATCTCCTAGAAAATCCAAATTCTATTAAAACTACTCAAGAATATGAAATATGCTAATTTTAGATTATAAAGGAAGTAATTTAAAACAATGTTAATATGTTATTGTTTGAACGTAATTCAGAAAGTATCCAATAGAAATACTTAATTTAAGCATTAACATATTATGCTTGATGATACTTTTTGAAATTGAAGTATTGTATATTTTTTTAAATAAGGATATCACTATGCAAACTTTCAGACATCAAACTAATATATTATAGCCTCTCAAACAATCTTTGTGAGGATGTAAATTCTTCAGTACTGCTCTTTTATTATGTCTTACATCTTTGTTACTTACTGAAAAACAAATTAATAAGATAATTTTCTAGTAAGACATTTTATTTGTAAATGACATTATAGCTTTCTGCCATCAAAACAGAAGACAATTTTTCCATGGACTTTCAAAACCTATGACACTGTGTGGATTTTATCTTGAGGTTTATATCTTCAGTGTTGCTATTCGCTTTGCTCATCATGGAATCTGTTACTCATCTACCTTTTTTAACCATAGAGGTAATTCTACAATGTTCAACAATTCTATTAATGGTAGTAAGATTCAGTTCATGAAGTTCTATGGGGGCAAGTACCTAGAATGCAAAATTGCTTTTCCTGGTTACCAGAAGTTGACTAAAAACAAAGCTACTTTAATTGATTCTCATCCCATTCTTCTTTGTTCCTTTTTTCCTCTTTAAGTAGTACTTTTGAGAGTTTCTTGTTATGAATTTTGAACATATTTACCTTCTTTCCCCAATTCTTGACAGTTGCATGCCACTTTCTTTCTCAACAAACTTTGTGTCCTTTATTCTTTAAACCTAGTTAGCTAAGATCATAGTCTTTTAAAAAACAACAAACCAAACCAAAAACAAACAACAAACAAAGAAACCAGTTTGTGATACCTAAACATTCTCAGATAGATGGGCTTTCACTGGAGAGTGATTGACTTACCAGTGGCCACATTAGTACAGAAAACCGCCTATTCCTCACCCATCAAGTAGTAGACACCAATACCTCCCTGGCTCTACTCAACTCTCTTCCCCAAGCTAGAATTAGTTCTAGCTTTGGCTTGTCCAGGTAGTGCACATTCTACCCCCAATGCTGAGTTCATATGGGGAGCTGCACTAGAGTGTCCAAAAGATAATGTTTTCTAATAGTTAACTCCCAATTTCAGACTCTCACACTCCACTCTCCTGCCACCTCTCCTCTACTGTCATCAGACTGACAAACTACACAGGTAAGCTTACCTTTTCCCACCTGTTCTCTCTGGTCTATGATCTCTCTGGGACAAGCCCAGATGCTCTGAGCAGTCTTATCCCATAGGGACATCCATTCTTCCCTTGCCTTTTCAGCAAGCTCCATCAAACCTGAGACTCCTGAACCATACAGGTTAGCTTCCCTTCTCCCTCCCATCTTCCCTGCTCTTTGAGAACTCTTGGCTAAGTCAAGCTACCCTGAGGAGCCTGCTGTCTTGGGGGACCTCCATTATCTGACCATCTCTCTTCTACCTTCATCAGACTCCTCAACCATACATATAACCTTACCTTTCTCAACCTGTCTTCCCCACTCTCTGAAACATCTGGGTAAATCAAAGCTGCTCTGACTATCTTGAAAACATAGGAAGAACTACATTCTCCTGCCACCTCTCCTTTCACCAACATTGGAACTGAGGCTCCTGAATGATACCCAAGTACAGGTCTGGAACTACACAGCAAAAGGATACCAATCAGAGGACAAGTACACCAGGACCATCCAGGATAACCTCCTCCCCATACCTAATAAAACAAGAATATGCAGGAACTAAAATCATCCCTTGAAAGAACAACAAAAACCAGTGTGATATGACAGCTCCAAAGCAAAATTACCCAACAAGAGCAAGTCCTGGGTATCATAACACAACCAAAACACAAGAAAATTATCTTAAATCTGATCTTATAAAGATGATAGTGGACTTTAAAGAGGAAATGAATAAATACTTTGAAGAAATGAAGGAAAAGACAATTAACCTGAGGTCTTTATAGAGGAAACAGATAAACCTCTTAAAGGCAAACCGGAAAATATAATTAAACATGTAAAGGAAATATATGAAACTGTTCAAGACTGCAAAGTGGAAGTAAAAGCAATGAAGAAAACACAAACTGAAGATTCAGGAGATGGAAAGCCTAGGGAAGAGAACAGGAACAAGAAATGTCAAAATAACCAACAGAATACAGGAGATGGAAAGGAGAATCCCAGGCATGAAAGTTACAGTAGAAGACATTAATACACCACTAAAAGTAAATGTTAAATCTAAAAAATTCCTAACAGAAAACATCCAGGAAAACTGTGAAACCATGAAAAGATGCAACCTAAAAATAATAAGAGTAGAAGAATCTGAGACATCTTAGCTTCAAGTCCAGAAAGTATTCTCAACAAAAATAGAACACTTTCCCAACCTAAAGAAAGAAATAAAAGAGAGAAATAAAATACAGACATAAAAGAAGTTTATAGAGCACTAATTATATTGTATCAGGAAAGAAAATATTCTTAGCACATACTAATCAAAACACAAAATATAAGTTAAAAAGAAAGATTGTTAAAAGCAGCAAGAGAAAACTCAAGGTAACATAAAAGTCAGAGCTACTGCTGACTTCTCAAAAGAGACTCTAAAAAAATGAGAGACCAGTTGGATATCTTTAAAGGTCTAAAAAATCCACAGTATCCAACCTAGATTATTATATCCGACAATACTCTCAATAACCATAGATGGAAATATAAGATATTTCAAGATAAATCTAAATTTAAATAGTATCTATCTACATACCCAGCACTACAGAAAATACTAGGAGAACTCCAACCAAAGAAGGATTACTACATTGACAATAGTACACACACACACACACACACACACACACACAAACACACACACAAAATTACCACCTACTTCAAAATAACAGGAAACACCAAACACTGGTTATTATCTCTCAACACCAATGAACTCAATCCTCAATAAAAAAAATAGGCTAGAAAAATGTATGTTAAAAACTATATCCATTATTCTGCTGCATACTAGAAACACACCTCAGCAATAAGGATAGACATTCCACCAGAGAGAAGGGCTGGGATAAAGTTTTCCAAACAAAGTAACTCAAGAATCAAGCTGGAGTACCCATTTTAATATCTAATAAAATAGACATTCAACCAAAATTAATCAAAAGAGACAGGGAATGACACTTTACACATAAAAAGGAAATAACTACCTAGAAGATATGTGAGTTCTAAACATTTATGGCCCAGACAAGAGGACAACCACGTTTTTAAAGGAAACATTGCTAAAGCTTAAATTACACATTGAACCCCACACATTAATTTTGGGAATTTGCAATGCCCCACTCTTACCAATTGACAGAAGATCCAGGAGAAATAATGAAACTAACAGACATTGTACATCAAATTGACATATCAGACATCTATAAAATATTTCACCCAAACACAAAAGAAAAAACCTTTTTCTCAGTACCTCATATATCCTTCTCTGAAATTGACCAGTCACAAAGCAAGCTACCAAACATGCAATTGAAATAATACCTTTTATCTTATCAAACTACCATGGATTAAAGCTGGACTTCAACAGCAACAGAAATACTAGAGAGCCTACACTCTCAAGGAAATTTAAAAACTCTCCAATTACTGTTCTCTGGATCAGGGAAGAAGTAAAAGAACTTAAAGAATTTATAGAGTTTAATGAAAATGACAGCATAAAATATCCTCAAATTATGGCACACAATGAAGACAGTTGAAAGCATAAATTTCAGAACACTAAGTGCCTCCATAAGGGAATTACATAGTTCTCATATTAGCAATTTTAATGTACACATAAAAGCTCTAAGAAAAATGAGAAGCAAACACACCAAAGAGAGGTAGAGGGCAGGAAATAATCAAAATCTATGCTGAAATCAATGATTTAGAAACAAAACAATGTAAATAATCAATGAAACCACAGCTGGTTCTTTGAGAAAATGAAGAAGATAAACAAATGTTCCCCACCCCCAGCATTTAAGCTGGGCTATTCAATCTCTACTAAAGCAGAGATTCATAGGTTCTCAGCCTGTGAAATTCCTGGGCTTTGTTGTTAATAGAACAATACAGCTTCCTGCTTTCACCTGAGAGCCACTGCTAGCTGCCTCCCAGAGCTTCTGTGGATCTACCAGGCCTGCAGTTTCCTGATTCCAGCAGGCTACCTGCCAACAGTGGAGCCAACTCAGGAGTCTGGTGGGTAGGGGCTTGCCCAATCTGTTAATTTGGTCTAACTTCCATTAAAATCTTCAATCTCAACCAGCAAATGTTGTCCTGGCCCTTTTTTTTTTTGCCACCTTCCCATGCATCCCCATGGTCCTTTTCCAGGTATCTGGTTCATTTGTAGCTGCTGGCAGCAACAAATTGGCGCCTGGCAGAGACCTGATGAGAGAAGATCTCCTGAGGTGACCCTGTCTTCAGGAAGCTTTGCAGAAAACAGAAAAAGATGGTTTCCTGCATGGTGAGCAACCATAGGTGCTAAAGGATGCAGACTAAGTGAGGCAGTGTTGACCCAACAATGAACTCCTTGCATAGAGGCAGACAGTGGAAAATGGGGCAGGAACTTTATAGGCATTTGTCCATAGCTTTTAAGAATTGATTCAGGTGAAAAAGAAAAGGGTCTAAAAATAGGCATATGTCCACAGCATTCAAGAGCTGCTTTAGGAAAGTTTGAAAAATGAGAGAGAAAGAGAGATGGAAAATGGATGTAATTGCATAACAAGTGCGTTTCTCTTTCTGTGTATCCTTTTGTTTTTGTTTTTATTTGTTTGTTTTTGTCTCCAGTGCACACCGTGCATCTACATGTCTTTGGGTGACTGTTTATTTGTTTCATGTTAAAAAAATTGGTAAAAAAAATTCATCTGCTGGCAGTCTGTCTCTTAATCTAGCCACATTTTACACAGCAGAGACTGATTTAAGGTGTCCTGCACTCAGCTAGGAGTCAAACATAGTTAGAGAGAAAGCTGCTTTTAAAAAGGGCCAGCAGCCTCAAGTCTAGGACAAGTGGGTTAATGGTTGTTTCTCCTAAAGAAAAATCTCTACAATTGTGGTTTTTGGCTCAAAAGTGCTTTTTATTCTCTCAAAATTACAGCTAGAAAAAGGAAAAAAAATTGTTTGGTTTAAGTTTATGAGATTCGTGTAATCATCGTATTCTTGTTTATAATTGGTCTTAAAGGTATAAGTATAGTTTGCATGTCTTGACTATATAGAGTATTGGCTTATAAGTCATTGGAGATGATTTAAAATGTATAATGTTGGTAACGAAAAGTTAGTTTAGAACTGGTAGCTCAGGGTTGCATCCATCTTAAACAACAACATGTAGCATGAAGCATCCCAGGAAATACAGCCCTCTAAGATGCTGATAAATTGGCATGGTGTTTTGTGTGAATCTTAACCTACAAATTAGACTTATAAGGAGTAAGATTTAAAATAATGTCTCTTCAATTAGTTATACTGTCATATATTTGAACATAAAAACTGGCAGACAAACCTTGTGCTGTAAAAATCATGTGTTTGCCATTAATTTTAAAGAAAATAGATTATTTAAAATTGGGTTTTGCTTCCAAAGTTGTAGTTATACTCTAATATTGCAAGAGAAAATTAAGAGTTACAATAAAATTTGCCAGCGTGCCATTGGCTGCAGTTTGCAGCCTGGTTAAAGGATCACAATTCTTAACATATTTCATAATTAAGATAATTTTAAGAGTGATAAAGGTTAAAAACAGCTATGGCCAGGATGGGCCTATTGCCATTTTTTCACAAGTTTATTGATATGGTGGAAGCAAAATTTAACCTTCCAAGATTAAAAAGGAGATTTCAATGGAAATTTATTTGATATCAAACAGGCTCCTTTGACTACTATGAAACAACAAGTAAAATTTTTCCAGGAACCCTGAAATTACAGGTTCCTTTTGTTATTCAACCCTCATACAAAGTCCTTGCAGGACAGGTGAGTTTGGGTCTGGTCTTAGACAATAGGCTCAGATTAGGAGATATTTATATTTGAGGAACCTCATACTTTGTCCTTGCCGAACAGGTGGGTGTTGGGCAGATTAGAAGAAAAAAATTTACATTTGAGTTATTGCAAAGCTCAGAACTTCCTCAGTAGAAGCTTGTGAGGAACTGCTTTTGTCTTGCAGACCCCACCTCGGGAGGTTTTGGCTAAAAGAACATTCTTGACAGACTTATCCAGGTGTGATTCAAAATGCGGTTCAAACTTATGAAACCTTAATAAGGCTATGTAGAACTTATTAAGGCATTAAAATTTGTCCTGCCTACTTCATACAAAATTATTATAGATTTAAAGGGTTGTGTTTTGCTTTACATCTGATAATTATAAAAGCATTTGCTTCTATGAGCTAACTTTAAATAAACAATAAAGCAATCTCATTAGGTTTTTTTCTCAAGAAATAGCCTTACCTTAGGTGAGAAAAAATGTTTGTCTCTGTTTCAATGCAAGAATCTAGGATCTTAAATTTTTCTGTGTATGTTGTTCATAGAATTTTATTACAGACATTTGCTCTTAACTGTGGGCTTTTGAATTTTTTAAGTAAATAATTTTCAAAAATTAAAATAAATTAATTGGCTAAGACATTGTTTTAAGCTTGCCACAAGAGGATTTAAACCTCTAATGTTTTTAAAATAAATGATACAGAAATCAGATTATTATTGATGGTTGATCTATTACATGGCAAGCCTTTTTAGGAAAAATTAATAATTGTTATTCAAAAGATAATTTGTTACAATTTCATCACATGTTTGTTCTTTAGAGTTTCCCCCTGCCTCAGCGCAGATAACTGACTTGGGTGCTATTTTTAAGATGTTAAAAATCAAGCTTTTAATTATATATATATATATATATATATATATATATACACACACACACATACATACATATATACATATCATGGTTTAAAATTGCTTAAAACTGTTCCTTTTTAATACTGCTAATTCTTAATTTTTACAATTGTTTATGCAAATATATTTCAAGTTTAAAAAAAGATATGTTCTTCAAATGACTGTCCTCTGGATATTTGAGAGCTGATCCAAAGCCTGGAGAGATGGCTTGGCTGTTAAAGGCTAGGGCCTCTATTATAAAATATAAAAGCTCAGATCGCAGGAACCACATGGTAGATCACAACCACCTATGATGAGATCTGACACCCTCTTCTGGTGTGTCTAAAGACAGCTACAATATACTTGTATATAATTGATCTTTAAAAAAAAGGTGCCTGGACAAAGACCCCTTAAGGCAAGGCGCATAAAATTTGTATCCCAGACAGACTATATAGAAATAAGTGGCTGTATAAGCACATTCTTTATATCATCAAAAGTGTAATGGCTTAAAAATAATTTTATATGTTTGTGCACATCAAATTATAAAGATTTGTTTTTGGTGTCCTCGTTTCCTACCTCTACCACATAATGGTGTTAATTCTAAAGCACTTAATGAATTATTACAGATAAATACTACTCATATTTCTAATTTAGAAAATTAAATTATGTGCATATGACTAATGATTCATTTTTAGGTTTTCTAGTTGCAACTGCTCAACAAAAAGCAACCAAAAATGCTATTTTTATTTTCTCTAATTACATAGTTATTGCCTATATTATGATATATGCTTGGTGTTACAACTTAAATTAAAACAGACAATGTAACTGGCAATTTAATAAAGTTATCAAACATTTAAGATGTCTTTGACAATTTAATTCTTTATTATCCTCAAAGATGAGGTAATTTAAAATATTTTTAAAACAATATCTTCTTAAAAAGAAAAAAAGAGAAGGGAAATTGTATCCCCATGCATATCATTTAAATTATGCTTGTATATTTTTAATAAAATTTTAAAATTAGGACACCAAGGAACCCCTTGCTGTGTGTATATGGCATCCTATAACTAGGCATACTGATGCCTAGGTGAGATAGGAGAATTCACTTATTGGCATATGACATGATTCTGACTTAATATTGGGGAAGAAGGCATGTCTATATTTTCTGCACAGAATGCTGCAGAAGCATGCTAGCTGCCAGAGTAATTGCTGTGGTACTGAAGATAATGTTGATTGCAGACTTGCTGAGTGCCCAGACGATGGTAACAGAAAAGCTATATTGAGTACACTTTGTGAAATGTCCCAGATTAAATAAACTGCCTTGCTTCAAGTTTTTAGAACTTGTGGGACAGAGAAATTGGAGACTATTAAACTAACTTAGAAAAATTAATCTAAAGGAGAAATTATAACAACTCATTCACCTAAAGGAGTATTATGGCAAAAGGCTCCTCTTATGTGGATTCATTTGAGGGTGTCTCCTAAATGTAGTATCCTGCCATATTATGAGGTAGTAGCCCAACTAATTGTGCTTGGAAGGAAGCAGGTGCTAGTAATCAAGAGGTAGTGTTAAATTGGCTAAATGTGATCATAATAAGTTCCATCTTTCTAGCACACATTAAGACTCTGTCATAAAATCACAAAGGAGCAAGCAAGAATGATTATGAAACAATGCTCTAACTGCCTTACATTATCACCAGTTCCTCATTTAGAGGTTAATCCACGAGGCCTTACGCCCAATCTTATTTGGCAAATGGATGTAACTCACTATGCAGAATTTGGAAAATTAAAATTTATACATGCTTGCATTGATACTTGTTCAAGATTTCTTTTCACTTCTCTGCTATTGGGAAAAGCCTCTAAAAATGTAATCAATCATTGTTTACAAGCTTTTAATACAATGGGATTACCCAAAGTCCTTAAGACAGACAATGGGCCAGCCTACACTTGCAATAACTTTATCTTTTTTTTTTTTTTTAAAGAATTTGGTATTAAACATAAAACTGGAATTCCTTATAACCCAATGGGTCAAGGAATTGTTGACTATGCACATTGCACTCTTAAAAATTGGCTTTTTAAAACAAAGGGGAAATTATACCCCTTTAGATCACCCAAAGCACACCTTGCTTTTGTTTTATTCATTTTGAATTTCCTGCAAACTGATGCTAAAGGTCAGTCTGCAGCAGATGGCAATTGGCATCCTGTTACTTCTTGTGCTATGGTTAAATGGCGAGACCCTTTAACTAATACTTGGAACAGTCCAGACCCTATTTTAATTTGGGGAGGAGGTTCTGTTTGTATTTTCTCTCAAAAAGAAGATGAAGCACAATGGCTACCAGAAAGATTGGTATGGCAGGCAAGCAGAGACCCTGAATCATCTGGTAAGTATGACTAATCCTATAGTGTTCTGAAAGTTGCTTCTCCCTTACTGGGAAGGTAGACTATTTTGTTCTCTTGCCATTAATTTGCAAGCCAGGTCTTCTTCCTGAGCTACTAATTTGCAACCAAACTAAATACCTTGGGCCATCCAGACACAGCCCAAGAGGTTTTTTTTTCCCCCTCTTAATCTATTCTTTTGTGTTTCAAGCAGGTCTCTCCCAGACACAGCTCAAAGGCTCCCAGGACTTGAAGAAAGGTAGGTTGCTGTGAAAGACAGTCAGCTCACATTCACAGGGCATTTACTTTACCAGTGGATCTTCAAAAAGGGAGCCAAATAGAACTCAGATCTATGTGTTTTTGCTAACTGAGCAAACATGGGTACCAGCAAGAGATGTAAGGCAAGGCACTGCAAGGGAAGGAAACTTTCTGGCTCTGAGTTCCCTGGAAGCATACCTGACTGCATAGAAGTTAAATATAAGAGACCATCCTTATAATAATAATAAGGGAGTCTATTCCCCTCCCCTATAAAATACATTATATAATATTTAAGGGGTCTTGGTCCCTGCTTTCCCTCTCTGGTCAAAAACCACTGTCTTTTGACAGATATATTATCCACTGATTCCTTTTAAAATTTAAGAGAAAAGGGGGAACTGTTCCCCTCTCCCAGCATTTGAGCTTGGCTTTCAAATCTCTGCTTTAATCATCAGTTCTCAGCCCATGAAATTCCTGGCCTTTGTTCTTAATAGAACAAAACACCTTCCTTCTTTCACCTGAGAGCCACTGCTAACTGCCACCCAGAGCTTTCGTGGATCTACCAGGCCTGCAGTTTCCTGATTCCAGCAGGCTACCTGCTGACAATGAAGCCAACTCCAGATCTCTTTCCCCTGGAGTCTGGGGGAGGGGGGTCTTGCCCAATCTGTTATATGATTTAACTTCCATTAAAACCTTCAGCCTCAACCGGCAAATGTGGCCCTGACCCTCGTTCTTTTTGACACCTTCCCATGCATCCTCATGGTTCTTTTCCAGGTATCTGCTTCATTTGTAGCTGCTGGCAGCAACAAACAAACCCTTAGCCAAACTAACCAAGAGACATGGAGACAGTCGCCACATAAACAAAGTCAGTAATAAAAAGGAGATATAACAACTGACTCTGGGGAAGTTCAAAGAATCATTAGATTTTACTTCAAAAGCCTATACTCCACACATTTTGAAAATCTTACTGAAATGGATTATTTTCTGGACAGACATCACAGAAATTAAATCAAGATCAAGTAAACTATTTAAGCAGTTTCAAAACCCCTAAAGAAATGGAAGCACTCATTAACAGTCTCTCAACCAACAGAAGGCCAGAGCCAGACAGTTTTAGTGTAGAATTCTACCAGACTTTCAAAAAAGAGCTTATACCAATACTCCTCAAAGTATTCACAAAATAGAAACAGAATACTGCCAAAGCAGTATACAGTAAGCCAGTAACCAATAGCAAACTAAATGGATTGAAAGTTAAAGCATTTCCACTAAAATCAGGGACAATACAAGGCTACAAAATCTCTCCCTATCTATTCAATATATTGCTTGAAGCCAGGGCAATAAGATAAGTAAAGGAGATCTGTAGAATTAATTAGTATTAACATCCTGGCTTTGTGGTTCACTACTGGCCTCATAGTTTATGTACCTGAATGAAAGACACAAGCATAGCCCCTATCTTTTAGTAAGTTTTAATCAACACAATAGCTGAGCAACTGCCTAAACTCCACTTCTGTTAGAATTTACCTCCTGCCAATAATTCTAAGTTATTACTTACTAATTCTATGTTCTATCTTGGCTGTTTTAGACCCAGTTGGGCAGTCCTTAGGGTGTTGCTTTACTAGTTCCCTTGCATAGCTGCTGTTCCTTTTGGTCCTGCACTATTCTCAGTCATGGCATCTCCCGCCTCCTCCCAGCATGGCAGTTCTTCTCCATCTTTATCTCCTCCTGGTCCCAAGCCCAGGAATCCTAAAATCCCACCTCTGTCTACCTTCCCTAGCTACTGCTGGTTGTTATCTTCATTTCCCAATCATAACCAACTATGGAAAGCTTCCCAGAAGCTTTGTGGAGAAGTTCTCATGCAACCTTTTTATTGGGGGGGGACATAATTACTATTTGTAATACAAGCAGATATATTTCACACTTTTGTCCAATTAAAAAGGCTCTTTTCTCTCAGATATGCATTGAACATAATTAAAACAATCATGTAAATTTTAAAGTATAATATGCATTCATAAAGTCCAGTCCATCATATTTGGCAATTTATATAACATATTCTTTCATCTATCTTAACTTTAAAAACTTACAATTTTGTGCCTCAAATAAGCTTGTTTTTAACTTATATTACCAACTGAAAACTTCAAAATGGGAACATCTTTAATGTTAGATAACTTAAGTTCAATTATAATACTATAACAAGTTTTCAACCCTATCAGAGATCTGAGAAGGAATTGATTATGTAGGATGTAGAAAGACATAGCTCCCAAATGTATACAATTGGTAAAGACAGCAGACTGCCTGCATAGTCCATGCTATTCCTGATAACAATGGAACATCTGTCCATCGTCCATCTGAACTAACCATCTGACAGACCTCAAGTGAAGCAAGAATTATGAAGGACTAGTTTTCCGTAACTTGGCAGAGCTTAACAATCAACTATCTCATGTTTGTTTTTGTCTTTCTGGACAGGATATTTTGTCTGTGGATGAAGTTAGGAAAGCACTTACCTGCTGGCTAGCTTTCCACAATTGGAGCAACTCCATATGGAGGTAATGATGGTCAATATTTTCTTTAAGGAGAATGTGGGTACTGTCAGGAACAGACATGTCTCCTAGTCAAAAGATCCATTAATAATGAAATTATTTTAAATACCATATTCTATGGATCTCTGACACTTTTGAAGAACAACTACCTATATGTAGTAGAATGGAGTTGTGAAATACTGATTACCCTTAGCTGTTTACTGTTTAAATAATCTTGAAAACACTTTATTGTAATTAAATCAGGATCTGATATCACCATGAGTTTACTATCTGACTCTTAACTAGAGTTATTTAATCATCCTAAAGAGTTTATAATGGCAGCCATTAGAAGGACTGGGTCCAAGTCTTGTATTCTAAAATGAGTTGCATAGGCCCAATGCCCATCTAAAAGTAACAAAAATGATGTTAAATTTTAAATCAATGTACAAAGACTTATGCCAATGAAAACCATAGATCTGTACCAATATACAAATTCTGTACCGACTTAAGAAAATATAACATCAATTCTGCATCAAATGTAAAGATTTCTACCATTGTAACATTATGGCTATAAATGTTTTAAGAGTAGATTTAGTAATCCATTCCCAAATACCTAATGTCTTATACTATTAATTTATCTCCCTTTTTTCTTTTTAATCTTCTTCCTTTTACCTAGGAAAGAAAAGATAGTAAAGAGGAAAGGAATGATAGAAATTTTCTAGTCTAATCTCACTATTTAGTTACTTTACTGTTTGAAATTATAACTATTTCCAAATTATCCCTAAAAATATCAACCTATCTATAATTTATAAAAATAAACATAACCAAACACCCAATTCTAAGGAATTGGGTTGACAACTCTTTATAGCTTCTTCTTGCTAAATTGGGGTAATTGAAATTTTTTTTAATTTTTATTTTCTATATTCTATGTTTACATTCCAAAGGCTTTCCCCTTTCCCAGTTCCGCCCTACCATAAGTCCCTTAATTTCTCTCCCCCCCCCAACTATTCCCCAATCATTCCCCCTCCCACCACAGTTTCTCTGTTCTGGGTTTACAAAACTGGATCCAATTTTACAGGCCCAGGGTCCTCTCCTTTCTTCTTCTTGGGAATCATTTGACTTGCTAATTGTGCCTTGAGTATTTAGGGCTTCTGGGCTCATTAATATCCACTTATCAGTGATTGCATTTCATGTGTATTCTTTTGTGATTGGGTTAACTCACTCAGGGTATTTTCCAGATCTAAACATTTACTTACAAATTGCATGAATTCATGATTTTTAATTGCTGAGTAGTATTCCATTGTATAAATATACCACATTTTCTGTATCCATTCCCCCTTTGAGGGATATTTGGGCTGCTTCCAATTTCTGGCTATTATAAACAAGGCTGCTATAAACATAGTGGAGCATGTTTCTTTATTGTATGCAGGGGAATCATCTGGGTATATGCCCAGAAGTGGTATGCCAGGGTCCTCTGGAAGTGGCATGCCCAATTTTCTGAAGAACCACCAAACTGATTTCCAGAGCGGTTTTACCATTTTGCAATCCTACCAACAGTGGAGGAATGTTCCTTTTTCTCCACATCCTCACCAGCACTTGTTGTCTCTTGAGTTTGTAATCTTAGCCATTCTGACTAGTGTGAGGTGGAATCTCAGGGTTGTTTTGATTTGCATTTCCCTGATGACTAATGATTTTGAACATCTCTTAAGGTGTTTCTCGGCCATCCTAATTTTTTCTGGTGAAAATTCTTTGTTTAGCTCTGTACCTCATTTTTTGATAGTGTTATTTGGTTCTTTGGAGTCTAACTTCTTGAGTTCTTTGTATATATTGGATATTAGCCCTCTGTCAGATGTGAGGTTGGTGAAGATCTTTTCCCACTTTGTTGGTTGCCATTTTGTCCTTCTGACAGTGTCCTTTGCCTTGCAAAAACTTTGTAATTTTATGAGGTCCCATTTGTCAATTCTTGATCTTAGTGCATAAGCTACTGGTGTTCTGTTCAGGAACTTTCCCCCTGTGCCCATGTCCTCCAGGGTCTTCCCAAGTTTCTTTTCTAATAGTTTCAGTGTGTCTGGTTTTATGTGGAGGTCCTTGATCCACTTGGAGTTGATCTTAGTACAAGGAGATAAGAGTGGGTGAATTCGCATTCTTCTGCATGTTGACCTCCAGTTGAACCAGCACCATTTGTTAAAAGGGCTATCTTTTTTTCCACTGGATGGTTGTGGCTCCTTTATCAAAGATCAAGTGAGCATTAGTCTGTGGGTTCATTTCTGGGTCTTCAATCCAATTCCATTGATCTACTTGCCTGTTGCTGTACCAATACCATGCAGTTTTTAACACAATTGCTCTGTAGTACTGCTTGATGTCAGGGATATTGATTCCCCCAGAAGTCCTTTTATTGTTGAGAATAGTTTTAGCTATCCTGGGATTTTTGTTGCTCCAGATGAATTTGAGAATTGCTCTTTCTAGATCTATGAAGAATTGAGTTGGGATTTGGATGGGGATCACACTGAATTTGTAGATTGCTTTTGGCAAGATGGCCATTTTTACTATATTGATCCTGCCAATCCTGGAGCAAGAAATATTTTTCCATCTTCTGAGTTCTTCTTCGATTTCTTTCTTCAAAGACTTGAAGTTCCTGTCACACAGATCTTTTGCTTGTTTGGTTAGAGTCACGCCAAGATACTTTATGTTGTTTGTGGCTATTGTGAAGGGTGTTATTTCCCTAACTTCTTTCTTAGCCTGCTTGTCCTTTGAGTACAAGAAGGCTACTGATTTGCTTGAGTTAATTTTATTAACAGCCACTTTGCTGAAGTTGTTTATTAGCTGTAGAAGTTCTCAGGTGGAGTTTAAGTAAACTATCATATCATCTGCTAATAATGATAGTTTGAATTCTTCCTTTCCAATTTTTATCCCTTTAACTTCCTTATGTTGTCTAATTGCTCTCGCTAGAACTTCAAGTACTATATTGAAAAGATATGGAGAGAGAAGGCAGCCTTGTCTAGTCCCTGATTTTAGTGGGATTGCTTCAAGTTTCTCTCCATTTATTTTGATGTTGGCAATTTGTTTGCTGTAGATTGCTTTTACTATGCTTAGGTATGGGCCTTGAATTCCTGCTCTTTCCAAGACTTTTAGCATGAAAGGATGCTGAATTTTGTTGAATGCTTTTTCTGCATCTAATGAGATGACCATGTGGTTTTTTCTTTCAGTTTGTTTATGTAGTGGTTTACATTGATGGATTTCCGTATATTGAACCATCCCTGCATCCCTGGGATGAAGCCTACTTGATCATGGTGAATGATCATTTTGATGTGCTCTTGGATTCGGTTGGCAAGAGTTTTATTTAGTATTTTTGCATCGATATTCATGAGAGAAATTGGCCTGTAGTTCTCATTCTTTGTTGGATCTTTTTGTGGTTTAGGTATTAGCGTAATTGTGGCTTCGAGGAATGAGTTGGGCAGTGTCCCTTCTGTCTCTATTTTGTGGAATAGTTTGAAAAGTATTGGTGTTAAGTCTTCTTTGAAGGACTGGTAGAATTCTGCACTAAAACCATCTGGTTCCATACTTTTTTGGTTGGGAGGCTTTCTATAACCCCTTCCATTTCTTTAGGGGTTATAGGACTATTTATCTGATCTACTTGATGCTGATTTAATTTTGGTATTTGGTATCTGTCTAGGAAATTGTCCATTTCCTCCAGATTCTCCAGTTGTTTTGAGTATAGACCTTTGTAGTAGGATCTGATGATCTTTTGAATTTCCTCAGTTTCTGTTGTTATGTCTCCCATTTCAATTCTAATTTTGTTAATTTGTATACTGTCTCTGTGTCCTTTGGTTAGTCTGACTAAGGGTTTATCTATCTTGATTTTTTCAAAGAAACAACTCCTGGTCTTGATGATTCTTTGTATGGTTTCCTTTGTTTCTACTTGATTGATTTCAGCCCTGAGTTTGATGATTTCTTGTCTTCTACTCCTCCTGGGTGAATTAACTTCTTTTTCTTCCAGGGCTTTAAGGTGTGCCGTTAAGCTGCTAGTGTATGCTCTCTCCAGTTTCTTTTTGGATGCACTTAGAGCTATGAGTTTTCCTCTTAGCACTGCTTTCATTGTGTCCCATAGATTTGGGTAGGTTGTACCTTCATTTTCATTGAATTCTAAAGAGTCTTTCATTTCTTTTTTTATTTCTTCCTTGACCAAGGTGTCATTGAGTAGAGTATTGTTCAGTTTCCATGTGTATGCGGGCTTTCTGTTGTTTTTGTTGCTATTGAAGACCACTCTTATTCCATGGTGATCTGATAGGAGGCATGGGATTAGCTCGATCTTCTTGTATTTGTTGACATCTGTCTTGTGACCAATTATATGATAAATTTTGGAGAAGGTACCATGCAGTGCTGAGAAAAAGGTATAATCTTTAGCTTTAGGATGAAATGTTATATATATATATATATATATATATATATATATATATATATATATAATCCAATTGGTCCACAGTTTCAATTACTTTCACTTTGTCCCTGTTTAGTTTCTGCTTTCCTGATTGGTCCATTGAGGAGAGTGGAGTGTTGAAGTCACCCACAATTATTGCGTTAGATGTAATGTGTGCTGTAAGCTTTAGTAAGGTTCCTTTTATGAATGAGGGTGCCCTTGCATTTGGAGCATAGATGTTTAGTATTGAGAGCTCTTCTTGTTGGATTTTCCCTTTGACCAGCAAGAAGTGACCTTCTGAGTCTCTTTTGATGACTTTAGGTTGGAAGTCAATTTATCTGATATTAGAATGGTTACTCCTGCTTGTTTCCTGAGACCATTTGCTGGTAAAATTGTCTTCCAGCCTTTTTCTCTAAGGCAGTGTTTGTCTTTAACACTGAGATGTGTTTCCTGTATGCAGCAAAATGTAGGGTCCTGTTTCCAGTCTCTTAATCTATGTCTTTTTATTGGGGAATTGAATCCATTGATGTTAAGAGATATTAAGGAATAGTAATTATTACCTCCCGACATTTTTGAAATTATTTTATTTATTTATTTATTTATTTATTTATTTATATTCGAGAGGTTATCTTCTTTTGGGTTTGGTGAGAGGAAATTTTATCTTGCTTCTTCCCGGGTGTAGTTTCTGTCCTTGTCTTGGTGTTTTCCCCTTATTATCCTTTCTAGGGCTGGATTTGTGGAAAGATATCATGCAAGTTTGGTTTTGTCATGGAATACCTTGATGTCTCCATCTATGGAGACTGAGGGTTTTGCTTGGTAAAATAGTTTTGGCTGAAGTTTGTGTTCTCTTAGCGTTTGCATGATATCTGCCCAGGATCTTCTAGCTTTCATGGTCTCTGGTGAGAAGTCTGGTGTTATTCTGATAGGTCTTCCTTTTTATGTTACTTGGCCTTTTTCACTTGCTACCTTTAATATTCTTTCTTTGTTTAGTACATTTGGAGTTTTGATTATTATGTGACATGATGTATTTCTGTTCTGGTCCTGTCTGTTTGTGGTTCTATAGGCTTCTTGTATATTCATGGGTATCTCTCTCTTTAGGTTGGGGAATTTTTCTTCCAAAATTTTGTAGAAGATATTTGCTGGCCCTTTAACTTGTAAATCTTCACTCTTGTCTATACCTATAATCCTTAGGTTTGGTCTTCTCATTGTGTCCTGGATATCCTGGATGTTTTGGGTTACAACCTTTTTGCATTAATATTTTCTTTGACTGTTGAATCAATGGTTTCTATGGTATCTTCGACTTCTGAGATTCTGTCTTCTATCTCTTGTCTTCTATTGTTGATATTTGCATCTATGGCCCCTGATTTCTTCCCAAGGTTTTCTATCTCCAATGTTGTCTCCCTCTGCGATTTCTTAGTTGTTTCTACTTCTGTTTTTAAAACCTGGATGGATATGCTCAGATCTTTCACTTGCTTGATTGTGTTTTCATGCATTTCTTTAAGAGATTTTTGTGTTTTCTCTTTCATAGCTTCTACTTGTATTTCTTTAAGGGATTTTTGTCTTTCCTCCTTATTGTCTTCTTCTTTTTGATCCATCTTCTCCTGAATTTCTTGAAGTGATTTTTGTATTTGCCTTGTAAAGGCTTCTAACTTTTGATACATTTTTTCCTCTATTTCTTTATGAGATTTTTCTATGTGTTCAGCTACCAGCATCCTGACCAGTGCTTTTATATCAAAGTCTTGTTTTTCTGGTGTTTTGGGGTATTCAGGGCTTCCTGTTGTTGGTGAACTGGGTTCAGATGCTGTCATGTTGTCTTGATTTCTGTTAGTAACGTTCCTTTGTTTTCCTTTTGCCATCTGGTTATTTCTGGTGTTAGTTGGCCTTGTTGTTACTTGCTAGTGTTTGAATCTCCCAGGAGGCTGGGCTCACCTGTTGTTTCTCTACTGGTGATTATGTGTGACCGCTGCTCTAATGGACCATGAGCTGGCTGCCACCTGCTGCCTTGGTGTAAGGCCGGAGGGCGTGGAGAAGTCCCGCAGAGCCTTGGCGGCGCTGGGCCTGCCTGACACTGAGAACGTAGCGGATCCCCCAGTGAGATGGTAGCCCCGGCTGTAGTCTGTCTACCTGGGCCTCCTTAGCTGTTTCCTGGTAGCAATATGGAGGCCTACCGCCACCACCGCTCCAAGGGACTGCGAGGTGGCTGCCCGGTAATTGAAATTTTTAATGGAGTGGCAAGGGGTAGGAAAATTAGAAAAATTGGTCTCACTCAAGAAAGCTAGCTTTTGCATTTGTTACCCAGTCTCTGCATGCTTAGAAAGTACAGGGCTTAACTGATGTTTTGACTGGATCTGTTTGACAGCCTGGATAAAGCAAGTCATCCAGAATCAGCACCTATTCTGGAATCTGTTCTAGAAGCAAGTCTAAGGAAACGTCATCCAGTGAGGTAGGGGGTCAGAACAGCAGGTCACTTCAGCATCCCCAAGACTGAATCTTGTCAGAGCTGCATCTTGGTGTTTCATTCCTCAATATACATATGTTACAACTCAACTTTTCACTCTATACAGATATTTGTGCAAGGTGTACCAGTGAATTAACAATATTTTATTCTTCTTTGAGCAGGTGTAAGACAACTGTTTTGTTATGATTTAATTTGATCAATAACCAATTGCAATGTATCTTCATTCATGTCAGGTGAATGATCGCATGATGAACTTTAAGGATTCTGTAACCAACAAGATTTATTGGCTAATTTTAGCTGAAGTCTTGGTTAGAGACATTCTTATGTCTAAGTTACTTTTAGAAATATTCTCCTGTGGAGGGATCAATAATTTATGTTAATTGTACTATTTGTTCTTCCTTAAGTTTTCTTTTCTGTCTGTAGCCAAGATCTTTAGAGGGTCTTCCATTGTCATATCTGATCCATATTATTTTGGAAGAGTTCAAAAGTCTTTTCTCTTTTTCTTTCATTTCTTTTCTTTTCTTTTTACTTTTTTTTGGTTGTTTTTTTTTTTTGGGGGTTTTTTGGATTTGGGTTTTTGAGACAGGGCTTCTCTGTATAGTTCTGTATGTCCTGGAACTCACTCTGTAGTCCAGTCTGGCCTTGAACTCAGAAATGTGCTTGACTCTGCCTCCTCCCAGAGTGCTGGGATTACAGGCGTGTGCCACCACCGCCCAGCCTTTTCTCCTTTTCTATTAATACAAATACAGAGCCTGTCTTCCAAAATAGCTTATCCTTAGTCTGGCAACTCAAAATCAATTGGTTCAATTTAGCAGCTTCCTTTTTATTAGAGCCTGTTCTACTCCAACCTCTCTCCCATAGTATTAGTAATATCATTAATACCACTAATATTATAACCATCTTCATTTTGATAATTAAAGCAACTCAAAGCAATTATAACAATTTTAAACAATTATTATCTGTTGTGATAGGGCTTCTCTCTATCTCTGTGCCTTTGTTTTCTACATTTGAGATCAAAGACCTGTATTTCTTTATTCTTCCATGTATACTTAAACACACTTAAACAATTATCACTATCTCCCTTCTATCCTTAAAACCATGCAGATTTTCATTATTCCTCTTCTATAGAAATTAGTATCTGTGGATATGTGATATGTGATTATATCCAATTATCTTTATACGAGTTGGATTACCATGCATTTAACTTCAATTAAATTCCTTCTATAATGTATTTTCAGGCTGATTTATGGATGAATGCCATGCTGAGCTATCCCAGAATTCCCATGTTCCAAGAATCCTGTTGCTTGTGAAGCATTGACTTCTTAACTTTTGAACAACTACTACATTCTTTTCTTATTCCAGCTATCCTGGACCCATT
The DNA here is from genome assembly GCA_964023405.1 of Apodemus agrarius. Classification (NCBI taxonomy): domain Eukaryota; kingdom Metazoa; phylum Chordata; class Mammalia; order Rodentia; family Muridae; genus Apodemus; species Apodemus agrarius. The sequence goes on along the minus strand of OZ030011.1, from coordinate 123,303,282 downwards.
GAGTCAAATAAATCTGGGCTCTCAAGTCTGTTACACAATCCAAAGAACCTATACAGGCTGGACCTAGGACTCCCTGCATATATGTACCAGATGTGCAGTTTGGCCTTCATGTAGATCTGAAACAAATGGTAAAGTGGCTATTACAAAAGCTGTTGCCTGTCTATGGTATATGTTCTTCTAGCTGGGTCTTTTGGCCTAAGAGGGTAAGGAAGTGCCAGGGCTGAGGGATACTTAAGGGGTGCCATCTACTCAGAGCAGAAAGGAACAGAGATAGTGGAAGGATTGTAAAAGGGGATGATCAGGAGGGAGGAGTGAGTGGAAGATAAAGTGAATAAATAAATAAATAAATAAATAAATAAATAAGTAAGTAAGTAAAATTTTAAAATTTCCTACAAATGGCCACTGAAAGTTGAAAGATGAGTTGATTTATAGGTATAATGAAAAGCCATTAGATATCAATTTAATACTATGTCCATTTTGCATCTTAATAGTAGTAGGTGCTCCTCTAAGGCCTATGACCTATTTAGGCATATGTTCTTAAAAGTTTATAGTGGTATCAGGTGTTGCATTCAATTTGTGGAGCACCACTTGAATCCAGTCAGGAAATAGTTATTCTCATAATTTTCATACCATTATTATACTACATGGGTGTATCTTACCATTCTAATCATTATTGCAACTCACAGGGGTTATAGCTGAGTATAACTGATTACTAATTTTTGTCCTTTATTAGCATGTATGACTCCTAGAGCTATGAATGCTAGTCCATAGAAGTGAAGTTTTCAACTCAGAACCAGCTTGATTTATTCATGTTCTATGATCAATGTATAATAATACACTTGAATACACTGAAATCCACTTTGGTACTTTGGAAAGAAACTTACAATGATTATTTCCTTGAAATATATTTGATATTTTAATGTAGAAAAGTAGCACATGGTGCATACTTGGGAGAAGACAGGCCTCTAGTGACCTAGTAGTTAATAGTTGTGATGACTGATCTTGGTTGTCAACTAAGTTATAGAAAGTATTCACTAAAAATCAAGCAGTTTGGCATACCCATGAGAGATTATCTTGAGTGGATCACATGAGATTGGAAGAATGACCTTGAATCTAGATCATGTGAAATCAGAAAACCCACCCTAAATCCAGGACACACTTTCTAGTGGGAACCTACATAAAAGAACACTAACGAAGTAAGTTGTTTGTCTTTTATTTGGTTTCCCTCACTTTAGCTGGCATATTTATTTTATTCTGTTGCTGAGGTCTTCCTACAGTGAATGGACTAGCTCAAGGATTCCATTGTAATTTACAGGCCAACAGCTCTTTAGAAATTCCCTGACTTCAGAACAAGATTGGAACTGATTTGGCATCTAGTATCATGGACTGAACAGCTATAGGATTCTTGACATTTCTGTTACAATATATATATAAACTATTAGTTCTGTTCCTTGGATAACCCTGATTAATAAACTACTTATATAGCAGATAATACAATTCAGAGAGATAAAAGCCTGTGTTGTTCACTCTTCATCATCTTTCCACTCTTTCCATATTATCTAATATAAATCATCAGGATGTGGATGCCATAAACTATTACCTTAATTTAAATTTAAGGTCTACTAAATTTGAAATTTATCATATACTTCACCATAACCTTTGTTTGAAATATTGATCTTACCTTTGAAAGGGCTAGATCTATGTAAAAGATTCAGAAGAATATCTTCCATAATTAATATTGATTTAAATGTCATCATTATATTAAAGTATATTAAAGTTAATACAAGATGCAAAGTATAAGGCATCAAAAACGCATATAATCCTTCTCTTGTAATGTTTTTAGTAAATAGTATTAGCACCTGTACAAAAATATGAGTTTTCTTCAACTACCATAGAAAAGAATGTCAGAGATTGAGTACTCATATACACCTATATTATATAACGGAGCTTTGGATAGTAGAAGAAAGGAAAAATAATGACAGAGACACCAACCCATTTCTTAACATGCAACAAACTTGAGGTTTTTGGTTGTATAGATGCTTAAATCTCATTTGGCAGAAGAAAGTGATAAGGAAAAGAAGTATAAAAAGAGCAGATAAAGCTATTAAAACTTTAAGATAAAACTGTTATCTACTTGAAGTATGTTATACATAAAAATAATTGTAGATTTAATTGTGTGGGTGTATTAGTTATAGTTTATGTATAAACCTGACTTGTGTTATATTTGCACACTCTTTAGGAATTAATTTTGAGTGTGATTGGATTATGATAATGGTGTGATTTCAACTGTCTTCTATATTCCTAGAGAAAATAGAAAAATACTTTTTTTTTAGTATTTTTGTTTACATGTGTCCTTAAGGACTGAAAGAAATAGTGATTAAAACTCCACAAAGGAGAATTTGTGAAGAATTTAATCTGCTTCTAGAAATGGCAAATGAAAGGCTGAACTCTTGGTTACATCTTGACAACAAAGGATGCCAGGCTGATCATTGTACTTCCAACCCTCAAGCTGTGTGGGGCTGCAAAGCTGTGCAACCAGGGGAATGGGTAAGAAGAGTGAGGATGAAATGTCTAAACCCTGAAAATATTTCCTTAGACTGTGAGGAGTAGGACTGCTTCCTCCATGCTCTGGGCCTTAGTACCCACACCTCTGTCACCCTGTCCTTGAGGTAGTTGTTTTAAGGACAGTCACATAGCCTGGTGGCCAGGTTTCAGCTTAAACTTCCTATCCCAGGCCATCACTTTGGAATTCCTTTTCATGCAAATGAACTTTTCCCAGCACCTCAGCCTCAGTCAATTGTGTACACCCCCCCCCCAATTCATTCCTAATAAGGAGAGCTATTTCATTGAAAATCTTCACCAGAGAAGGCTGTTTCCTACCAGTCCAGGAAAACTTTATTCCTTCCGGTCTAGTCCCAGTCCAGCCTGGTGTACAATGGTGCACCTTTTTGCTAGTGGAAAAAAGTAGACATGTATGGCAAGGCATACGTAAGGACATACCTAAGAGTAACACCAAGAATGAACCAAACTTCTCACACTGAGAACATAAGTTCCAGGAACACATTTCATTTTTCCATGGCCACTGGAGAAGTGGTATAATAAAACCTAGTTTTAGAAAGTCCTTCAAGATAAAGGTGGAACACAAAACCCAACATTTGAAAAAAATCAATAATTTCATTCAATTATAAAGGGGCCAGTATCAATGAACATTTTTTTTAAAGTAGACATTAAATTTGGAGTAAAATAAGAATTCCTCTTACTTGAATAATGTAATTAACAATTCACATAAGAAGTAATGGTGAACACTAACATATGTGCATATTCACAAGTTTAAGTTTATTTTCACCCAATTTCTTCATGGGTCTACATTTACTATCACTCTCATAGACAACCTGTGATTACATGAAAGATGTTAATCCATTAACCATACCCAGTATTTGTCTCAGTTATTTTCAATGCATATTCACTCAGTGTATGTTCTTGTTTCCTCCTTATTCCCAATCTCCATTTAATTTTCTTCATAGATGTTAGTACCATGTCCTCAGGAATACCTACAGGCATCTTTTTACCTTTATTTTCTTTTTCTTTAAGACAGAATAAAATTACATGTGGAAAGAAAAGTTTTGTTTTTGTCCCTTCTTGAATCCCCTTCTACTAAACTTCCTAGAATTTATTGCCAACTAATCAATATTTGCTAATTTTTTATAAAATGTAAAATAAATTTTAATGTATATTTGTGAAACACATCTTATATATACAGGATTGCTTCAATTGAATGTATCCAAATGTATTTCATAATATACTATAGATTTGAATATATTGTCAAATACTGTGACATTGCACATAGTCTTAGGAGATTTATAACTATTAAGATTTCAATAATAATTTTCTGACAGATTTGCATGAAAATTCTACTATCAACTCATATTCTTTTTAATTTATTTATGTATTCAGTACACAACCCAATATCTGCCACTCCTTTTTTCTCAGTACCCCCTTATGCAAGTCTTCCCCCCATTCCTCCTTCTCCTTCTCTTTTGAGAATAGTAAGCCTCCTACACTGCAGATCAAGTACTATAGGACTGGGCATATCCTCTCCCCCTGGGACTAGACAAAGAGTCCATTTTAGAGGCACAAGGTCCACAAGCATGCAGGCAACAGTCTTAAAGAAAGCCAGTGCTCCAATTGTTGGGGGACCTATATGAGGACCAAGCTGCTCTTCTGCTACTTATGTGGTGGGGTCCTAGGTCCCATCAGTTCCCTCTCTTTGGTTGGTGATTCAGTCTCTGGGTGCCCACAAGGGAACAGGTTAATTGACTGTGTTGGTCTTGTGGAGTGTCTGTCCTCTGGGTTCTTCATTCCTTCTCCCAATTCTTCCTTAACCCACCCTTAGCTCCATGTAATGTTTGAGTGTGAGTCTCTACATTTCTTTCTATTGGCTTCTGGTTGGAGCCTCTCAGAGGACAGTTATGCAAGGTTCTGTCTGCAAGCATAAAAAGGTATCTTTAGTAGTGTCTGGGATATTTTTTTTCCAATTTGATGCAGTCATTGGTTGGCCATTTCCTCAGACTTTGTTCTTTGTCACTACACATCTTGTTGCCAGGACATTATTTGCAGTTGAAGTTTTTGTGGGTAGATTGCTATCCTTATCCCTCCTAAGTAGTATTCCACTGTGTAGGTATAACACATTCTTTGAACCTATTCTTCAATTGATACACATCTAAGTTATATCTAGCTTCCTGCTGCTATGGAAAAGGCAGCTATAAATATAGTTGAGCAAGTGTCCTTGTGGCATGATGGAACAACTTTTCTATAAATGCTCCGGAGTGGTCTTGAGGTAGAACAATTCTCAAACTATGAAATTGATTTCCAGAGTTGTTGTGTAATTTTGCACTCTTACAAGTAATAGATGGGTTTTTCTCTTGATCCATATCCTTCCCAGCATGTGCTATCACTTGAGTCTTTTATCTTAGTCGTTCTGATTAGAGTAAGATAGAATCTCAGGGTTGTTTTGATTTACATTTCTCTGATGGTTAAGGACACTGAACATTTGTTTTTATTTTTAGTGACTTCTTGTCCATTTGAGATTCCTTGAGAAGTCTCTGTTTAGCTCTCTATCCAGTTTCTTAGTTGGGTTATTTGGATTCTTGGTCTCTAACATTTTGAGTTCTAGATAAAGAGATTTTGCTGGCTCCTGCAAGCACTAAGAAGAAAAGGCCCGGCATGTTGTGTGTGCAGCACAGTAGAGCTGGCCTTGATGGGAAGTGCACAAGTGAGCTAGCCCTGAGAGCAAGAGCACAGAAGAGCTGTCACCCAATCTTCTGCCAAGGTGGTATAAATAATGGGGTAATGCCCTCTCCTCAACTCCCGACAGTCACTGCCTGTAGTCCCCAGGAATGCTAACCCTAGGGTTATGAAAGCTGGAGAGTTAAACCTGTACCCTCATTGTTTATAGCAGTCAGGAAAGTTTGTGATTTGGCACTGTACCTTGCTATGTCAATACAACAGAGCTGACCCTGATAGAGAAGGAATGTAGTGAACCCATCACAATTGTGTGGGAGTTGGAGAGGTTGCCCAAAGACTCATAGGCTGCAGGACTTTGAAGACTCTGCCCTGCACCTTAACTGAACAGCTCCTATGAATATAACTCTGGAGGTGAGGTGAAGGGTGTTGGTGAGCATACTCATAAGGCATTAAAGCAGGAGATCTGATCCTGTCTTTTGCTGATGGTAGCATTGGCTTTCCTAGGCCAGGTAGTGTTGGAGAGCTTGCCCTAGTGGTTCAAAATAGGGAGAGCTGTCAGCTGATCAGATCAGTTCCCACCCAGAACTAGTCGAGGACTACAAATTAGCCCACTCCAAAATAATATATAATTTGTGAAACATTGGAACATGTAAAAGAGCCAATTTTGCTGTTAAAAAGCTGCAGTCATCCATGACAGAGGGCAACAAGAGAATAAGTGGGAGGGGTTTCAATAAGAATCCAATATTGATGTTATCACAGAAGATAGAGAACTTAAAACAGACAAATGACTACTTGCAATGAACATTTGCAAGTAAAAATGAGTACAGGCCCGAGACAAAGCAGGAGAAGAAGCAAAGGCCATTGCTGAGAAGAAAGCTGCTGGCAAAGAGTATGTTCCAACTAAGAGACCACCTGTCCTCTTAGGAGTCAATACAGTCATTACCGTGGTGGAGAACAAGAAGGCTCAGCTGGTGGTTATTGCCCATGATGTAGACCCCATTGAGCTGGTGGTTTTTCTGCTTTCCCTGTGTTGGAAGATGGGGGTGCCCTACTGCATCATCAAGGGAAAGGCCAGGCTGGGGCATCTGGTCCACAGGAAGACATACACCACTGTTGCTATCACATAGATTAACTTGGAAGACAAGGGTGTTCTGCCTATTAGGACCAATTATAATAACAGATATGATGAGATCCACCACCACTGGGGAGGCAATGTCCTGGGTTCTAAGTCTGTGGCTCGCATTGACAAGCTGGAAAAGGAAAAGGCTAAAGAACTCACCACTAAATTGTGTTAAATATACCCTCAGATTTCTGTACATAAATATAATTACAAAATTTTAAAAAATGTGAGGACAAAGGAATATGCTATATAACACAGTGTGACATATGACAGCTTCTATGAGGAGACATTTTCTATACTTTGTTTTTAGTGTGTGTGCGTGTGTGTGTGTGTGTGTGTGTGTGTGTGTATGTGTGTGTGTGTGTGTGTGTGTGTGTGTGTTCTTTTTGCAGGGGGAAGGTTTCTAGGCAAAGTGTGGATATGAGGGAACAGAGGCATGAATAGAAATGAGGTATATAATAATGAAACTCAGAAAGAATCAATAAAGCCTTTTTAAAAGTTTTACTAGAGAATTAAAGATAGATATAAAAAATGAAGTTGTTTTATAAGGGTAATTATTTTAAGTAAAGTGGAATGAGTATGCACTTCTTATTTTATTTACTGAAAAGGGAAGTAAAAACACTTCATGATAAATTAAAGATTTACATGGAAAATATTTCAGATAAACACGTTAAAATTAACAATTTTCATGGAAAATAAAGAGTTAAGTCCTCCTCCTGGGCATATACCCAGAGGATTCCCCTGCATGCAATAAAGACACATGCTCAACTATGTTTATAGCAGCCTTGTTTATAATCGCCAGAAATTGGAAGGAGCCCAAATATCCCTCAAAGGAGGAATGGATACAGAAAATGTGGTATATTTATACAATGGAATACTACTCAGCAATTAAAAATAATGAATTCATGCAATTTGTAGGTAAAGGGTTAGACCTGGAAAATATCATCCTGAGTGAATTAACCCAATCACAAAAGAATGCACATGAAATGCAATCACTGATAAGTGAATATTAATGAGCCCAGAAGCCCTAAATACTCAAGACACAAATAGCAAGTCAAATGATTCCCAAGAAGAAGAAAGGAGAGGACCCTGGGCATGTAAAGATTGCATCCAGTTTAGTAAAGTAACCGAGGGGGGAGGGGGAATGATTGGGGAATAGTTGGGGGGGAGAGGAACTATGGGAACTATGGTGGGTGGGAACTGGGAAAGGGGAAAGCCTTTGGAATGTAAACATAGAATATAGAAAAAAAAAGAAATATAGTTTTGTCAACCAGGAATGGGCAGACTTTCTGTTAATAAACATTTAAAAATAAAAAAAATTAACAATTTTCATGGAAAATTAAAGAGTTAAGTGGTAGACTTGTAAAACATAGCTAAATTAATTGAAATATGGGATAGAAATATTTTATGATAGAACTGAAGATTTATGTGAAAACTATTTCTAATAAAATTATAGAAAATGTAAACAAATGATAGAATTTAAGATTATCATGGAAATTTTATATAGATATAATAATGGTAGGCATAAAAGTATTCCTAAGTTAGAGGATCCTGGGCCTGGAAAGATTGGATCCAGTTTTGTAGAGAAACTGTGGGGGGAGGGGGAATGATTGGGGAATAGTTGGGGGGGAGAGGAACTATGGGACATAGGGAGGGGGGAACTGGGAAAGGGGAAAGCCTTTGGAATGTAAACATAGAATATAGAAAATTAAAAAAAAAGTATTCCTAAGTTGATTGAAAGTGGAATTATCAACATTTTCTGATAAACTTGAAAATTTACATGGAAAATATTTCTGATAAAATTGAAGGAATATATAGAAAGACGTTAAAATTAAAGATTATTATGGAAATTATATAGATAAAATAATAGGCATAAAGATAATTCTAAGTTGATTGAAGGTGGCATTGTAAACATTTTCAGATAACATTGAAGATTTACATGGAAAATATTTCTGGTAAAATACAAGAAATAAATAGACAAACATGTTAAAATTGGTTATTTCATGGAAAAATTTACATATAAAATGGTAGATATAAACAATCTTTCTAAATTAATTTAAGGTGGAATTAGAAACATTTGTGATAAAATCAAAGATTTACATTGAAAACATTTCTGGTAAAATAGAGGAAGTATATGGAAAGATATTAAAATTGAAGATTATCATGAAAAATAATGCAGATAAAATGGTAGACATAAAAGCATTACTACATTAATTTAAAGGGGAATTACAAATATTTTCTGATAAAATTGAAGATTCACATGAGAAATATTTCATTAGTCTGTGTCTTTTTATTGGGGAGTTGGGTCCATTGTTGTTGACACTTACTAAAAAGTAGTGACTGTTGCTTCCTGTTATATTTGATGTTATTTTTATATTTGTGTGGGTATCTCCTTTTGGGTTTTTTTTTGAAGATTACTTTCTTGCTTTTCCTAGGGTGTACTTTTCCTTCTTGTGTTGGCATTTTCCATTAATTATCCTTTGTAGGGCTGGATTCGTGGACAGATATTGTATAAATTTGGTTTTATTATGGAATATCTTGGTTTCTCAATCAATGATGATTGAGAGCTTTTCTGGGTAGCATAGCCTGGGCTGGCATTTGTGTTTCTTAGGGTCTGTATGAGGTCTGCCCAGGATCTTCTAGCTTTCATCTTCTCTGGTGCAAAGTCTGGTATAATTCTGATAAGTCTGCTTTTATAAGTTACTTGCCATTTTTCCCTTACTACTTTTAATATTCTTTCTCTGTTTAGTGAATTTGGTGTTTTGAATATTATGTGCTGGGATGCCTTTCTTTTCTGGTCCAGTCTGTTTGGAGTTCTGAAGGCTTCTTGTATATTCATGGGTACCACTTTCTCTAGGTTAGAGAAGCTTTCTTCTACAATTTTGTTGAAGATATTTACTGGGCCTTTAAGATATAAATCCTCACTCTCATCTATACCTATAATCCTTAGGTTTGGTCTTCTCATTATGTCCTGGATTTCCTGGATGTTTTGGGTTTACAGCTCTATGCAGTTTGCATTTTCTTTGACTGTTAAGTCAATGTTTTCTATGGGGTCTTCAGCACCTGAGGTTCTTTCTTTTATCTCTTGTATTCTGTTATTGATGCTTGCATTTATGACTCCTGACTTCTTTCCAAGGTTTTCTATCTCCAGAGATGTCTCACGTTGTGATTTCTTTATTGTTTCTACTTCCACTTTTAGATCCTGGATGGCTTTGTTCAGTTATTTCACTTGATTGTTTGTGTTTTCCTGTAATTCTTTAAGGGACTTTTGCGTTTCCTCTTTAACAGCTTTTACCTGATGACTGATGTTCTCCTGTATTTCTTTTTCTTTTCTTTTCTATATTCTTTGTTTATATTCCAAATTATTTTCCCTTTCCAAGTTCTCCCCTCCCCATAAGTTCCATAAGGCCTCCAGAAGTGTCATGCCCAGGTTTCTGAGGTACCACCAGGCTGATTTCCAGAGTGGTTGTCCCAACTTGCATTCCCACCAGCAGTAGAGGAGTGTTCCTCTTTCTCTACATCCTCACCAACACCTGCTGTCTCCTGAGTTTTTAATTTTAGCCATTCTGACTGGTGTGATGTGATATCTCAAGATTGTTTTGATTTGCATTTCCCTAAAGACTAATGATGCGGAACATTTCTTAAGGTGCTTCTCCACCATTTGAAGTTCTTCAGGTGAAAATTCTTTGTTTAGCTCTGTACCCCATTTTTAATAGGGTTATTTGGCTCTTTGGCATCTAACTTTGTATATATTGGATATTAGCCCTCTGTTGGATATAGGGTTGGTGAAGATCTTTTCCAATTTGTTGGTTGCTGTTTTTTTCTGATTGATAGTGTTCTTTGCCTTTAAGAAACTTAAGGAGGTCAAAGGGATACAAATTGGAATGGAAGAAGTCAAACTATCACTATTCACAGATGATATGATATTATACTTGAGTGAACCAAAAAGACTCCACCAGAGAACTCCTACAGTTGATAAACACTTCAGCAAAGTGGCTGGATATAAAATCAACTCAAGCAAATGAGTAGCCTTCCTATACTCAAAGGACAAACAGGCTGAGAAAGAAATTAGGTAAATGGCACCCTTCACAATAGCCACAAATAATATAATGTATCTTGGTGTGATTGTAACCAAATAAGTAAATGATCTGTGTGACAATAACTTCAGGTCTCTGAAGAAGGGAATCAAAGAAGACCTCAGGAAATGGAAAAATCTTCCATGCTCATGGATTGGCAGGATTAATATAGTAAAAATTGGCATCTTGCGTAAAGCGATATACAGATTCAATGCAATCCCCATCAAAAACCCAACTCAGTTCTTCATAGAGTTAGAAAAAGCAATTCTCAAATTCATCTGGAATAACAACAACAACAACAACAACAACAAAAACCAGGATAGCTAAAACTATTCTCAACAGTAAAAGAACTTCCAGGGGAATCATTATCCCTGACCTCAAGCATTACTACAGAACAAGTGTTAAAAACTGCATGGTATTGGTACAGTGACAAGCAAGAAGATCAATGGAATAGGATTGAAGGAATGGACCCAGAAATGAACCCACACACCTATGGTCACTTGAACTTTGACAAAGGAGCTGAAAACATCCAGTGGAAAAAAGGTAGCCTTTTCAACAAATGGTGCTAGTTCAACTGGAGGTCAGCATACAGAAAAATGGGAATGGATCCATTCTTATCTCCTTCTACTAAGCTCAACTCCAAGTGGATCAAGGACATCCACATAAAACCAGGCACACTGAAACTAATAGAAAAGAAACTGGGGAAGACTCTTGAGGATATAGGAATAAGGGAAAAGTTCCTGAACAGAACACCAATAACTTATGCTGTAAGATCAAGAATAGACAAATGGGACCTCATAAAATAACAAAGTTTCTCCTATCTTTCTTTTAGTGAATTATTTAAGTCTCTCTTGAAGCCCACTATCAGCATCATGAGATATGATTTTTAATCCAACTCTTGCTTTTCTGGTGTGTTGGATATCCAGGACTTGCTGTGGTGAGAGAACTAGTTTCTGATGTTGTCATGTGGCCTTGGTTTCTGTTGGTAGGGTTCTTGTGCTTGCGTTTTGCCATCTGGTAATAGTTGGTATTGTTGGCTGTGGCTGGAGTTTATTCCTCCTCTGGGCCTGTAAGCCTGTGTCCTTACTCCTCTGAGCTCAAAAGTGAAAGCACTGCTGGGAGATATCTCTCTCCTGGAGGGCTATACACAGAAGCCTGTGGAGTCTCCTGACTCCCTGGTACAAATGGTGGCAGGGGAGTATGCACTTACAAGAAATTCTTATTAGACAGTCTCTATTCAACTCTGAGTCCCATGAGGGTCTGGGAATGAATTCATTACCTGTTTTATTCCCATGTCCTGGAAGCATATCTCTCTATGAGTTGACCACAAGGGAATTCTGAATGTATTAATAGCTGAGCAAATGAGAATGAGCACTTTAGTGTGGCCAGAAGTGAAAATTCCAGTTTATGTTCTCGCTCTCTGTCTCTGTTTTGTCTTTGTCTCTCTCTCTCTCCACCTCTGTCTCCCTCTTACCTTCTCTCATGCACCCCTGCCTCTCTCTCTTCTTTCTTTTCTCTTCTCTCTCTCTCTCTCTCTCTCTCTCTCTCTCTCTCTCCCTCTCTCCTTTTGCCCCTCTCTTCTTTCCTGACTCCCTTCCAAATGTTCCCTCTCTTTTATGTTTTCTGAAGTCTATAGCCCTTTACGCATTCAAACATTTTAGCATATATATTATCACTTTCAACAGAAATAAGCTCAAGGGTAAAATGTGTCTGGTATAGCAGGTTCTTATCTACTCTCTAAAGCTCCTCAGTGTGCTCAGGGCTATGGAAGTAACAAAAAATCTGCTAATGCCAGTAATAACATTGGTGCTGTGAGATAGAGGGTACCCAGGCCTCTAAAGAAGGCAAAGTTACATCAGGGCATGCTTCATGAAGGTGTTGATGATGTCTGGATTGTTGTTAATTGAGAAGAATTGGAGTAAAGTAGGCAGGGGTCCATTCTGGAAATAGACTTGAATATTCAGAGTTAAAGGCATAGAAAATGTCCATGAGAAAATGGCAGGGAAAGAATTTTTTAACCAGTCAGTTACACACACACATATCACACACTTACTTTTGGTATATGATTAAATAACAATAGAGTTGTGAAAACAGAGCATCACCATTATGGATTTGTGATATGAATATGGATGCCATCAATATCAATATTGATAGTGATATGAAAACTGTCATTTCTATGAGGCCATGAGGAAGGAGAAAATAGTATAACTGAGTATGGATACAAAGTCATTGTACACATAGAAAACCGTCATTGAAAAACCACAGGGGCAAGTAAATGGGAAGAAGAGGAAGAAAGTGGACTGTAGGTCAGTGGTGCTTAACTGGGGGTGTGGGCATAATAGGGACTTTAGTTTTTACAAGTACTAAACAAAATGACACTGAAGAAGGTTAAGTTGAAGACTGCTGCCATGTAGCTGTTCTTTGACCATCACATGATGTTCCAGAGAGGAAAGGAGGAATCCTGGATGAGAAACACCTATATACCATGAATCAGGAAAGAAAATACTTTAAAGAACGTGACGTGGCTCTTGTGTCTGCTATCAGAAACTTCTTAAACAATAGTTCCTGAGATGGGATAGCAGATATAGCTTGGGGTTAGAGACTGCTGACAGCTCTTTCAGAAGTGTGGAGTTCAGTTTCCAGGTGCATAGAATTGCAGTTCCAGCGAGGGAACCAATACCCTCTTCTGGCTTCCATGGGCACTGCAAATGCTATGCATATAAATGCATACAGGCACACAAACACATCCACGCAAATAATAAAAAATCCAATGGCTTTTGAACAAATGGCACTAGTGGTTATGCAAATGATGTATTCTATATTTACTAGAACTGAAGATTTGATGTGCATCTAAGACACAATAAAAAGCACAAATGTGTTACAAAAAATAGTATAAACATAATCTTGATGAAAGAAGACCCATGAAATTATTAATTACCTACAAACGCAATAGGTTTTTCTGAATTTGGTGAAGGTGTTTTAGAAACCTAGCAATATTTCTAAATGATGAGCAGGACTTGGAGTTCTGGGCATTGTATCTCGTACTCAGATGAGTATTTTTAAAGGGGTCAGTTATCTTGTTCAGAGGACATCTAAGGTTAAGTTTTGAATTGTTTCACCATTAAGAATTAATTTTACTTGTCCTGCTTGAGACATGTAGCAGCATGATGGCCAGCTGAATGGACTACTTCCTGTTCTTACAGAGGTGATTATTGGCTGATGTTGACTCAGAATCTATGTGCACAGTGGCAGAAATTTATAGACTCTGGATTGAGGATTAGTTCATGTAGGGAATGTAAAATGAATTAAATTAAAATGCTGCATCTTTCCTTGAGCAAATATATTTAATATAGTGATGTAAGCTGTGCCTTTGGCCACATCAGCTTTGTTTCATAGTTCTACATAAATTCTTTTTATAACAAAGGTGTCTAGGGTCACCATCTACATCAACTATTTCACTTTCTCAAATGTATCGTCTTTCATTTATTTTCAATCAATTTCTCTGTGTTTTTTTTAGAAGAACAGAACTTCACAAAACAGTGGCCTAAAAGGTTTAGCCAACCCTGAACAGTGCCCCAGGCACACTAGACACAACATGAAAAATGATTGCTATGCCTGAATATTTGCTCTGCCCTGCAGAGTTTTATATACTCTGAAACTAAAGAAAAATTCTTGATTCATGTGTTCCAGTTTTTCCAAACTGTGGCAGAAGGATCTCTCTTAAGTCAAAGTTTAAGCAAATATTTTCAGGCACATTGTGAGAAAGGATATATTACTATGAAATGGTTTTGTTGAATATATTTCTGACAAAAATTTTGAGTGGTTCCATTTGATAGATTGAAATTTTAACTAGGTCTAATAAACTTCATTACAAACCAGGAACAGAGATTCATATATTTTTCAGACATTGAATGACTAGTAGAAGTATATAAAGCTATTTGCCACACAAGAATGATCAGTGATGTTGGACTACCATCTGAATCTTAATGTTTCCTAACAAACATGTATTCAGGCTTGGAAAGTAGCCTGTAGTAGAGCCTTTGAAAAAGCTTCCATGTGGAACAAGATCAGATTATTGGTCTGGTTAGCACTAAAAAGGATTCTATTAACCTAGCACCTTGTCTTTATTTCCCCTTGGTATCATGGGTCCAGCAGCTTTTCCTATCCTTATCATGCGATACAGAGTGTCATATATATATATATATATATATATATATATATATATATATATATATGTATATATATATATGTATGTGTATATACATACATATAATACACACATACACACACACACATATATATGTATATATATACATATATATATATATGTATGTATGCCCAAATTCATTCACCCAAGTAGCCATGAACTGAACACTCTACATTATGAGCCAAAATTAAACTTTTGTCATTTAAATTCTCTTACTGATGGGATAGTATTTATTTTTGTTTTCATTTCTTTGGAAAAGGATCTCAGTCTTTACCCTTGCTCTGAGTGATTCTCCTGCTTCAGTCTCTCCATCCCAGGTCACTGTTGTGAATCACAATGCCTTGACATCTCACTTAGATTGTAATAGTGACATAAAATGAACTGAAATATTAGGCCTGAAAATGTAATGAGTTCTAACTCAGACTAATGACTTAGGAAGTGAAGGTAAGAATGAGATGCTAGAAATGAAGGGTTGCCAAAGTTATGCCTTTTAATAGATGGGAAGATACAGCCACTACCCTATGGGGACAAAGAGAAGAATGCTGCATGTGCCTGATATTAGTATAATATTGATAGTTGAAAAACAGAATAGGGATGTTGGTTAAAGGTGTCACAATAATTTTCTTGGCCTATATGAAATGTTTGCATCTGGCTCCCTCCTACACAGATACTTGTTTGTTTCATCTGATAAAAGATTTAGCAATTATGATACTGGAGAGATGGCTCAAGATTTAAAATAATATTGCAAAGTGAGTGATTTGATTCTTTGCACTTGTATCACATAACCATAACAAAGTGGTTCACAAATATCTATAACTCTAGTTCCATTGGAATATCATGCCTCTGGTCCCCTAAGGTACACATGCACAGAGCATACACACACACACACACACACACACACACACACACACACATACACACACATACACACTAATTATTTTATTGTTAATATTTTACAAAAAAGATAGAAAAATATAAAGAAAATATTATGTGTGGATCAATTAAATGGTTTCTGAAGTAGCTACAACTCTAATAGTGCAGAGATTAATAAACAAGTATTAATAAACAAGTATTAATAAACAAGCATTAATAAGCAAGTATTGTGACTTTCTTCCAATAAAGTTTTATTGGCCGAGGATACAAGGCATATTCAATTCATGGGGAGCAGAAGGCATAGATGATACAGGTGTTCCTTTCTTCTAGATGTCTACAATTATCTAATTAAACAAAAATTCTCCTAATATGCACTGTAGTTTTGCATACTTAAATATATTTCTCTTACAATTCATGAAGTAGTACACAGTGGCAAATAAGTCATCCAGTGTCTACTAACATTCATCCAATAGTCATTTATTCACATAATATTTACTGAGTTTCTGTTTTATATCAAGCAGATATGCCTTGATGCTGAGATCATAGGGCCAATAAAGACACAGTTTCCATGGAAAGAATAGTTATAGCTTATTGAGGTTGTGACATGGTTGATATGGAAGGTGATATTTGGAGAACATTTATCAAAAAGTGTGGAAGCATTCTCCTGTATATGGTGGAGTGGCAGACTATGTTGTGGAAAATATACATTAAAAATCAGAGTGAGGGAGTTTAAGTAAAGGCTCCTCATCTGTTCTCCTTTCATAAGCCCTGTAAGGTTTAACAACTGACTTGGCCTCTACATGACAAGACATGTTCATTTGGTTTCAGCAGATAGCTAAAAATGTTGATATGGCACCTAGGACATTTGTTTTCAAAACCTCTAAATAATTGTATTCTCAAAGAAAATTTCATTATAATAGCATTAATAGAGATATCCTACAATGTTAATAAATTATTTTGTCATCACCCCCACCCTAAGAAATGATAAAAATTTACTCTTTCTTAATGCCATTATAAGGGCTATGTTTGTACATCATCTGTAAAGCACTCGCCTAATATGTTTGAGGCCTAAAGATCGAATACAAACACAACAATAAAAATTAGATAGACAAATGAACAAAACAGCAAATATATAAAAGGGAGAAAATAATTACTCATCGGGGTGTCCAAAGAATAATGTATTGAAAAGCTTGAAGTATTTCACAATGTCACTGAAGAGCTTTGACAAAATGAGAAAAAGAAATTTGAGGGCTAAAGTGCTCTATAAAGCATTTCACAGTAAAAATGATGATAGCTACAGTAAAATAAAATAGGATGGTAGCCAGAGTGAAGATTTACTGCAACTCCTCAAACAATAAAATAGAAAAAAGAGTGGGAATCTTTTTCCTATGTGATAGTTCAGCAGCCTTCCCATTTTTCTTCCTGTTATTGTCAAAAATAAATCCTTCAGTATTTTCAGGTATGTCACTTGCTCATCATCACTGCAGCATTATAACCTGGGATAATCAAGATACCCGTAGGTGAACATTTCCATGTTCTTAGATCCAGAATGAGAGAATAATTTTTGCAAATGTCATTTCTGATATATTCCTATTTTAGCACCAACTACATCTGGACTCCAATTCTCGTACATACTGTTATAGGGGAGTGCGAGTAAAGTACTGAGCAGGAAGGATGAGCAGGGACACAGATAAATGGGCACTGTGAGGGTAAATCTTTACTGTCCAAGTGAGAAAATTAAGAACTACTATGGAAATGCACATCTGGATCGATTTATGAGGGTACTATAGGAACTGTTTAGTGGACAAGGAAAGAACTATACTGAGTGTGTGTTACAATCCCATGGGCTAAGGCCCCAAAGTGAATGAAAATGAAAAAGTGAGCAGGGAACAAGCATTCATCATTATCCATTTCCTGATTGTGGATGCAACATGACAAGTACTGCCTGCTAAAAAAATAAGTAAATAAAATGAAAGACAAACATGGTCCAGCACACCTGTAATCGAACATAGAGGATATTGAAACAGAAGGACCACTCCAAAGGTTTGAAGCTTGTCTAGTTTAAATATCAGGCTCCATACTATCCAGGGCAACATAGCAAAAAATCCTGTCTCAAATTTCAGAAGTATAAAGAATGAAAGAATGAAAGGAAGAAAGAAAAACATAGGGAAGAATCACTATAAGGTAGATTAAAGATATTTTTTCTAGTTGCTGAAAATTATTTAGAAAGTTTATGTGATGAAAACTGATTCTTAAAAAGTAAGAAGATGAAAGTCTAATAAAATTCCAGCTTAGCTTTTGATTCTGTTTAATCTCTTTCCAGATTCCTTAGATTATTATTTATGCATGTGATGAGAATTACATCCTGCTCTTCCATGTAGCAGGTGTGTAGCACTTGGTTAACCTACATGCATATATATATAAATAATATATAAAATATATTTGTGTACAAATAAGATATGTATACCTTGAAAAATATAGAGATGTGATAATCTGGTTATTTTTGAAACAACAGACCAAAGGTTTAAGTTTTATGTGAGCTTACCCAGCATCTTTGAAGTAGCATATTGTCCTTGTCAATTTGTTGTAATTTCTCAGGAAAGGATGTTTCTTCATGTTAGCAACATTTCAACCAAATGATTACTATGAACTCCAACTTTGGAAATATAATTGTGCTAGGAAACCATGACATTCCGATTTGTTTTAAGTGTATAATTAATAGTCCTCAATGCTTTCATAAGTCTGAGGACTCCAAGTCTACTGGTGGTCCTCACTTGTGCTTCTTATGTCAGTTCCTGTTAATATTACACCTCTAGGCAGAGAGAGTCTACTGAGCTGACTTGAATGGAATTTGCACATGGTGCATTCATTTTTCTGATATCAAACATGTGAAAGGAAACTAATATTCTTATCTATATATCTTTGAATATACATGTATATATATGTATATATGTATATATATAAATATATACATATACATATATATTCAGAGGCTGACTAATAGGGAAAATGTAAAACCAACCATAAACATTTTTTCTTTTGTGTTTTCCTGACTTAGTTTTCTTTTTAAAGAAAAAAGTTTATAGTGTTGCTCAGGCTGATGGGAAATTTTCTAAGAATTTCAGGGTGAATTTGAAATCATGTAAGTCTTCAGTTTCTTGAATTCTGGGAAAGGCATCATCTCTGATGTCTGCATATAACACCCTTAATTTCTTCTGCTAAATATTTTTTGGAAGATTGATTTTTCAAGCTTTGTTAAAGAAGTATAAATCTAAAGAATTCAAATATCATGGACAATACATATACACATATTAATAACATTATCAATGTTAATATCTCTGAAATCTTCATCTCTCATTTTTGCTCATATTCCTGCCTCTGTAGTTTAATATATACAGGCAGTATACTCTTACCTATGGACACTATGCTATTTGCTGAACCTCCATAACTTTGCGACTAATGGAGTTGTATTCTCTACTACTTGCCTGTTTTCTTCATCTTTTCAGCCTGGAAAAGATAGTTCTTCTCTACCTTGAAGAGTTTGACTATTTTTCATTGCTGTACTTTTGTAATAGATTGTTCTGCATTCTTTATCTTGGGATATAACTGTATGAAGTATAGCCTTGTTTCATCAGAATAAGAGAAAAACCAGGTTCCCTGGTAAAAAGTGGCATTAAACCCCAGGATTGCCTAATTATAGACTTGTTCTTAAGGAAAACAAATTCATACTTTTTGTTTATTTCCCACCAGGCTGTTACATGTGTTGTTTTATATGACAGTATAATTTGTAAATGACAATAACACATTTGGTGATGGTGACATGGAATAATAGACTACAGAAAATAGAAATGCAGTAATTTTAACTCTAACTAATGAAACAAGAATAAAGCTATAGGGACACAGAAGTGAGAAGAAAACTCAGGGGTGTAAGCTGCCGGTATTGAAGAACATGTACAAAAATACACATAAATAATAAACATTGGATTGTGATAGATAGAACATAGAATAAATTAGTTAACTTCCATTGACTTGTATAACAGAAGTTTTAATATCTTTATTTCCAGCTCAAATTTTCAAAATAGATAAGGAGAAACACATGGACATATATTGAATAAACTATGAGTTGGTTAAGACTTTAATAAGAAATGGTTGAACTAGTATTTCTGAAGAAAACTGAAATTAGTAAACTAGTGAAGATCTGTAAAGTACTCAGATTTCACCCTTATCTAAGATTAAACATGCCCTCGTTTTGCGTTCTCACTCTACATGGCTTTAATGACATGTTTGTGACACATTTTTAACCTTAGGAATATACTCTTCTTCTATAACAGTATATCCTGATAACACGTATGTTACTGGATCTTTTCACTTTCTACAAAAAAAAAGCTATTTCCTCATGTGCTCCTTCAGTTTTTCAGAAATAACTAAGAGCATCCATTGAATAACTTATAAATCACCACTGAGTCTGAGTCCTTTCTGTTATGTTTGCCTGCATTGAAATCTTATTCTATTTCCCACTGACACTTCAAACTGATTGTAATCTTTAAATATTTAAAATCTTTAAAAGGTAAAATATAAATATTTTAATATTTAATCTAGAAAAACTGACCTCTGAGAAATGGTAGATCTTGATGCAGTCACTGTGTATTTGATTTTTCTTTGTAGTATACTATGAACCTATCTAGATACTAAGTACTTTATGGTGATGAGATCCTAATGAGATTCTGTAAAATAATTCCAAATACAAGTAACATGCACTAGATTAGTGGATTTGTAGCAAAGTGATGTTTACATTTCCTAATCATAATTTAAGATCCTTGAATAAATACATTGAATTTTCTACATTAACATAAAACCTCCAAAATGGGTTCATATCTAGAATCTGAACAGGATTCTTTTGAATGTAATATATATTTAATTAGCTATAGACACATAGTTAAATAAAAGTTCAGATATGTAAGTAATATAAATGGATATTTTGAAACTGGTAGCCAAAATATATAGTTATTTCTATTAGTCTTTCCTTCTGACTGAGGGAATTCAATTTGAACCATTTTCAGAATAGCTTTTGTTTGTCTTTTTAAAGTTAATTATTCAGGAGAAGGTCCTGCACATGTCCCATAGTGCATATGTGAAAGTTAAAAGACAATTTGTAGGAGTTCTCTCCTATCTTGAGGGACTCTGAGAAGAAACTCAAATGTTCAGAATTAGTGTCAGGTGCTTTGACCTGATGAGTCATCCCTCCCACTTGATTTCTGATATTTCTTCACAACATATCTAAGTTGTACTGTAGCTATGATGTACCAAATAACTTGATATGAACAATGTCAATTTTGAATTCATTCCTATGTTCATGTTGGCCTCTCCCTGCTTTGCATACAGTACTTTGTTCTGACCACTAAGTCTTGTGTTCTTAATGCTTGTATTTATCACTGTTTTATTGCTATGAAGAGACACCATGGTCATGACAACTCTTACAAAGGAATGAATTCAATCAGAGGTTTGCTTATAATTTCAGAAGCTTAGTGCATTATGATCATAGCAGAGAGCATCATCATGCATTATGCAGTATGTAAGAGCTACATCCTGATCACCAGACTGAGAGAGAGATATGCTGGCACTGGTTTGAGCTTCTAGAAATCTCCAGTTCTGCTCTATGTGACATACTTCCTCCAATAAGGCCATAGCTAGTCCAAGAAAGCCACATCTTCTAATCTTCTAATCCTTCCCAAATAGTGCTACTCTCTGTTGACTAAGCATGCAAATATAATAGCCTCTGGATGTCATTCTTATTCAAATCACAACATGTTTTCCTCAGAGTTCTTAAAGGTGCTTGATTTATTACCTACTCTTTCATGTCTTCATTCCTATGTCTAGAAGCTGAAATACAACTATTTCCCTATCGTTTGGATCTGCTGAAGGACAGAAGAATGAGTTGACTTTTCATATGGACTCAATTAATATAATTGATACCATAGACATAATCTATTCTTTTCTTTGAATTTTTGTTTCAGTTACTTTTATTTGTAAAATAATTAATACTTTGTTTAGCTATATATTATTTAATTAATTTTATTATTAATTTATTTTATGTGTTTAATTAAAATATTTTATAGCTTGTGTGTGGATTTTTGTCTTCCTACTTCTCTTGAAGGTTACAATGTATGGCTTTGTCTTATTATTCCACCAGATAACCAAAAATATAAAAGTCTATGCGCCTGCAAATCTAATTCTTAGCTTCACTCTTCTTTTAGATTATTTTTGTCCTATGAATTTGAAAGAGAAAATGCATTAACAACAAAAAGCATTCACTTTGGAATAAACTTTTTCCTCCTTTTGAGCTGTGTCTTGCTTCCTTCCCTTTAAGGGCATATTTGCAAGTGTGGAGTTGAGGGTTTTTTTTTTTTTTTTTTTTTTTTTTTTTTTTAGCTTCCCCCAATAAATTGAAAGATTAAGTTGTTGTAATCCTACTTCTATGAAGAGCAGTTCCCACTAGAATCAGTTTCTCAGTGGGTGCAAAGCCTCCAAACAAATTCAAAGCTGCTTAGGATGGAAATACTCACAGAACAATGCCTCTTCACAGCTCTACTTATTTCTCTGGAGTCCAACTTTCATTTTGTATTTGGCCTTGGCATACTGTTCTTTTCTTGCCAGTTGAAAGATGTTTAAATATTGTTTAAAATGTATCCAATGCTCTAGTTGTTTTTAACAAAAGGAGACATTAGAGCATCTACTCTTGTAAGCTTTAGGAATCAAAAGCCCAAATCTTTAGGTAAAAATATTAATTTCATTTCTTACTGTAAATGCTACTTATTTTGTGTTATTCACTTTAAAATAGGTCTATGGGAATAATTCTCTAGCTGAGAACTGATTAGCTAACAGTTGAACAGTGTTAATATTATTTATTTTATAGTGTCATCCTGGCTCTCAATAATTTTTATTTAACTGCAGAGAAAGTAATTTTACATTGAGAATAAGAAAATAAAATGATATTTTTAATATAACACCAAATCTTATTAATTAAATGATATTTATTGGCCTCTCTTGCATAAAAATATCACCAAATATGTCATTAAGTGAAATCTGCATTTTCCCTTTATATCCATATACCTCTTATGGCCAAGAAAAACTATTAGTGAAAGATTTTGTGGCTGGGCTGCTATCCTTATCCCATTGGAAATC
Source organism: Apodemus agrarius (assembly GCA_964023405.1). Lineage (NCBI taxonomy): Eukaryota > Metazoa > Chordata > Mammalia > Rodentia > Muridae > Apodemus > Apodemus agrarius. The sequence goes on along the minus strand of OZ030011.1, from coordinate 123,280,580 downwards.
TCACCTAGTTAAAGGCAGTGACTATTTCATCTTCCATATCTCATACTGCTAGGATTCTCAGCTCGGCCATCCTTATAGATGCTTAAGCATTTCCATTGTTCTAGTTTCTCCTAGAGATACACCCCCATTGATTTCACTTCTCTCTCTTGGTTCCCTCGCCTAGTTCTCTCATGCCATATTTCCCATATTTCAACCCTCTTCTTCCCATCCCTACTCCCTTTATCCTCCTACCCAAGATTTCTATTTTATTTCTCCTTTTCACCAAGATTCACACATTCTCCCTTGGGCACTATTTGTTACTTAGCTACCTTGGGTCTATGGATTTAGCATGCTTTTCATTTTTTAATTTATTTATTGGATATATTCTATATTTACATTTCATTTCCCTTTTCCTGGTTCCCTGCCCCTCAAAGGTCCCACATGCCCTTTTCCCTCTCCCTGTTCCCCCATCCACCCCTTTCCACTTCCCTGTTCTGGTATTCCCCTACACTGATGCATTGAGCCTTTCCAGAACCAGGGTCTACTACTTCCTTTTTGTGGGACATCTTTTGGTATGTGGATTGTGTCTTTGGTGTTCCAAGATTTTAGGCTAATATCCACTTATCAGTGAGTTCATACCATGGGTATTCTTTTGAGACTGGGTTACCTCACTTAGTATGATTTTCTACAGCTCCATCCATTTCTCTAAGAATTTTATGAATTCATTGTTTCTAATGGCTGAATAGTACTCCATTATGTGTACATACCACAATTTTTTTTTATTCATTCCTCCGTTGAGGGACATCTGGGTTCTTTCCAGCTTCTGGCTATTATAAATAAGGCTGCTATGAACATAGTGGAGCATGTATCCTTATTGCATGCTGGGGAATCTTCTGGGTATATTCCCAGGGGTGGTATGGCTGGGTCCTCCGGAAATCATGTCCAGTTTTCTGAGGAACCGCCAGACTGATTTCCAGAGTGGTTGTACCAGCTTGCAGTCCCACCAACAGTGGAGGAGTGTTCCTCTTTCTCCACATCCTCGCCAATACCTGATGGCTTCTGAGTTTTTGATCGTAGCCATTCTGACTGGTGTGAGGTGAAATATCAGGGTTGTTTTGATTTGCATTTCTCTAATAACTAATGATGTTGAACATTTTTTAAAGTGTTTCTCAGCCATCTGAATTTCTTCAGGTGAAAAGTCTTTGTTTAGCTCTGTACACCATTTTTTGATAGGGTTATTTGGTTTTCTGGGGTCTAACTTCTTGAGTTCTTTATATACATTGGATAATAGCCCTCTGTCAGATGTAGGGTTGGTGAAGATCTTTTCCCAATTTCTTGGTTGCTGATTTGTCCTTTTGACAGTGTCTTTTGCCTTCCAGAAACTTTGTAATTTTATGAGGTCCCATTTGTCAATTCTTGATCTTAGAGCATAAGCTGTTGGTGTTCTGTTCAGGAACTTTCCCCCTGAGCCAATGTCCTCAAGGGTCTTCCCCAGTTTCTTTTCTATTAGTTTTAGTGTGTCTGGTTTTATGTGGAGGTCCTTGATCCACTTGATTGAGCTAAGTACAAGGAGATAAGAGTGGATCAATTCTCATTCTTGTGCATGTTGACCTCCAGTTGAGCCAGCACCATTTGTTGAAAAGGCTATCTTTTTTCCAGTGGGGGTTTCCTGTACTTTATGGTTAATATCTATATGCTTCTGTACTTATAAATTATTACATATCATGGTTGCCTTTCTGGGTCGCAGTTACCTCACTTAAGATGATCTTTTCTAGTTCCATCCATTGGCATGCAGATTCATGATATCAGAGTTTTCAAAAACTATGTAATATTTCATTGATTAAATGAATAATCTAGCATAACAATCATCTGAGTGGCTTCATGAAGCAGCGGATGAAAACAGATGCAGAGATGCACTGCCAAATATTAAGTAGAACTCAAGGAATCTTGTGGAAGAAGGGGAGGAGGAAGAAAGCTTAAAAAACCTATAGAGGTTCAGGACACTGCATGAAACCCTACAGAATCAACTAACATGAGGCCATAGTGCCTCACAGAGACTGAACCACCCACCAGAGTGTATGCATGGGAGAGACCTATGCCCCCTACACATATGTGACAGATGTTTGTGTTGATCCACACATAAGATCTCTAACAGCAGGAACAGGGACTGTTTGTAATTCTGTTGCTTGCCTTTTGATCCCTTTCTCTCATTTAGATGGCTTTCCCTAGTCTCAACAGAAGATGCACCCATCCTACTATAACTTGATATGCCAAGGGAGATGATATCCATGGAGATCTTCCATTTTCTGAGGAGAAAGCTGGCTGGAGGGGTCTTAGGGGAAGAGGAAGTATAAGGGAAGGCATGAGAGAAGAGCAGGGTGGGGAAGCTCCAATCAGGATATAAACATAATAAAATAAAGAAAGAGAAAAAAGAAATCTGCATATTACACTTCAATTATTAACACTGAGACATTTTTATTTAAGACTTTGTTTTAAAGCATCAAATTTTACATTTTAGAGGTACACATGTCAAAGGTGCACATGTCAAAATGGATTCATTTTGTTCTTTGCGTAAAGTCATATAACACCCAGAGGTACACTTAGCAGCTGAAAGAAATTACATACTGGAGACATTAACTAAATTGTAAGTTGTATATGAGGATGCATTAACATTAGTGTGGAATTTGATTGTCACAATATGAAATTAAATATAATAATGAATAAGTTCTCAATCCACTCCCATAGGAAATGTAATCTCCATTATACATCAGTGCTTTCTTTAGGAAGGCAAAAAAAGATTCCTGAAATTGTGACCTTGAGAGATTAGGCAATAGAGTTCAGGAAACAAACAAACAGACAAACACCCCAAAACTGTGCAATGGTAGCAAGCAGTTAAAGGAAATGATTTCCCATGGATTAAACATAACTTTTGGATTTATTTAACAAAGTTTTGTTTTTAGAAAAATAACATCCACAAAATAAAAGAGAGAAGGAAATTGCACTCTGAGGGTTAGATAATGAAAATTGCATATTGATTTTAGATATCTTAAAAAGTAGTTTATTATGATAGAGCACATGCAATCTAACAAAAATGGGTACCTGGATATTTAGGTCCTTGTCTTTTAAGCAGCATGTTTAATTAAATGCTCTGCTTACAGTGACAACTAAAATCAGGATATTCCACAAATCTATTAAGCATATACTCACAAAAGTCTTTTAAATACACAAAATTTAAATGTCGGTAAATACAATATTCAGTTAATGAAGCGACTTTTGTTTTAGTTGTGTTCTCTGTCATCATGTAACTGGAGAGTTGGTAAGCTATGGCTTGTTGGTGAACAAACCTTCTGCTTACAGTTAATAAACTTTTGTTGGAATACAGATATGTCTGTTCTTTTTTCTTATTGCTATAGCCTGTAGCAGCAGAATAAGCTAACCCAACAGAAGGAGTGAACAGACAAAGCTTAAAATATGCTTGGCCTTTTACCGTTAAATATTCATGACTTCTGATTTTTGTAATAACAGTAATAACTGTAAATGGTAAATATTTGTTTAAATCTTATATGAAATAAAGTAACTCTGAAGTGTATGTCTCATCATAACGTGCTCCTGTCTGCAAGCACAGCATGGCATTAGAAATAGTGTCAGGGCTTAGTGCCTGTGCATGGGATGAACCTCACTCTGGCCTGGTCACTGGTAGCATTTCCTTCAGTCTCTGCTGATTCTTTTCCCTGCATTTCTTTTAGACAGGAACAATTCTGGGTAGGTAGCTGTCCTCATTCCTCTACTGAGGGCCTTTTCTATCTACTGGAGGTGCTCTCTTCAGGTTCCATTTCCCTAGTGTTAGGCATTTCAGCTAAGGTAATACTCATTGAGTCTTGGGCGCCTTTCACATCCAAGGTCTCTAGAGGTTCCCTCTGCCCCCAAACCCTACAGCTGAATATGTCCATTCATTCTCCTTGCCTCTGGACTTTACTCCTGTGTCCTCACATAACTGATTCTTTTACTCTTTTACCCTCATCCACCCCTCTTTCACCCTAGTCCCTCCCTTTGTTGCCCCCCATAATTGTTTACTTACCCTTGTAAGTGGAAATTGTAGCATCCTCACTTGGTCCATCCTTCTTGTTAACCTTCATGTTATCTGTGAGTTGTATCATGAGTATTCTATACTTTTTGGCTAGTTTCCACTTATCAGTGAGTACATACCATGCATGTACTTTTGAGTTTGAGTTACCCTGCTCAGGATGATATTTTCTAGTTCCATCTATTTGCCTGAAAAGTTCATGATGTCCTCATTAAAAATAGCTAAGTAGCATTCCACTGTGTAAATGAACCACATTTTCTGTATTAATTTTTGATTGAGGAACATGTGGGTGGTTTCCAGCTTCTTGCTATTATGAATAAGCCTGCTATAGTGGAGCATGAGTCATTGTGGTATGGTACAGAATATTTTGGGTATATGCCCAGAAGTAGTATAGCTGTGTCTTCAGGTAGAATTATTTTTAATTTTCTGAGGAAATGACAGATTGATTTCAAGAGTGGTTGTACCAATTTTCAGTTGCACCAAAAATTGAGGAGTGTACCACTTTTCCTACATCCTCACCAACATGTACACAAATTCATTGCTTGAGTTTTTGGTCTTAGTCATTCTGATTGGCCTCAGTAGAATTTCAGGGTCATTTTAATTTGCATTTCCCTGATGACTAGGGATGTGGAACAATGATTCTAGAACATTCAAAATCCTTTCTTGAGAATTCTCTTTTTAGCTCTGGACCCCATTTTTTCTCTCTTTTTTTATTTTCTATATTCTTTGTTTACATTCCAAAGGCTTTCCTCTTTCCCAGTTCCCCTCTCACCATATGTCCCATAAGTCCTCTTCCCTCTGCCCATTCCCCAATCACCCCCCCCACACACACACACTATTTCTTTGTTCTGATACTCTCCTACAAACCTGGATCCAGTCTTTTTGGGACCAGGGTCCTCTCCTTCCTTCTTCTTGGGAATCTTTTGATTTGCTAATTGTGCCTTGTTTTTTTGTTTGTATTTTTTTGTTTTTTTGTTTTTTTTTTTGTTTTTTTGTTTTTGTTTTTGTTTTTGTTTTTGTTTTTGTTTTTGAGGCAGGGTTTCTCTGTGTAGCCCTGGCTGTCCTGGAATTCTCTCTATAGACCAGGCTGGCCTCGAACTCAGAAATCCACCTGCCTCTGCCTCCCAAGTGCTGGGATTAAAGGTGTGTGCCACCACCGCCCGGCTGTGCCTTGTTTTTAATTGACTTATTTGGTGTTTTGGAATTTAACTTACTGTGTTCTTTATATGTTTTGGCTATTAGCCCTCTATCAGATCAAGTTTAGTGAAGACCATTTCCAATATTTAGGTTGCTGCTTTGTCTTATTGACTGTCGTTTGCCTTACTTCTGTATATTCCTTTTCAGTTTCATGATGTCCCTACATCTTAGAGCCTGACCCATTGATGTTCATTACAGGAAATTTGCCCCGTTCCAATGTGTTCAAGGCTCTTTTGCACTTTATTTTCTATTAGAATCTGTGTATGTGGTTTTATGTTGAGGTACTTGATCCACTTGGACTTAAGCCATGTGCAAGGTGATAAATATGGATCAATGTGCATTCTTCTACATGCAGACAACCAGTCAATCCTGCACCACTTTTAGAAGATTCTTTCCTTCTTCTAGTGTAATAATTTTGGCTTTTTTAAAAAGATCAAGAATATATATATATATATATATACACACACATACATACACACACACACACACACATATATATATATATATATATATATATGTCGGTTTATTTCTGGGTCTTCAAGTTAATAGGTAAGTAAATATGAAATACTTTGTACTCAGCCATATGCTTGTTTGTACCAATCTCATTAGGGCAATATTACTACCCTTACACACAGGTAGGACAGGTAGCCTTAGACCTATCTTTTCAGAATGGAAGATATTTAACTCTCTTGAGTGAGAATATGAGTATTCTATGTAACTCATGTCATTTTCCTCAATCTGAGTCATCACATTGCCTCCAAAGCTAGTTCTCATTTAATCAACAACTACAGTGTATAAAGGAGAAGTAGACTGGTTAGAAAATAATTGATTTGTTTTCATTGTATCTCCAGGCAGCTACAATCCCATTGGTACACTTTCAACATAAATTGCACAATCACACCCTCCAGTCATTACCCAAACAAAGGAAAACATTACAGAATTGTAACTTTCAAAATATACCAAAGAAGATAATAAAGGTATTTTTAGAAAATAATGTGTTGAGAAAACTCTAATATTTAAAATACATTTTAAGGATAAATGGTGAGATAAAATTGAACTTAATTATTTATGATTGTGCTGGATATTTTTATGTCAACCTCACAAATGAAGGTTTCTGAGAGGAGGGAACCTCAACTGAGAAGCAAGCAGTAGGCAAATCTGTAGAAATTTTCCTTAAATACAAATTGATGAGAGAGGGTGCCACCCATTGGTAATGGGTTAATCCCTGGGATGGTAACTCATGTCATTTTCCTCAATCTGAGGATTTCTATAAGAAATCAGGCTGAACCATGAAGGAAATGCTGGGGGAGCTGCACTCCTCCACAACCCCTGCATAGCCTCTGCCTCAACTACTGTCTCTGTGTTATTGCTTTGAGTCTTGTCCTGACTCCCTTAAATTATGATTAGTGATATAGAAATATAAGCCAAATAATATATTTCTCCCCAAGTTCTCTGGGCATTATGTCTCATCACAGCAATAGGAACCTTAACTAAGACAATGATGGCATATATAAAGTTTATACATTTAGACATCTTGACTTTTGAAACTACTATATAGTAATGTCATGTAAAATATCATAGTGTTAGAAAGGATAGGCTACAGAGTTAAACCAAAATAAAAATCATAAAAACAAAGTAAATACATGCACAGGTTAAATTTTCTTTTTTTATTAAACTGAAGTGTCTTTTGAAAGGCCATGAATATGTTCCAGCTGTAATCTTTCTGAAGCTTATTTCCTTTGACTCCCATATGCATGACTCCCATATGCATGATGATTGACATGAATCATACTGTCAGATCTCTCAAAAAATTGCCCATCTAATGACAACTATCTCTCATCAAGTCATATTCTCTCCCCCATTTAATAGGTGATCCTCAAGTCATCTGAAGAACTAAATTTCAAGTTCCATGCAAAGTTTGCTGAAGCCTTGTGATATTACTGCACAACCCAACTTTCCCCTTTTTCTTATCCTTTGGCCATTCTGTTCCAAAAGTGTTGATCCAAAACTCTCCTGAAAAATGTATATGAGATGCATTTCTATGAAAAAAATGCCTAATGTCATCTGAGAAAGTACATATCATTGTAAGGATTTTATTGCCAGGTAGTCAAACATTCTGGCAGTGAAAACCTTGGCATAGGTTAAGAACACCCTGGCATTTGTTGACTGGATAATGTCTATTGCAAGGTAGACTCAGAGATTCATAACTTTACCAAAACTACTCGTTCTTCACTTGGTTCTATGACCATGTGAATATACTTGAAGAGTATCAGCAGAAACCCATGAAAGGTGGAAGTTTTACATATTGGATTTGGAATTTTCAGAACAAATAACTTCACTTTAGTTATATAATCAAGTTACACAAATTACATATCATATTAAGTGTGGATCAGAATGTATTATTTTGCTTACTTATATGGCTATATTCCTTTTGAATGAATGATGAACAATAAGTTAGGTTATGCTTGTTTCAGATACAACATGTTTAGTGAAGTAACTATGTAATAAAGTGGATAAATGGCTTCCATAATAGACAAAAAGGTGTTTGGTGTTCAAGTTTTGTTGACGATGTTCATCAGTTGAAGTATGTATACCAGATTGGTAAGAGGGAAATGAAGGTGATTACATTAAGTGACCAAAAATTGAAAATAAATAGCAGCTAAAAATTCAGATTGAGTTAAATTTAAAATAGCCTGGAAATACATAGAAAAAGAAACTCAAGAAAAAAATCGAGTAAATGGCTGAAAAATTTTATAGAGGCATAAAATCTAACAAATGGATGAGCTTTGAATAAACAATATGTAGGTGGTTTTATACAAACAAGCAAGAAGTAAAAAGACTTTTTTTTTATCCTGAATACCAATGTCCATTGACTAGTGTGTACCATACAAACGATGCTGAAAAGCTAAGTTGATAATCACTTGGTCAAAAGATAACAGCAACTGACTACTAGATATCAGCCACTAATTATTATGCCACCAGCTACTTATTCTTGCTTCATAATAGATTAAACAGGAGAATCCTAGAAGCAGAGATGGTCTAATACCATCAATTGCTTCTTATTGATCTGGTGTATATACTTCAATTGATGAACATCATCAACAAAACACGGCACCAAATAATGTCCCATTCATGCAGAAAACAACTATCCACTTCATTGAAGGTCTACATCATTAAACACATTGTATCTGAAGGAACACTACTATATTTTGGAGACAATTAATGTCTATTCAAGGCATAATTCTTTTTCTTGTGAATATACTCATGTAGGGCCACTATACAGGGACTTACACGTATATGTTTCTTTTTTTAAACTTTCTATATTTTGTGTTTACATTCCAAATGCTTTCCCATTTCCAAGATCCCACCTCACCATATGACACATCACCCCACCACCACCATTTCTCTGTTCTGGTACTGTCCTACAATACTGGATCAAGTCTTTTCAGGACCAGGACCCTCTCCTTTCTTCTTGGGAATCCTTTGATTTGGTAATTGTGCCTTGAGCATTCAGAGCTTCTGAGCTAATTAATATCCACTTACATTGCATTGCATGTATATTCTTTTGTGATTGGGTTAGCTCACTTAGGGAGATATTTTCCAGTTCCAACGATTTGCCTACAAATTCCATGAATTCATTGTTTTTAATGCTGTGTTAGTATTCCATTGTATAAATATACAATATTTTCGGTATCCATTCCTCCATTGAAGGACATCTGAGTTCCTTCCAGCTTCTGGCTATTATAAATAGGCTGCTATGAACATAGTGGAGCATTGTGTCTTGTTGCATGCAGGGTATATGCCCAGGAGTGGTATGACAGAGTCCTCTGGAAGTGTCCTGCCCAATTTTCTGAGGAACCGCCAGACTGATTTCCAGAGTAGTTGTACCATCTTGCAATCCCACTAACAGTGGAGGAGTGTTCCTCGTTCTCCACATCCTCATCACACCTGCTGTCTCTTAGGTTTTTAATCTTAGCCATTCTGACTGGTGTGAGGTGGAATCTCAGAGCTGTTTTGATTTGAATTTCCATGATGACTAATGATGCTGAAGATCTCTTAAGGTGCTTCTCAGCCATCCGAATTTCTTTAGGTGAAAATTCTTTGTTTAGCTCTGTACCCCATTTTTTTAAAATGATTATTTGGTTCTTTGGGGTCTAACTTCTTGAGTTATTTGTATATATTGGATATTAGCCCTCTGTCAGATGTGGGGTTGGTGAATAACTTTTCCCAATTAGTTGGTTGCTGTTTTGTCCTTCTAAGAGTGTCCTTTGCCTTACAGAAACTTTGTAATGTTATGAGGTCCTATTTGTAAATTCTTGATCTTAGAGCATAAACTGTTGGTGTTATGTTTAGGAAATTTCCCCCTGTTCCCATGTCCTCCAGGGTCTTCCCCAGTTTCTTTTTTTTTAATTTTTATTTTCTATATTCTATGTTTACATTCCAATGGCATTCCCCTTTCCCAGTCCCCCCCCACCATATGCCCCATAATTCCTCTCCCCCCTAACTATTTCCCAATAATTCCCCTCCCAACATGGTTTCTCTGTTCTAGGTCTATAAAACAGGATCCAATCTTTACAGGCCCAGGGTCCTCTCCTTTCTTCTTCTTGGGAATCATTTGACTTGCTAATTGTGCCTTGAGTATTTAGGGCTTCTGGGAACATTAATATCCACTTATCAGTGATTGCATTTCATTTGTATTCTTTTGTGATTGGGTTAACTCACTCAGGATGATATTTTCCAGGTCTAACCATTTACCTACGAATTGCATGAATTATTTTTAATTGTTGAGTAGTATTCCATTGTATAAATATACCACATTTTCTGTATCCATTCCTCCTTCGAGGGATATTTGGGCTCCTTCCAATTTCTGGCTATTATAAACAAGGCTGCTATAAACATAGTGGAGCATGTGTCTTTATTGTATGCGAGGGAATCCTCTGGGTGTATGCCCAGGACTGGTATGCCAGGGTCCTCTGGAATTGATATGCCCAATTTTCTGAGGAACCACCAAACTGATTTCCAGAGTGGTTTTACCATTTCGCAATCCCACGAACAGTGGAGGAGTGCTCCTCTTTCTCCCCATCCTCGCCAGCACTTGTTGTCTCTTGAGTTTGTAATCTTAGCCATTCTGACTGGTGTGAGGTGGAATCTCAGGGTTGTTTTGATTTGCATTTCCCTGATGAGTAATGATGTTGAACATCTCTTAAGGTGTTTCTCGGCCATCTGACTTTCTTCTGGTGAAAATTTTTGTTTAACTCTGTACCCCATTTTTTGATAGGGTTATTTGGTTCTTTGGGGTCTAACTTCTTGAGTTCTTTGTATATATTGGATATTAGCCCTCTGTCAGATGTGGGGTTGGTGAAGATCTTTTCCCACTTTGTTGGTTGCCATTTTGTCCTTCTGACAGTATCCTTTGCCTTGCAGAAACTTTGTAATTTTATGAGGTCCCATTTGTCAATTCTTGATCTTAGTGCATAAGCTATTGGTGCTCTGTTCAGGAACTTTCCCCCTGTGCCCATGTCCTCCAGGCTCTTCCCAAGTTTCTTTTCTAATAGTTTCAGTGTGTCTGGTTTTATGTGGAGGTCATTGATCCACTTGGAGTTGATCTTAGTGCAAAGAGATAAGAGTGGGTCAATTCGCATTCTTCTGCATGTTGACCTCTAGTTGAACCAGCACCATTTGTTGAAAAGACTATCTTTATTCCACTGGATGGTTGTGGCTCCTTTATCAAAGATCAAGTGACCATAAGTCTGTGGGTTCATTTCTGGGTCTTCAATCCTATTCCGTTGATCTACTTGCCTGTTACTGTACCAATACCATGCTGTTTTTAACACAATTGCTCTGTAGTACTGCTTAAGGTCAGGGATATTGATTCCCGCAGAAGTCCTTTTATTGTTGAGAATAGTTTTAGCTATCCTGGGTTTTTTCTTCCTCCAGATGAATTTGAGAATTGCTCTTTCTAGATCTATGAAGAATTGAGTTGGGATTTTGATGAGGATTGCATTGAATCTGTATATTGCTTTTGGCAAGATGGTCATTTTTACTATATTGATCCTGCCAATCCAGGAGCAAGAAATATTTTTCCATCTTCTGAGGTCTTCTTTGATTTCTTTCTTCAAGGACTTGAAGTTCCTGTCATACAGATCTTTTGCTTGTTTGGTTAGAGTTACGTCAAGGTACTTTATGTTGTTTGTGGCTATTGTGAAGGGTGTTATTTCCCTAACTTCTTTCTCAGCCTGCTTGTCCTTTGAGTACAAGAAGGTACTGATTTGCTTGAGTTAATTTTATAACCAGCCACTTTGCTGAAGTTGTTTATCAGCTGTAGAAATTCTCTGGTGGAGGTTTTTGGGTCGCTTAAGTAAACTATCATATCATCTGCAAATAATAATAATTTGACTTCTTCCTTTCCAATTTGTATCACTTTGACTTCCTATTGTTGTCTAATTGCTCTTGCTAGAACTTCAAGTACTATACTGAAAAGATATTAAGAGAGAGGGCAGCCTTGTCTAGTCCCTGATTTTAGTGGGATTGCTTCGAGTTTCTCTCCATTTATTTTGATGTTGGCTACTGGTTTGCTGTAGATTGCTTTTACTATGTTTAGGTATGGGTCTTGAATTCCTGTTCTTTCCAAGACTTTTAGCATGAAAGGATGCTGAATTTTGTTGAATGCTTTTTCAGCATCTAATGAGATGACCATGTGGTTTTTTTCTTTTAGTTTGTTTATGTAGTGAATTACATTGATGGATTTCCATATATTGAACCATCCCTGCATCCCTGGGATGAAGCCTAGTTGATCATGATGAATGATCATTTTGATGTGCTCTTGGATTCGGTTGCTAAGAATTTTATTTAGTATTTTTGCATCAATATTCATAAGAGAAATAGGCCTGTAGTTCTCTTTCTTTGTTGGATCCTTTTGTGGTTTAGGTATTAGCATAATTGTGGCTTCGAAGAATGAGTTGGGCAGTGCCCCTTCTGTCTCTATTTTGTGGAATAGTTTGAAAAGTATTGGTGTAATGTCTTCTTTGAAGGTCTGGTAGAATTCTGCACTAAAACCATCTGGTCCCGTACTTTTTTTGGTTGGGAGGCTTTCTATAACCCCTTCTATTTCTTTAGGGGTTATGGGACTATTTAGCTGATCTACTTAATGCTTATTTGATTTTGGTATTTGGTATCTGTCTAGGAAATTGTCCATTTCCTCTAGATTCTTTAGTTATTTTGAGTATAGACCTTTGTAGTAGGATCTGGTGATCTTTTGAATTTCCTCAGTTTCTGTTGCTATGTCTCCCTTTTCATTTCTAATTTTGTTAATTTGTATACTGTCTCTGTGTCCTTTGGTTAGTCTGGCTAAGGGTTTATCTATCTTGTTGATTTTCTCAAAGAACCAGCTCCTGGTCTTGTTGATTCTTTGTATGATTTCCTTTGTTTCTACTTGATTGATTTCAGCCCTGATTTTGATGATTTCTTGTCTTCTACTCATCCTGGGTGAATTAACTTCTTTTTCTTCCAGGGCTTTAAGGTGTGACATTAAACTGCTAGTGTATATTCTCTCCAGTTTCTTTTTGGATGCACTTAGAGCTATGAGTTTTCTTCTTAGCACTGCTTTCATTGTGTCTCATAGATTTGGGTAGGTTGTACCTTCATTTTCATTGAATTCAAAAAAGTCTTTGATTTCTTTTTTTATTTCTTCCTTGACCAAGGTGTCATTGAGTAGAATATTGTTCAGTTTCCATGTGTATGTGGGCTTTCTGTTGTTTTTGTTGTTATTGAAGACCACTCTTACTCCAAGGTGGTCTGATAGGAAGCATGGGATTAGCTCGATCGTCTTGTATTTGTTGACATCTGTCTTGTGACCAATTATATGATCAATTTTGGAGAAGGTGCCATGTGGTGCTGAGAAAAAGGTATATTCTTTAGCTTTAGGATGAAATGTTTTATATATATCTGTTAAATCCAATTGGTCCAAAGTTTCAATTAGTTTTACTGTGTCCCTGTTTAGTTTCTGCTTTCCTGATCAGTCCATTGAGGAGAGTGGAGTGTTGAAGTCACCTACAATTATTGAGTTAGGTGTAATGTGTGCTTTAAGCTTTAGTAAGGTTTCTTTTATGATTGAGGGTGCTCTTGCATTTGGAGCTTAGATGTTCAGTATTGAGAGCTCTTCTTGGGGGATTTTCCCTTTGACCAGCAAGAAGTGACCTTCTGAGTCTCTTTTGATGACTTTAGGCTTGAAGTCTATTTTATCTGATATTAGAATGGCTACTCCAGCTTGTTTCCTGAGACCATTTGCTTGTAAAATTGTCTTCCAGCCTTTTACTCTAAGGCAGTGTTTGTCTTTAACACTGAGATATGTTTCCTGTATGCAGCAAAATGTAGGGTCCTGTTTTTGTATCCAGTCTGTTAATCTATGTCTTTTTATTGGGGAATTGAGTCCATTGATGATAAGAGATATTAAGGAATAGTAAGTATTACCTCCAGATATTTTTGAAATTATATTTATTTATTTATTTATTTATTTATTTATTCATTCATTCATTTATTTATTTATTTATTTATTTTTATATTCGAGTGGTTATCTTCTTTTGGATTTGATGAGAGGAGGTTTCTATCTTGCTTCTTTCTGGGTGTAGTTTCTGTCCTTGTCTTGGTGTTTTCCCCCTATTATCCTTTGTAGGGCTTGATTTGTGGAAAGATATCGTGCAAATTTGGTTTTGTCATGGAATACCTTGATGTCTCCATCTATGACAATTGAGAGTTTTGCTGGGTAAAGTAGTTTTGGCTAAAGTTTGTGTTCTCTTAGTTTCATGATATCTGCCCAGGATCTTCTAGCTTTCCTGGTCTCAGGTGAGAAGTCTGGTGTTATTCTGATAGGTCTTCCTTTATATGTTATTTGGCCTTTTTCTCTTGCTGCCTTTAATATTCTTTCTTTGTTTAGTATATTTGGAATTTTCATTATTATGTGACAGGATGTATTTCTGTTCTGGTCCAGTTTGTTTGGGGTTCTATAGGCTTCTTGTATATTCATGGGCATCTCTCTCTTTAGGTTGGGGAAGTTTTCTTCCATAATTTTGTAGAAGATATTTGCTGGCCCTTTAACTTGTAAATCTTCACTATAGTCTATACCTATAATCCTTAGGTTTGGGCTTCTCATTGTATCCTGGATTTCCTGGATGTTTTGGGTTACAACCTTTCTCCATTTAGTATTTTCTTTGACTGTTGAATCAATGGTTCCTATGATATCTCGGCTTCTGAGATTCTTTCTTCAATCTCTTGTATTCTATTGTTGATATTTGCATCTATGTCCCCTGATTTCTTCCCAAGGTTTTCTATCTCCAATGTTGTCTCCCTCTGCGATTTCTTAGTTGTTTCTACTTCTGTTTTTAGAACCTGGATGGATATGCTCAGATCTTTCGCTTGCTTGATTGTGTTTTCATGTATTTCTTTAAGAGATTTTTGTGTTTCCTCTTTCATAGCTTCTACTTGTTGGCCCATGTTCTTCTGTATTCTTTACGTGATTTTTGTCTTTCCTCCTTATTGTCTTCTTCTATTTGATCCATCTTCTCCTGAATTTCTTGAAGTGATTTTTGTATTTGCCTTTTAAAGGCTTCTATCTTTTGATACATTTTCTCCTCTATTTCTTTACGAGATTTTTCTATGTGTTCAGCTACCAGCATCCTGAACAGTGATTTTATTTCCAAGTCTTGTTTTTCTGGTGTTTTGGGGTATCCAGGGCTTCCTGTTGTTGGCAAACTGGGTTCAGATGCTGTCATGTTGCCTTGATTTCTGTTAGTAACGTTCCTTCATTTTCCTTTTGCCATCTGGCTATTTCTTGTGTTAGTTGGCCTTGTTGTCACTGGCTGGTGTTTGAATCTTCTGTGAGGCTGGGCTCACCTGTTGTTTCTCTACTGGTGATTATGCGTGACCGCTGCTCTAAGGGATCACGAGCTGGCTGCCATCTGCTGCCTGGGTGCAAGGCCGGAGGGCATGTAGAAGTCCTGCAGAGCCTCGGAGGCTCTGGGCCTGCCTGGTGGCGAGACCCTAGCGGATCCCCCTGTGACAGTAGACAGCTGGAGTCTGTCTACCTGGGCCTCTCCAGTTGTGTCCTGGTTGCAATATAGAGGCCCGCCGCTACCACTGCTCCAAGGGACCGTCCAGTTTCTTTTATATTAGTTTTAGTGTGTCTGGTTTTATGTGAAGGTCCTTGATCCTCTTGGAGTTGAGCTTAGTACAAGGAGATAAGAGTGGATCAATTTGCATTCTTCTGCATGCTGACCTCTAGTTGAACCAGCACTATTTGTTGAAGAGGCTATCTTTTTTCCACTGATGGTTGTAGTTCCTTTATCAAAGAATGTGACCTTAATTCTGTGGGTTCATTTCTGGGTCTTTGATTCTATTCCATTGAAGATATTTGCTGGCCCGTTAAGTAGTAAATCTTCACTCTCTTCTATACCTGTAATCCTTAGGTTTGGTCTTCTCATTGTGTCCTGGATTTCCTGAATGTTTTGGGTTACAAGCTTTTTGCATTTTGCATTTTCTTTGACTGTGGAGCCAATGGTTTCTATGGTATCTTCAGCCTCTGAAATTCTTTCTTCTATCCCTTGTATTCTGCTGTTGATATTTGCATCTATGGCCCCTGATTTCTTCCCAAGGTTTTCTATCTCCAAAGTCGTCTTTCTTTGTGATTTCTTAGTTGTTTCTACTTCTGTTTTTAGATCCTGTATAGTTTTGCCCATATCCTTTACTTGCTTGTTCATGTTTTCATGTAATTCTTTCAGAGATTTTCGTGTTTCCTCTTTCATGACTTCTGTCTGTTGACCCAAGTTCTCCTGTATTTTTTTAAGTGATTTTTCCATTTTCCCCCCTATTGGCTTCTATCTTTTGACCCATATTCTCCTGAATTTTCTTAAATGATTTTTGTGTTTCCCTTGTAAGGGCTTCTACATTTTCTCCTGTATTTCTTTTAGAGATTTATTTATGTCCTTCTTGTGTTCCTCTAACAGCACCATGACAAGTGATTTTAAATACAAATTTTGTTTTTCTGGTGTGTTGGGGTATTTAGGACTTACTGTTGTTGGAGAATTGGGTTTGGATGCTGCCATATTGCCTTGATTTCTGTTAGTAATGTTCCTACATTTGCCTTTTGCCATATGGCTATCTCTGGCGTTGGTGTTCTTGTCACTGGCTGGTGTTTGAAACTCCTGTGAGCCTGTAAGGTTAACTCTGCATCTCTGGATGTCTGGGTTACCCCTGGCTCAGATAAGTGATGTGCTACCTTCTTCTTGGGTGTCCTTGGAGCCCTGTTTCCTGCCCCAAGCAATTCTATACTTGGGTTGTCTCTGTGAACCTGGTGCTGCCTGCCTGCTCCTTCAGTGAGTGTAGATGGTGGATGCTGCAGGGACCTTATCCAAGTGCTAATCACTCTGCAGGGCAGATGACCCCCCCAAGTTGGTTGGTGCATGACCGGGTTGGCATATAGACAGCCCACCGAGCTGCCCAGGCCCTGGGTACCTTGTCTGTTAGCTCTCTCCATGTATACGTTTCAACATAATATTATGTTTCAGGGAATCTGGGTATTTTATAGCTGCTTACATTACTTCTCTTATTTCCAAAGTAACAAGATAATGAATGCAGGATTGAATACAAATATATTTTTTGCCCATATTTTTAAGTGTATTGTGGGTACTTAAATATAAATAAAGAGAAAAATCAAACAGGGATTTCCACTTTCTTTAATTATTGGGTCATTCACTACCTAACTGCACTTCAAGAGCAAATAGTTGTTTGACAGGAGCATTTTTAATGTTTAAGTGCTCAGATTCTCCCATTAAGGTGAAACAGTCCATGTGGATCAAGAGACTACATATTCATATTTCTAGATTGTTAGGGTTACTAAGATGATAAGTTTGGGACTAATTTTAAATCAATAAGTCTTACAGAAATCCCTTTGTTTAGATGATACAGGACTACCTATGTAAAGGGCTACTTATGCTTAGACCTCAGGTATTATTATTATTGACTGTACAGAAATGGGACATGACATTTTAGTAAAGGGAACCTACATAAAATTTGAAACAAAGAGATTAATGTGCACATCTCTCTTTGAATGGATTGTGATAGAGTAGTCTAAAATTTGTTGGGTACAAATGTATTGTTTAGTAGTTATTTTTAAAAATTACACATATACATTATGTTTACGACTTGTTTCTAGAAAATAATATGGAATCAGTAAGAATTTTCATGTTTAGTGGGTTTTACATGGTTCACAAAGCAGTTTGCCCTGGCTTATTAAAATAAAAATCTAGTAAGTAGGCATATGATATTTTCTGTTTTCTGTCCATAGTGGTTTCCATGATTAAATTAGGTTTTCTTATTTCAAGAAAAAAATTAAGAAAAGAACTAGGATCTAGGGTGGCTAGAAGCAAGTCTGCTTGAGCAGTATGAGGGTATGCTAATAGCAAAGTCTTGGAGGAAGTTGATGCATTCTTAAGAAGGAAAAAAATTGCATTTTTGGTCATTAGCATTATTTTCTAATCAATCATGTATACTCTCTGCTGTTATATAATTTCACAGCCTATGTAATGTAGTATGTATGCCAAACATGAACTTTTATAAGAAAAAAAATGAGGCCAATTAAATCATAAATGACTTTGTAGACCATAATATTGATCAGGCATCCTTTTAAAAATCCAAGAAAAATTAACATATTGATTAGATTAGTAAGAACGTGCATATATGCTCATTTGTTAATCATTATGAATTAAGATAGTCATTAGCTAGCAAACCTTATGGATGTGCTTTTCACAAAAATATGGGTATGAGAATTGAATTTAGTTCCCTTGGATTGTATAGCAGACCCTTTATTAACTGAGGTATCTCTCTAGCCTCTTTTGTCCTTAAATTACTTGATATATGATCTGAAATCCTGAAAATTTACATGAACTTTCCCTTGGAGTCATGTGTATTACTTGACCTTAACTCATGTTTTCTTTTAGTTTTATCATTGACATTTTCAGGACAATACGAAGATGAGAATCATGAATTTTTTAATTTAACTGTCTGGGATGATGACTGTTTCCTACATGGCCAAACCCTATTGTAATTGAAATATTTGAATTTGAATATAAATACAGTAAGGCGACTATATGTTTATTCTTGATGATTACTGTTGCCCTCATGTTATTTTTACACTGTATACTTGAAAATTTATTCAGCAAAGTTTACTTCCATGCAGAACAGTATAGATTTTTATTTTATTCAAGAAAAAAATTCATGATTTTACAAGGGCCTAGTTTTTAACGGTAAATCATAGCATGGCAATAAATTAATGGTTCATGATCTCAGGTATGCCATCTTTTGAGTTTATCATATAACTATTTGTATGTTGATTAGGGTTGTTATATATAGAATTTCTAGCACATGGCCTCATGTTTGTAACAAGTCATTTTACAATAAATTTAAATGGGATAGAGTTCCTGAAAAAAGTAATGTATCAGTAGAGCTGAACTTTAACCCCTGTTCAATATATAATTAGCTGAATTGGAATTACTTTGTAAGAAAGTTAATTAATTCTCCAGCGTAAAGTACCCCCAATGCATGTGAAATTGCTGATATTATTACATTGGAAGGAGATATTTGACTTGAATGTTAATGGAGATATTTCTTCAAGTACTTTAATATTAAAAAAGAGATATACATTAAGAATATTTGTATATATATCTGTGTGAGAGATAAAGTGTGTGTGTGTGTGTGTGTGTGTGTGTGTGTGTGTGTGTATTCTACAAAATGAAGATCTTAAAAGGATTCGATTAAGTCTTGACTGAATAGTAAGATGAAGTGATGCACTGGTGAGATGTAACATTCTAGAAGGCTCATCAGTAGACACCATATGTGTTGCAGCATCTGGTAAGGGTTAGGAATTTAAGAGACAGATTTTTATCATGGTTAATTCATGTAAGTAGAAATAAATATTTCTATGTTTACCAAATACTTAGGTGAGTGAATTTGGTTCCTATCTACATAAAATGAGGGCTCTCGAAAAACATTTTAAGGTCTTCCCTAAAAATATAGAATATAGATTGCATTATAATGCAGTGAATTATAATTAAGACATCCTGTATTAAAAATTAAGAGAGGTTTTAGCCATAAAACACACACACACACACACACACACACACATATCTCATAATACATGTATGTGGATATACATATCCTATTCATATGTATATACACACACACAAACATAAAACAACTAGTTATCAATCATGGAACTAGTCTTTTAGGTATACTGACTCATTTAAACAAATGTGGAACTGAAAACCATTTTTCATTCAATAATAACCTTATTTAAATTTTTTTCCTTTATTTTTCAGATGCTCAACATTTTTAAACAACAAGCTAATTTTGTGGCTATATTTTGACCTTTAATTGTACAAATCATAAGAATGACTATTATTCTTGTATTTTGAGTTAGAACATCTCTTAAGATGGTATAGCTCATACTTTGTTTTATTATTTTCATAACACATTCTATTCTGTTTTTGTTAACTAATGAGTTAATTGTTATTACTTGCAGGAGTGTGAGTGGGAGATAAATTACCAGAGCATGGATGATTAAAAGGCAATCACATTATAAAACGCTTACCCACTATGAGCCGTGACTCAGGGAAAGTGGAAATTTGGAGTTCTCTGCATGACTTGTAGGCAGCAAAGCAGGTCAAAGAGTTTCTTCTAGGCTTGATTTCTCTCTTTCAGGAAGCACTACTGCTTTAACTCTCTTCAGCTGGACTGTATAACCTTGGGGAGAAAGGAACCTTGAGTATCTGGTAAGTTGCAGGGACTTCTTGAGACTTCTCAATTGTATATTTTCTGAATCTTAACAAATCTTAATTTAGAACATTTGGAGTCAAAAGAGCTTTTTCTTGGATGAAACTTTCAACACGAAGCAAAATGTTACACAACAGATTTTGGGAGCTCCCTGTCCAGTTATCCTGTCTGAAATAACAAGACTCAGGTATAGGAAAAGACATCATCTGAAAAAAAAATTCAGGGAGGGAATGAAACAGGAAGACAATTAGCATTGATTTCCTGAGACCACACCAGTTCATATATCCATACACATGCATAAACTATACATACACACACACACACACACACACACACACATACACACACACACAGAGGGGAGAGACAGAGAATCAGAGAGGGGGCACACAGGGGAGATAATCTTTAAAAATGTGTTTGAAAAATTAATTAAAAATTTGTAATTGCATTTTGAGAAATAATTATTATTTTTGTAAAAATGCTTTTTCTTTGTTTTGGTTCTTCCCTTCCTTTCTCCCTTCCTTCCATTTTATTTTGTTTTATTCCCTTTTATTGAAAATTGATTCTTTTTTCATACAGTATATCATAATTTCATGCTCACTTTCATTATATGGATACTGTAAATGGTATTTTCAGCAATAAGGTGTTACCTTAATAATTGGAGAGTAAGAAATTGGCTATAATATTTGGGAGTCTATGGGACCCCATCGACTAGTTATATGGATTTTATTTAGTAGCATATAGTGTCTTTTAGAATATTTTTCCTTCTCCAGTGACAGGATGGCTCCATTTAAATCCTTTGTATGTGTTTGTGAGTGTGTGTGTGTGTGTGTGTGTGTGTGTGTGTGATGTTTGCATTTAAGAATCTTATACAGTAGCAGGTTTTTATATGGCTTTCTCAGAAGCTCAATAGAGTTAATTATTCCTTCCCTTATATTTTATCTACCCTGACCTCCTATCCACACTCCAATTCATTCCTTCTGTTATATTTACTAATTTATTTATTTGCTTCTTGTGATAATGGTGATCAAATCCAGAGTCATGTACATACTAGGCAAGCACTCTACCACTGGGCTTCATCCCCATTCCTAATAATTAATATTAAATGCATTATAAAGAGTAGTGAAAGAGTAAGTCTTGTAAGATTCCCAGAAATCCAGCGAGTGATTCAGTGATAGTAAACTGCTTTGGAAATATGGAAATTAATAATTTTATTAAGTAATCAATTTGTTACTGTTAAGCATATTTGTGACTACTGTTAATGAAACACATGCTGCTTTCCGATGTTTAGACTAAAGCTCAGAGGAGGCATGTCAAAGAAAGGAAAAAGTAAGGCATTATGATTTTATATTCAAGAAGTGATGACCATATGAGCCATAAAATAAATTGTGTTGAGTTGCTATGATTTTTGTCAGCATCCTTACTGATGGTCTACATTAATCCATTCTTGTTCTTCATTGGTGCAGATGTTGACTTTTCATATGTTCAGCAGGGAAGCATAGTGAGAGAACCTTCATAGTGCACTATGTAATGCAGTGTGTTTTTGCATGACATAAAATTATTTGCCTAGAGTATATTACTTATCAGCCACAATTTTAGTAGGAGAGATACCTTTGTATATATAAGATGTTGGAGTTTTTCATTTCTTTAATATTTCGAGAATGTTCAAATGTTAGCGAGAGTCAAATGCAAAAAGTGTTCCATTTACAATAATTATTTGTAAATCGTAAATATTTAAGAAACATAACTACTTTTATGTTTTATATCTAAATTCTCAAATAAGGCAAAATGGTGGATAATATTGTGCTAAGGATCCTCTTTTTTTCAAGCAGCATTTCTGATGCCTGCATTCCAAACACATTAACAGGAAAGCAAAAAAGATCCTCCATATCTTATAAATACTGATTTAAAAAAACTCATACATTTTTACCAATATGCCTCATCTTCTCCAAACTTAAAATCTCATCAAAATGGCTTATCCTCTACCTATTAATGCTTACTCTTAGAAAATGAGAACCTAAACAATTAGAACATGTTTTGGAGTATCTGATATATTGTAAGATTCAGGTTGAAAAATTTAGACAGCAGTCAAGATTGCAAGACTTTTCAAAAGCAATGCCCACTGGAGATTGGAGTTTTTAATAGAATTTATTGCTTCTAGCTATATTTAGACCATTTTAACCCAAGAAGCTATATAAAACAAATATTTGGGGGTTTAAAAATTGCACTATCAGTGTGAGTCTCTCAACCCAGCTGGCATTGGTCTAGTGAAAATCCCAATCATCAGTAAGCATAGCCAAGGGAGAACTGTGCATCCTGATGGGATTAAGTTCAAGATATCTTAATAACAATAAAGCTATTGTGGGATATGAGAAAAGAACATCTTGTAGCATAAAGAAATCATGAAGCAATATTACTTCAACAGCAGAGTAGACTACCAAAATTTATGTTACATATATTTTATGAGCAAAATACATAAAAGTATTTTGGCTTCAGTCTAATGGTTGTGTGTTTATAGCTGAATCTGTCTTAGTCAGTTGCTAGTAGGGTCTCTCAGAGGACAGCCATGGTAGGTTTTTGTCTGTAAACAAATGATAGCATCAGTAAAACTGTCAGGCCTTGGTGCCTCACCCCCCCTCCCCCATGAGATGGATCCCAAATTGTGCTCGTCATTGGATAGCCTTTCCTTCAGTCTCATCTCTATTTTTGTCCCTGCAGTTCTTTTAGACATGAACAATCTGACTCAGAAATTTTGACTGTGCATTAGTAGGGGAATGACTGAAGGAGATGAAGAGGAATGTGACCCCATAGGAAAACCAGCAGTCTCAAATAAACCAGAACCCTACAAGATCCCAGAGATGGAACCACTAACCATGCAACATAAGCGGGTTTGTCCAGGCATATATATAGCAGAGGACTCCCTGGTCTGGCCTCAGTGGGAGAAGATGTTCCTAATTCTTGAGAGATTTGAGACTCCAGGGAAGAGAGATTGAAGTGGAAACTTAAGGGTTATTTGGAAAGTCACCTGAATGATGCTTTACTGAAGCAAACCTGCAAAAGTAGACACAGGTGTGGAAACACTGGCAGACTTGTGAAGGAATGTTTCCCTGAAGTAGATACAGGCGAAAGGAAGTTCTGCTAAAGCAAGCAGATGAAAGGAAATGTGATGAAGGTTTCTTTGCTAACAACATGCATGTATTGGTCCACCTTAAATTGAGTAATTGAGCTGCATTTGTTAGGACTCTCTTCTGGTGATGTACTGCAGTTTGTTACTGCTTCTAAGGACTCAGGCTGATTGGATACAGGCACTCAGCCAAGACCCATGCCCAGGCAAGGCATATGGAGGACACATGATATTTGGAGGGTATAAATAGAACTCCATGGATGGATGGAGAGAGGGCTTGGTTTCCTGGTACAGCTTCCTGTGCAAAACTAGTGGGTCTCAAGTCTTTGCTGAACTTGGCTTCTCTGAGAGAGATGTAGCAAAGAACTTCTGATGTTCCTGTTGGTTCTTCCTACTGATTGGAGCTGAGGCTGAGACCTGGTTGTTTCTGCTAGGTCATGTCACCACTGTAGTTAAACCAACCATGCTGAGCTGAACTGCTATTTTATACATGAAGTGTTTGCCAGTGGATCAAGTTTCCACTGCCTGGTAACCTCTGAACTGGACTGCCAATTTCCAGACAACACTGACAGAAGTTGCTCCAAAAAACTTTTCTAAGCAGGTCCACGTTCCCTGTATCCTTTCTTTTCTAATAACTTTGCTGTATGGTGGGCTACAAGAAAGGTTAAAGTGGTTAAGAATCATTATTTAAAATAAGGTTTGAAAAATTAAAAATTACAGCTACAGAAGACAGAAAACAAGATTAGTACATTTTCTTAGAAATATGAACACTGATGGATTAGGTCTTTCTTTTCAGTTTTGGCATGTAGTTCTGTCTATTTCCTGAGATTTACAATCTGAATAGCACTTATATCATGGAGTCAGTTATGCTAAGATCTGGGGCTTATTAAGGTATGTAGCCCTGTTAAAGTATGGGCATGGACACACACACACACACACACACACACACACTCACCCAGAGAGAAAGGGAGGGAGTGAAAAGGAGAGAGAGAAGAAGGAGGAGGAGGGGGAGAGGAAGAAGAAAAAGAAGAAGAAGAAGAAGAAGAAGAAGAAGAAGAAGAAGAAGAAGAAGAAGAAGAAAAAGAAGAAGAAGAAGAAGAAGAAGAAGAAGAAGAAGAAGAAGAAAAAGAAGAAGAAGAAGAAGAAGAAGAAGAAAAAGAAGAAGAAGAAGAAGAAGAAGAAGAAGAAGAAGAAGAAGAAGAAGAAGAAGAAGAAGAAAATGCAACTACATAACTATTTAGCAAAACAACAATAGCAGATGCTCCCAGATGGCCTTGGACTTTCCTAGCCAAAGACTTTCAACCAGTTCCACAGTATCAGGCATTTGTGCCTGTTGCAAGGCATTCATTTATATTTAAGGACTTTCAAAAGAACCATTATGTTTCCACTTCAGGGGTACCTGGGGGTTGAGGGGGAGCATGTTCATAGAGGCAAGGCAGAGAGGGAATGGGGTGAGAAACTTTGGGATGATCAGGAAGGAGTAAATAACAGTAATGTAGTTTAAAAGAAGTATTAACTTAAGAGTATTTTGGCATCCTCAAATTTAAAGAATAGAAAAAAAAAACAATGTTATTAAGAAACTTGAAAGCACAAAAAATATGATTGAACAAAAGAGATGTGATAAAATAGAAAATGAAAGCTTATAATAAAATTTTTAATATTAGTTAAAGGAACAGAACCAACCTTTTGAAGCATGCAAGGAATGCTTTCTGATTGGGTTTCAGGAGACTGAGTAGTATGGTAGAGAAGTAATTAGAATGAAATGACCAAAATTCAGTGTGCATATAGATGGGCTTGTCAAAGAACAACAAAAAAAAATTGAAAAAAATTTTTCCAGCGATACAATTGAGATGTTGGCTCAAAGTTAAAAAGTATAGTTGTAGAAAGAATTACATCAATCATATCAATAGCCCTTAGACGTGTGATAGGCATGCTCAGAAAAGAATAGATAATATTTAATGTCTCTCAAAGACTTCTTGCATATCAAATGTATTAGTCATTTATTCCTATAACACATTATAGATTTTCTGGTTGGAATTTCTATATGTCTTGTGCATGGTGTCTGAGTGTTGTGAGTTATGTGTGTATTATCAGTGTTGTAGCACTGTTGTTTCCTTGGCGTCATCCACTAACTCTGAGTCATCCAATATTTTCACCTCCTGTTTTGCATAGATACTTGATTCTTGAGGGTGGGGTTCAATATAGATTTTCCATTTAGGGTTGAGTTTTGCAAAGACCCTCGCTGTTTGTTAGTCTCTGTGCTAATTGCCATCTACTCTAAGAATCTTATCTAATGAGGGCTAAGTGATCTATAGGAGTAGAAACATCATCAAGCATCATTTTATTACTATAATCTTTAAGTAGTATAATACAAGAACCCATTAACTATCTAGTCTCAACTTCTTGGCAAGTTTATCAGTGTCATGTATGGCTTCTATCATATATTGGGTCTTGAATACAACTAAATCATTGATTGTTTATTTCTATAACATTTGTAGCCCCACAGCTTCACTGGGTCTTAAATGTATGTTGCTATTGTAAGGTTCAGAGTTTGTAGTTGGGAAATGTTGGTAATTATTTCTTTCTGCCAGTAGCATGCAATATTGGAGATTCTTTTGTAAGTATTTGAATTTGCCTTTGCCCCTTGTTTATTCATTTGCCTATTTATATTTGCATACTTGCATATGTGTTTATTTACATTTGGAGACATTCCTATGCTAATTTACTACTGTGTTACTCATTTTTTTCTACTTCTGTCTCTTGGGATATCATTATATCTAGCTCATATTTCCTTGTGAGGCTTTTGGCTTTTCAGTACTAAGAGCTTCTTCTTTCTGGCATGAGATGTTGCTTCCTGGTTCTCTCTCTCTCTCTCTCTCTCTCTCTCTCTCTCTCTCTCTCTCTCTCCCTCTTTCTTTTCCTCACAAATCCTTGAGTGCATATTAGATAAAATAAGCATATACAAGGCATCTTCTGCTATGTACCTTCACCTGAACCTGTGGGCTGGCCACCCTAGCCTACCTGTCTTCTAAGAGGTCTTCTATAAACAAGAACACAGGTGAGACACCCCATCCCAATACCCATGATACCTGGGAACCACATAGATTCCTGTAGACATGGGATCTATCCCCTCTGCCAAACCCCCACCTTCCTTCTGGTCTGCATATTTGACCAAGGGCAGATTGGCATGCCTTCCCCTCTACACCACTCACCTCCTGCCTGCCTGTCTCCCAGGAGATCTTCCCTAACTAGAGGCAGAAGGATATAAAGACCGAGGAGACCTACCTTAAGAAAGACAACACTGCCTAATTCCCAAGAAGCTAGCTCTGACCAAGGTCACACAGTTCTATATACGTTCAAGCAGAACTGCTCTGGTACAAGACACCCAGACCAGTTAACACCAGAGATAACCAGATTGTGAAAGAAAAACATAAGAACATAAGCAAACCAATATAATTCTGCACCATCAGAACCAAGTTTCCTTACCATACCAAGTCTTGGATACGGTAACACATTGAAGAGCAAGATTCTGACCTGAAATCCTATCTTATGAAGATGATGGAGGCCTTTAAGGAGGATTAAAAATAACTCACTTAAAAATTCAGGAAACCAGAAGCCCTTAAAGAGTGAATAATTAAATCACTTAAAGAAATACAGGAAAATATAATCAAACAGGTGAAGTAAATGAGCAAGACTAAAAGCAGAAATGGAAATAATAAAGAAATCACAAATGGAGGCAACACTTGAGATGGAAAACCTAGGAAAGATATCAGAAACTACAGATGGAAGAATCACCAACAGAATAAAATAGATAATGAGGCTTAGAAGGGACCATGGAGGTCTGAGTATCAGTCTGGTAAGCAGGGATCACCAGAGTAGGGGATCACTTGGGACTCTGCCCAACAAGACTCCACGTTCACCCAGGAGCTACAAAGTACCATGGCCAGCCAGCTGGGCACCTACCCCGGTGGGGTAACCAGAGGGGAGGTGGTTGTAGGGAGTCCTACAAGCAGAGGTGAGATGCCTCCATCTTTGTATCTGTGACTGTGTAGCAGACTGCTAAGCAGGGAACAGCAGAGTAGAGGATCACTTGGGACACACCCTGCCAGGACAACACCTGCACACAGGAAGTCAGCAGCACCAGAGCAATCTGTCCCAGGGGAAAGGAGGTCACTCAGGGTTGCTGAGCTAAGCTTGCAGGCACAAAGGAGGGCCAAGTACCAGCCAGTGTCACCAGGACCATCTAAAACCAGAGATAACCAGGTGGCAAAAGGCAAACATAGGAATGTTGCTAACAGAAATCAAGGTAATGTGGCACTATCCAAACACAATTCTCCCACAACAGCAAGTCCTGGATACCCCAACACACCAGGAAAGCAAGATTTGTATTTAAAATCACAGGTCAGGATGCTGATGGAGGGCTCCATGGAGGGCTTCAAAAAGAACATAAATAACTCCCTTAAAGAAATACAGGATGACCCCAAACAGACTGGACCAGAACAGAAACACATCCCGTCACATAATAATCAAAACTCCAAATGTACTAAACAAAGAAAGAATATTAAAGGCAGCAAGAGAAAAAGGCCAAGTAACTTATAAAGGAAGACCTATCAGAATAACACCAGACTTCTCACCTGAGACCATGAAAGCTAGAAGATCCTGGGCAGATATAATGCAAACTCTAAGAGAACACAAACTCCAGGCAAAACTACTTTACCCAGCAAAGCTCTCAATCGCCATAGATGGAGACATCAAGGTATTCCATGACAAAACCAAATTTGCACGATATCTTTCCACAAATCCAGCCCTACAAAGGATAATAGGGGGAAAACACCAAGACAAGGACGGAAACTACACCCGGGAAGAAACAAGATAGAAACCTCCTCTCATCAAACCTAAAAGAAGGTAACCTCTCGAATATTAAAAAAATAAATAAAATAAATAAATATAATTTCAAAAATGTCTGGAGGAAATAATTACTATTCCTTAATATCTCTTAACATCAATGGACTCAATTCCCCAATAAAAAGACATAGATTAACAGACTGGATACGGAAACAGGACCCTACATTTTGCTGCATACAGGAAACCCATCTCAGTGTTAAAGACAAACACTGCCTTAGAGTAAAAGGCTGGAAGACAATTTTACAAGCAAATGGTCCCAGGAAACAAGCTGGAGTAGCCATTCTAATATCAGATAAAATTGACTTCCAACCTAAAATCATCAAAAGAGACTCAGAAGGTCACTTCTTGCTGGCCAAAGGGAAAATCCACCAAGAAGAGCTCTCAATACTGAACATCTATGCTCCAAATGCAAGGGCACCCTCATTCGTAAAAGAAACCTTACTAAAGCTTAAAGCACACATTACACCTAACACAATAATTGTGGGTGACTTCAACACTCCACTCTCCTCAATGGACAGATCAGGAAAGCAGAAACTAAACAGGGACACAGTGAAACTAATTGAAACTCTGGACCAACTGGATTTAACAGATATATATAGAACATTTCATCCTAAAGCTAAAGAATATACCTTTTTCTCAGCTCCACATGGTACCTTCTCCAAAATAGACCATATAATTGGTCACAAGACAGATGTCAACAAATACAAGAAGATCGAGCTAATCCCATGCCTCCTATCAGATCACCAGGGAGTAAGAGTGGTCTTCAATAACAACAAAAACAACAGAAAGCCCACATACACATGGAAATTGAACAATACTCTACTCAATGACACCTCGGTCAAGGAAGAAATAAAAAAAGAAATCAAAGACTTTTTAGAATTCAATGAAAATGAAGGTACAACCTACCCAAATCTATGGGACACAATGAAAGCAGTGCTAAGAGGAAAACTCATAGCTCTAAGTGCATCCAAAAAGAAACTGGAGAGAGCATACACTAGCAACTTAATGGCACACCTTAAGGCCCTGGAAGAAAAACAAGTTAATTCACCCAGGAGGAGTAGAAGACAAGAAATCATCAAACTCAGGGCTGAAATCAATCAAATAGAAACAAAGAGAACCATACAAAGAATCAACAAGACCAGGAGCTGGTTCTTTGAGAAAATCAACAAGATAGATAAACCCTTAGCCAGACTAACCAAAGGACACAGAGACAGTATACAAATTAACAAAATTAGAAATGAAAAGGGAGACATAACAACAGAAACTGAGGAAATTCAAAAGATCATCAGATCCTATTACAAAGGTCTATACTCAAAACAACTGGAGAATCTGGAGGAAATGGACAATTTCCTAGACAGATATCAAATACCAAAACTAAATCAGCATCAAGTAGATCAGTTAAATAGTCCCATAACCCCTAAAGAAATAGAAGGGGTTATAGAAAGCCTCCCAACCAAAAAAAGTACGGGACCAGATGGTTTTAGTGCAGAATTCTACCAGACCTTCAAAGAAGACTTAACACCAATACTTTTCAAACTATTCCACAAAATAGAGACAGAAGGGACACTGCCCAACTCATTCTTCGAAGCCACAATTACGCTAATACCTAAACCACAAAAAGATCCAACAAAGAAAGAGAACTACAGGCCAATTTCTCTTATGAATATAGATGCAAAAATACTAAATAAAATTCTTGCTAACCGAATCCAAGAGCACATTAAAACGATCATCCACCATGATCAAGTAGGCTTCATCCCAGGGATGCAGGGATGGTTCAATATACGGAAATCCATCAATGTAATCCACTACATAAACAAACTGAAAGAAAAAAACCACATGGTCATCTCATTAGATGCTGAAAAAGCATTCGACAAAATTCAGCATCCTTTCATGCTAAAAGTCTTGGAAAGAGCAGGAATTCAAGGCCCATACCTAAATATAGTAAAAGCAATCTACAGCAAACCAGTAGCCAACATCAAAATAAATGGAGAGAAACTTGAAGCATTCCCACTAAAATCAGGGACTAGACAAGGCTGCCCTCTCTCTCCATATCTTTTCAATATAGTACTTGAAGTTCTAGCAAGAGCAATTAGACAACATAAGGAAGTCAAAGGGATACAAATTGGAAAGGAAGAAGTGAAACTATCATTATTTGCAGATGATATGATAGTTTACCTAAGCGACCCAAAAAACTCCACCAGAGAACTTCTACAGCTGATAAACAGCTTCAGCAAAGTGGCAGGTTATAAAATTAACTCAAGCAAGTCAGTGGCCTTCCTGTACTCAAAGGACAAGCAGGCTGAGAAAGAAATTAGGGAAATAACACCCTTCACAATAGCCACAAACAACATAAAGTACCTTGGCATAACTCTAACCAAACAAGCGAAAGATCTGTACAACAGGAACTTCAAGTCCTTGAAGAAAGAAATTGAAGAAGACCTCAGAAGATGGAAAAATATCTCTTGCTCCTGGATTGGCAGAATCAATATAGTAAAAATGGCCATCTTGCCAAAAGCAATATACAGATTCAACGCGATCCCCATCAAAATCCCAACTCAATTCTTCATAGATCTAGAAAGAGCGATTCTCAAATTCATCTGGAGCAACAAAAAACCCAGGATAGCAAAAACTATTCTCAACAATAAAAGGACTTCCGGGGGAATCAATATCCCTGACCTCAAGCAGTACTACAGAGCAATTGTGTTAAAAACTGCATGGTATTGGTATAGCAACAGGCAAGCAGATCAATGGAACAGGATTGAAGACCCAGAAATTAACCCACAGACTTATGGTCACTTGATCTTTGATAAAGGAGCCACAACCATCCGGTGGAATAAAGATAGCCTTTTCAACAAATGGTGCTGGTTCAACTGGAGGTCAACATGCAGAAGAATGCGAATTGACCCACTCTTATCTCTTTGCACTAAGATCAACTCCAAGTGGATCAAGGACCTCCACATAAAACCAGACACACTGAAACTACTAGAAAAGAAACTTGGGAAGACCCTGGAGGACTTGGGCACAGGGGAAAAGTTCCTGAACAGAACACCAACAGCTTATGCTCTAAGATCAAGAATCGACAAATGGGACCTCATAAAATTACAAAGTTTCTGCAAAGCAAAGGACACTGTCAGAAGGACAAAACGGCAACCAACAAAGTGGGAAAAGATCTTCACCAACTCCACATCCGACAGAGGGCTAATATCCAGTATATACAAAGAACTCAAGAAGTTAGACCGCAAAGAACCAAATAACCCTATCAAAAAATGGGGCACAGAGCTAAACAAAGAATTTTCACCAGAAGAAATTCGGATGGCCGAGAAACACCTTAAAAGATGTTCAACATCATTAGTCATCAGGGAAACGCAAATCAAAACAACCCTGAGATTCCACCTCACACCAGTCAGAATGGCTAAGATTAAAAACTCAAGAGACAACAAGTGCTGGCGAGGATGTGGAGAAAGAGGAACACTCCTCCACTGTTGGTGGGATTGCAAAATGGTAAAACCACTCTGGAAATCAGTTTGGCGGTTCCTCAGAAAATTGGGCATGTCACTTCCAGAGGACCCTGGCATACCACTCCTGGGCATATACCCAGAGGATTCCCCTGCATGCAATAAGGACACATGCTCCACTATGTTTATAGCAGCCTTGTTTATAATAGCCAGAAATTGGAAGGAGCCCAAATATCCCTCAAAGGAGGAATGGATACAGAAAATGTGGTATATCTATACAATGGAATACTACTCAGCAATTAAAAATAATGAATTCATGCAATTTGTAGGTAAATGGTTAGACCTGGAAAATATCATCCTGAGTGAATTAACCCAATCACAAAAGAATGCACATGAAATGCAATCACTGATAAGTGGATATTAATGAGCCCAGAAGCACTAAATACTCAAGACACAAATAGCAAGTCAAATGATTCCCAAGAAGAAGAAAGGAGAGGACCCTGGGCCTGTAAAGATTGCATCCAGTTTAGTAAAGAAACCGAGGGGGGAGGGGGAATGATTGGGGAACAGTTGGGGGGGAGAGGAACTATGGGAACTATGGTGGGTGGGAACTGGGAAAGGGGAAAGCCTTTTGAATGTAAACATAGAACATAGAAAATAAAAATTAAAAAAAAAAAAAAAAAAAAAAAGAAATACAGGATGTAGTGGCTATTCCTGCTTGTCAACTTGACTATATGTGGAATGAACTACAATCTAGACTTGGAAGGCTCACCTATGATCCTAATCTGGAGGCTCAGAGATATAAGTTTCTGACCTGGACTTAGCATGGAGATCTTGAAGCATGGTTTCCAGTTCAAGATCATCTGGGATTAAAGGCATGGAGACATACACCTTTAATCCCAGATTATGGCTATAGATTCTAGTTCAAGATCATCTGGGATTAAAGGCATGGATACACACACCTTTAATCTGGGCTACACCTTCTACTGGAGACATATATAAGGACATTGAAAGAAGGAAAACTCATTCTTCCTTGCTGGCTTGTCTCGTGGGACTGAGCAACTGCAAGATCCTTGGACTTCCATCCACAGCTGCTGCTGACTACAGTTGGGGAGTTGGACTACAGACTGTAAGTCATCAACAAATTCCCTAACTACGTAGAGACTGCCCATACATTCTGTGACTCTAGAGAACCCAGAATAATACACAGGAGAACACAAATAAATAGCGATAAGCCCTTGAAGAACTAAAAGAAAACACAGCAAAACAGGTGAAGGAATTGAACAAAGCCATTCAGGATCTAAAGAAGGATGAAGAAACAATAAAGAAATCACAAAGGAAGACAACAATGTACATAGAAAACCTAGGAAAGAAGTCAGGAGTCATGGATCCAAACATCAACAGCAGAATACAAGAGATAAAAGAAATAATCTCAGATGCAGAAGATACCATAGAAAGCATTGATACAACAGTCAAAGAAAATGAAAACTGCAAAAAGTTCCTGACCAGAAACATCCAGGAAATCCAGGACAAAATGAGAAGACCAAACCTAAGGATTATAGGTATAGAAGAAAGTAAAGATTTCCAAATTAAAGGGCCAGTAAATATCTTCACCAAAGTATAGAATAAAACTTCCCTAATCTAAAGAAAGAGATGTCCATGAACATAAAAGAGACCTAAAGAACTACAAATAGATTGGACCAGAAAAGAAATTTCTCCAGTCACATAGTAATTAACACACCAAATGTACAAAACAAGGAGCGAATATTAAAAGCAGTAGGAGAAAAAGGTCAAGTAACATATAAAGGTAGACCTATTAGAATTGCATTGGACTTCTTACCAGAGACTATGAAAACCAGAAGAGCCAGGGCAGATGTAATACAGACACTAAGGGAACACAAATGCCAACTCACACTGGTATATCCATCAAATCTCTCAATTACCATAGATGGAGAAACCAAGGTATTTCATGATAAATACAAATTTACATAGTATCTTTCCATAAATCCAGCCCTTCAAAGGATAATGAATGGAAAACAACAACAAAAGGAGGGAAACTACACACTAGCAAAAGCAAGAAATTAATCTTTCAACAAACGCAGAAGAAGATAACCACACAAAAATAAAAACTACATCAAAAAGAGCAGGAAGCAACAATCACTATTCCTTAATATCTGTTAGCAACAATGGACTCAATTCCCCAATAAAAAGACATAGACTAACAGACTAGATACATAAACAAGACCCAACATTTTGCTGCAGGTAGGAAACGCATCTCAGTGTGAAAGACAATCTCTATCTCAGAGTAAAAGACTGAAAAACAGTTTTCTAAGCAAATGGTCCCAGGAAACAAGCTGGTGTAGCCATTGTAATATCCAATAAAATAGAATTTTAATCAAAACTCATAAAAAAAAAGACACAGAGGGACACATTATACTCATCAAAGGAAAAAGCTACCAGGAAGAACTCTCAATTCTTAATATCTATGCTCCAGATACAAAGGCACCATCATTCATAAAGGAAACTTTACTAAAGATTAAAGCAGACATTGCATTTCACACAATAATTGTTGGTGACTTCAACACCCCACTCTCCTCAATGGACAGATTAGGGAAACACAAACTAAACAGAGACACAGTGAAACAAACAGAAGTTTTGGGGCAAAGGAATTTAATAGATATCCATAGAACATTTCATCCTAAATCAAAAAACTATTCCTTCTTCTCAGCACCTCATGGTACCTTCTCCAAAACTGACCATATAATTGGTCACAAAACAGAACTCAACAGATATAAAAAGATCAAACTAATTCCATGCCTCCTATCTTCTTACACTATGGTGTAAGAGTGGTCTTCAATAGCAACAAAAACAACAGAAAACCACATACACATGGAAACTGAATAATGCTCTACTCAGTGATACCTTGGTCAAGGAAGAAATAAGGAAAGAAATCAAAACCTTTTTAGAATTTAATGAAAATGAAGGCACAACATACCCAAATGTATGGGTCACAATGAAAGCAGTATTAAGAGGAAAACTCATAGCTGAGTGTCTCCAAAAAGAAGCTGGAGAGAGCATACACTAGCAGCTTAATAGCACACCTGAACGTTTTAGAACAGAAAGAAGCTAATACACCCAAGAGGAGGAGAAGGCATGAAATCATCAAACCAAGGGCTGAAATCAACCAAGATGAAACTGGAAAAAAACCATACAAAGAATGAACAAAACCAGGAGCTGGTTCTTTGAGAAAATCAACAAGATAGATAAACCTTTAGCAATACTAACGAGAGGGCATAGAGACAGTATTCAAATTAACAAAATCAGAAATGAAAAGGGAGAAATAACAACAGAAACTGAGGAAATTCAAAAAATTATCATATCCTACTACGAAAGCCTATACTCAGCACAACTGGAAAATCTGGATGAAATAGACAATTTCCTAGACAGATAGCAATTACCAAAGTTTAATCAGGATCAGATAGACCTTCTAAATGGTCCCATAACCTCTGAAGAAATAGAAGTGGTCATTGACAGTCTCCAACCCCCTAAAAAAATCACAGGACCAGATTTTTTTAGTGCAGAATTCTATCTGACCTTCAAAGAAGACCTAACACCAATACTCTTCAAACTATTCCACAAAATAGAAACAGAAGGAACACTACCCAATTCATTCTATGAAGCCACAATTTCACTGATGCCAAAACCAAAGATCCAACAAGTAAAGGGTACTTTAGACCAATTTTCCTTATGAAAATTGATGCAAATATACTCTACAAAATTCTTGCCAAATGAATCCAAGAACACATCAAAACAATCATTCACCATGTTCAAGTAGGCTTCATCCCAGGGATGCAGGTATGGTTCAATATATGCAAATCCATCAATTTAAACAACTACATAAACAAACTCAAAGAAAAACCACATAGTCATTTCATTAGATGCTGAAAAAGCATTTGATACAATTCAGCATCCTTTCATGTTAAAATTCTTGGAAAGAACAGGAATTCAAGGCCCATAAGTAAACAAAATAAAAGCAATATATAGCCAATCAGTAGCCAACATCAAACTAAATGGAGAGAACCTTGAAGCAATCCCACTAAAATCAGGGACCAGACAAAGTCCATAACTGTCTCCATATTTATCTAATGTAGTACTTGAAGTTCTAACTAGAGCAATTAGGCAAGAAAAAGAGGTTAAAGGGATACAATTTGGAGAGGAAGAAGTCAAATTATCATGATTTGCAGATGATATGATAGTATACTTAAGTGACCAAAAATCCTGCCAGAGAACTCCTACAGCTGATAAGCAACTTCAGCCAAGTGGCTGGTTATAAAATCAACTCAAGCAAATCACTAACCTTCCTATTCTCAAAGGATAAATTGGCTGAGAGAGTAATTAGGGTAATGACACCCTTCACAAGAGCCAGAAACAATATAAAGTATCTTGGTGCGACTACACCCAAGCAAGTGAAAAATCTGTATGATAGGAACTTCAAGTCTTTGAAGAAAGAAATTGAAGACCTCAAAAGATGGAAAAATCTTCCATGCTCTTGGATTGGCAGGATAAATACAGTTAAAATGTCCATCTTGCCAAAAGCAATCTACAGATTCAATGCATTCTCCATCAAAATCCCAACTCAGTTCTTCACAGAGTTAGAAAGAGGAATTCTCAAATTCATCTGGAATAACAAAAAACCCAGGATAGCTAACAATATTCTCAACAGTAAAAGAACTTCTGAGGGAATCAGTATTCCTGACTTCAAGCAGTACTACAGAGCAATAGTGTTAAAAACTGCATGGTATTGGTACAGAGACAGGCAGGTAGATGAAGGGAATAGAATCAAAGACCCAGAAATAAATCCACACACCTACGGTCACTTGATTTTGACAAAACAGCTACAACCACCCATTGGAAAAGAGATAGGCTTTTAAGCAAATGGTGCTGGTTCAACTGGAGGTCAGCATGCAAAAGAATGCAAATCAATCCATTCTTATCTCCTTGTACGAAGCTCAAGTCCAAGTTGATCAAGGACATCCACATAAAACCAGACACACTGAAACTAATAGAAAAGAAACTATCCATTCCTCCATTGAGGGACATCTGGGTTATTTCCAGTTTCTGGCTATTATAAATAAGGCTGCTATGAACATAGTGGAGCATGTGTCCTTATTGCATGCTGGGGAATCCTCTGGGTATATCCCCAAGAATTGTTGGAACTGGAAAATATCATCCTAAGGGTGGTAACCCATTACAAATGAACACAAATGGAATGCAGTCACTAAAAAATGGATATTAATCCAGAAGCTCTGAATACCCAAGACACAAATCACATATCAAATTATCCCCAAGAAGAAGGAAGGAGAGGGCCCTGGTCCTGAAAAGGCTTGATGTAGCAATGTAGGGGATTACCAGAACATGGAAGTCGGGGGGGGTGATTGGAGAATCAGCAGAGGGAAGAGGGCTTATGGGACTTATGGGGAGGGGGAACTGGGAAAGGGAAATCATTTGGAATGTAAACAAAGAATATAGAAAAATAACAATAAAATAAAATAAAATAAAATAAAATAAAATAAAATAAAATAAAATAAAATAAATAGAAAAGAAACTGGGCAATACCCTTGAGTACATGGGCACAGGGGATATTTTTCTGAACAGAACACCAATAGCTGATGCTCTAAGATCAAGAATTGACAAATGGGACCTCATAAAATTATAGAGTTTCTGTAAGGCAAAGGACACTTTCAAAAGGGCAAAAAGGCAACCAACAAATTGGAAAAAGATCTTTAACAACCCTACATCCGACAGAGGGCTAATATCCAAGATATACACAGACCTCAAGAAGATAGACTCGAGAGAGCAAAATAACCCTATTTAAAATGGGGTACAGAACTAAACAAAGAATTTTCACCTGAGGAATATCAAATAGTGGGGAAGCATCCCAAGAAATGTTCAACATTCTTAGTTATCAGGGAAATGCAAGTCAAAACAACCCTGAGATTTCACCTCACACCAGTCAGAATGGATAAGATCAAAAACTCAGGAGACAGCAGGTGTTGGCAAGGATTTGGAGAAAGAGGAACACTCCTCCACTCTTGGTGGGATTGCAAGATGATACAACCACTCTGAAAATCAGTCTGGTGGTTCCTCAGAAAAGTGCACATGACACTTCCAGAGTACCCTGTCCTACAACTCCTGGGCATATACCCAGAGGATTCCCCAGCATGCAACAAAGACACATGCTCCACTGTGTTCATAGCAGCTTTATTTATAATAGCCCAAAGCTGGAAAGAACCCAGATGTCCCTCAATGGAGGAATGGATACAGAAAGTGTGGTATATTTATACACTGGAATACTACTCAGCAATTAAAAACAATGAATTCATGAAATTTGTAGGCAAATGGGTGGAAGTGAAAAATATCATCCTAAGTGAGCCAACCCAATCACAAAAGAATACACATGAAATGCAATCACTGATAAGTGGATATTAATGTGCCCAGAAGCTCTGAATACTCAAGGCACAATTAGCAAATCAAAAGATTCCCAATAAGAAAGAAGGAGAGGACTGTGGTCCTATAAAGACTCACTGCAAGCTTGTAGGGGAATATCAGGATAGGGAAGTGGGAAGTGGATCATTGGGGAGCAAAGGGAGTGAAGAGGGCTTATGGGGCTTTCAGGGATGGGGGATCTAGGAAAGGGGAAATCATTTTATATGCAAATAAAGAATATATCAAATAAAAATAAAAAGAAAAGAAAAAAAGTAGAGACTATGGAAAATATCAACACAGCCATTAAAAAAATACAAAGTGTAGAAATTTCCTAACACAAAACATCCCAGAAACTTGGAAGACAATGAAAACAGCAAGTCTAAGAACAATAGAAAATCTTATGAGGTCCCATTTGTCAATTCTTGATCTTAGAGCATAAGCTATTGGTGTTCTGTTCAGGAACTTTCCCCCAGTGCCCATGTCCTCCAGGGTCTTCCCCAGTTTCTGTTCTAATAGTTTCAGTGTGTCTGGTTTTATGTGGAGATCCTTGATCCACTTGGAGTTTATCTTAGTATAAGGAGATAAAGAGTGGGTCAATTCGCAATCTTCTGCATGTTGACCTCCAGGTGAACCAGCATCATTTGTTGAAAAGGCTATCTTTTTTCCACTGGAAGGTTGTGGCTCCTTTATCAAAGATCAAGTGACCATAAGTCTGTGGGTTAATTTTTGGGTCTTCAATCCTATTGAATTCCATTGATCTACTTGCCTGTAGCTGTACCAATACTATGCAGTTTTTAACACAATTGCTCTGTAGTACTGCTTGAGGTCAGGGATATTGATTCCCCCAGAAATCCTTTTATTGTTGAGAATACTTTTAGCTATCCTAGGTTTTTGTTGCTCCAGATGAATTTGAGAATTGCTCTTTCTAGATTTTGAAGAATTGAGTTGGGATTTTGATGGGGATCACATTGAATCTGTAGATTGCTTTTGGCAAGATGGCCATTTTTACTACATTGATCCTGCCAATCTAGGAGCAAGAAATATTTTTCCATCTTCTGAGGTCTTCTTCGATTTCTTTCTTCAAGGACTTGAAGTTCCTGTCATACAGATCTTTCGCTTGTTTGGTTAGAGTTACGCCAAGGTACTTTATGTTGTTTGTGGCTATTGTGAAGGGTGTTATTTCCCTAACTTCTTTCTCAGCCTGCTTGTCCATTGAGTACAAGAAGGCTACTGATTTGCTTGAGTTAATTTTATAACCAGCCACTTTGCTGAAGTTGTTTATCAGCTGTAGATATTCTCTGGTGGAGTTTTTTGGGTCACTTAATAAACTATCATATCGTCTGCAGATAATGATACTTTGACTTCTTCCTTTCCAATTTGTATCCCTTTGACTTTCTTATGTTGTCTAATTGCTCTCGCTAGAACTTCAAGTACTATATTGAAAAGATATGGAGAGAGAGGGCTGCCTTGTCTAGTCCCTGATAAAATTACAAAGTTTCTGTAAGGCAAAGGACACTGTCAGAAGGACGAAACGGCAACCAACAAAGTAGGAAAAGATCTTCACCAACTCCACATCCGACAGAGGAATAATATGCAATATATACAAAGAACTCAAGAAGTTAGACCCCAAAGAACCAAATAATCCTATCAAAAAATGGTGTACAGAGCTAAACAAAGAATTTTCACCAGAAGAAATTCGGTTGGCCGAGAAACACCATAAGAGATGTTCAACATCATTAGTCATCAGGGAAATGCAAGTCAAAACAACCCTGAGATTCCACCTCACACCAGTCAGAATGGCTAAAATTAAAAACTCAAGAGACAACAAGTGCTGGCAAGGATGTGGAGAAAGAGGAACACTCCTCCACTGTTGGTGGGATTGCAAAATTGTAAAACTGCTCTGGAAATCAGTTTGGCGGTTCCTCAGAAAATTGGGCATGTCACTTCCAGAGGACCCTGGCATACCACTCCTGGGTATATACCCAGAGGATTCCCCTGCATACTATAAAGACACATGCTCCACTATGTTTATAGCAGCCTTGTTTATAATAGCCAGAAATTGGAAGGAGCCCAAATATCCCTCAAAGGAGGAATGGATACAGAAAATGTGGTATATTTATACAATGGAATACTACTCAGCAATTAAAAATAATGAATTCATGCAATTTGTATGTAAATGGTTAGATCTGGAAAATATCATCCTAAGTGAGTTAATCCAATCACAAAAGAATATACATGAAATGCAATCACTGATAAGTGGATATTAATGAACCCAGAAGCTCTAAATACTCAAAGCACAATGAACAAGTCAAATGATTCCCAAGAAGAAGAAAGGAGAGGACCCTTGGCCTGAAAAGAATGGATCCAGTTTTGTAGACCCAGAACAGAGAAATCATGGGGGGGGAGGGGATGATTGGGGAATAGTTGCGGGGGAGAGGAATTATGGAACCTATGGTGGGGGTGGTACTGGGAAAGGGAAAAGCCTTTGGAATGTAAACATAGAATATAGAAAATAAAATTTAAATAAAAAGAACTGAAAAAACAAACAAACAAAAAGAATAATAGAAAATAAAGAGGATGAAGATTCTCAGTTCAAAAGGACAGCAAACAACTTCAACACAATCATAGAATAAAACTTTCCTAACCTAAAGTAAAAGATGACATTAAATATATAAGAAACCTACAGAACACCAAATAGATTGGACCAGAAAAAAATCCTCCTGCTGTGTAATAATAAAATTGCCAAAAGTAAAGAACAAAGAAAGAATATTAAATACTGTAAGGGGAAAAGGCCAAGTAACATAAAGGCAGACATATAGGTATTATACCAGACTTCTCAAGAGAGATGATAAAAGGCAGAAGATATTGGACAGAAGTCATGCACATCCTAAGAAACTACCGATGCCAGCACAGCAAAATTTTCAATCACTGTAGATGGAGAAACCAAGATATTGCAGGACAAAACCAAATCTAAACAATATCATTTTATCAATAAAGCCCTACAGAGGATAATACAAGAAAAACTCGAACACAAGAAGGTTAACTCCACTAGAGTTACCTGGAGTGATCTAGTGAAGAGCCTCCGCAAGACCCCCACCCCCACCCCCTGCTTGGATAAAAGCTTTTTCTTTTTCTTTCTTTCTTTCTTTCTTTTTTTTTTTTTTTTTTTTTTTTTGGCCCTGAGACTCTTACAGGTCCAGATAATGAAGGAGAAGAACATTGCAGAGACCAATGGGTCTGTAAAGAACATCCTCCAGTACCCTTCCACAGCTGATCCTCCAACCCTTAACCCCCTACCATTGCCCCAGTTCCCAAGTCCCCTCCTCAATCATCTCCCTTGAGCCCTTGTCCAATATCCCTTTACTGTCCCTCTGCCCGTAGCAAGGGGGAAGGGACCCTCAGAACTAGGACCATCCATGGGGACCTGGAACAAAAGAGACCCCTCACCCTATACAAAAGTGACCCTCCCACTCTGTGCCTACCTACCACCCATAGATGAGGTTGGCAATCAGTCCATACAATATTGACCCTTCTTTTCAGCCAATCTGTAGAAATGGAAGGCTCAACACACACACACACACCTCTTTGAGATAATCAGAAGGAGCTAATTAATCTCTTTGGAACTGTTTTATTTACTCATTAGCCCACCTGGGATGATATCCAATAACTCATGAGAATGTTCGTCATGACCAAAGAGTGAGAGAGGATAATGCAGGAAGCAGAATGTCCCCTTAGACACTGGCACCATCAGTTGATTAGCCTGTCAGCAGCAGGTTTCCTATGGCAAGACCTGACTGGGACATTAAGACAGAGGAAGGAAAGCGGTACATGAAGGTCTACTGCCAGGGACCATTGGCAGATCTTAAGGGGGTTGCACTATGACCCACAGATTTGACCAATGTACTTGAGATTGGACATGGATCAGATGAGATGCCTGCTGCCTTTCTAGAGAGATTCATGGAGGAATTCTGTCTGTATGCATGCTATGACCCTGG
Organism: Apodemus agrarius; assembly: GCA_964023405.1. Classification (NCBI taxonomy): domain Eukaryota; kingdom Metazoa; phylum Chordata; class Mammalia; order Rodentia; family Muridae; genus Apodemus; species Apodemus agrarius. Next base: position 123,238,538 of record OZ030011.1, on the reverse strand, counting down.
CAATGAGGAGCACAAAGCTATTGTGACTATGACTTTTATAGACAAGGCTAGTAGTGATATCAGGCTAAACTTCAGAGGCTACAGGAACTATAGGATAAGTTGTTAACAGATTTCGTGTAGGTTGCTGAGAAAGCCTACCATAACATGTAGACAGGAAGAGAAGGAGCAAAGAAAGAAAGGAAGAAGACAAAAAGGAGATGAAAAAAGAAAAGCATCAGGAAAAGAAATTTACAGATAATCTTGGCTACAGTAGTTAGGGAAAGTAGAGGAGAGAGTCCCCAACCAGAGAAAAACAGAAAACCCCTTGAAAAGGACCAGTGCCCATATTGCAAGGAGATGGGGCCACAGGGTCCAAGAGTGCCCCAACATACAGAAGCTGGGGGCAGGAAATCCCAGGCCTTCGGAAAAGTGCTCCAAAATGTCAAAAGTGTTAGCCCTTAGTGAATAAAGTGATTATGAGAGACAGGGTTTAAACCCACTCCCCAATCCCAGGTTAACACTAAGAGTGGAGGAGAAACCCTCTCAATTCTTGGTGGACACAGGGACTGAATACTCAGTCTTCCTCCAAGCTGATATCCCTATTTTCAAGAAAAAATCTTGGGTCCAAGGAGCTACTGGCAACAAAATATATTCATGGACTACCTGGAAAACCATGGACCTAGGAATGAGATGGGTATCCCAGACTGTCCCTACCTTCTGTTGAGGTGAGACTTACTCTCCAAGATAGGGACCCAGATACAATTCCTCTCCAATGGGATGCAACTAACTGGCCTGAAATAGAGCACACAGGTGGAGGAAAGACCTCTCTGACTCTTGCCAGGAGCCTGATTTATTGAAGGAACAGTTTTCTCCATAAAGTTCAAAGATGAGAGGGTGCTGCTGTGGGTATGGCACAAATGTCATCTGGGATGATCCTGTACTCCCCTTCCCCACTGCATGTCAGTGCAGAAGGCAGAGCTAATTGTCCTCACCAAAACCTTGGAACTTGGGGCTGGCACGAAAAATAACATCTACACAGATAGTGGTTATGACTTTGCCATAGCCCATGTCTGCAGAAGTATATACCAAGATAGAGGACTGCTCACATCAGAAGGAAAAGAAATAAAAAACAAACAGGAAATCTTGGATCTGATTAATCCTGCAACTGTGAGGATTATTCATTGCCCAGGATATGAGAAGGGAAGAGACTCAGTGGCCCAAGGCAATAACTAGGCAGATCAAGTGGCTTGCAAAGTGTCTATGCAGGAGACTATCCTGGTTATGGGCCTGCAGGAGACACCTGCTGGGAAAT